>CAUYUJ010003547.1:535000-540000 GCA_963575745.1 Prorocentrum cordatum
CCCATTGCCTCTCCAGCGAGACGTTTGCTCTCTGGGAAAATGGTTAACTCTTGGAACAGTGTTTGTTCTCCGGGTGAATTTCTGTATTCTGAGGGGATTCTGATGATGTTGGCAGAATGGTTGATTCTTTGGGTGCGAGCCTATCATGGATCGTCAACACTCCGTCAAATTTCAGTCTCCCAGACCTGAATGCGATCCCTTCAAGACTCCCAGGATTTCGCACCATTCTAGCCTTGGCGACCTAAAGAACCAACTCTTCGTGATAGTCGTTGTGGATATGACGAATCAGTCTCCGTAGTGGTATTAGCAGTAGTCCGAGTAGTAGTAGTCGTAGTAGTAGTAGTTGTAGTAGTAGTTGTAGTTGGAGTAGTCGTTCTACCAGCAGAAGTCGTAGTAGTAGCCGTAGTAGTGGTAGTAGTAGTAGTAGTAGTCGTAGTAGTAGTAGTAGTAGTAGTAGTAGTAGTAGTAGTAGTAGTAGTAGTATTAGTAGCAGTAGTGGTTGTAGCCGTAGTAGTAGTAGTAGCAGTAGGAGTAGCAGTAGTAGTAGTAGTAGTAGTAGTCGTAGTCGTAGTAGTAGTAGTAGTAACTCTAACGGTAGTAGTCGTAGTAGTAGTAGTAGTAGTAGTAGTAGTAGTAGTATTAGTAATAATAGTAGTAGTAGTAGTAGTAGAAGTGGTGGTAGTAGTAGTAGTAGTAGTGGTCGTAGGAGTAGAAGAACCTGTCGTAGTCGTAGTAGTAGTAGTAGTAGTAGTAGTAGTAGTAGTAGTAGTAGTAGTGGCCGTAGAAGCAGTAGTAGTAGTAGTAGTAGTAGTGGTAGTAGTAGTAGTAGTTGTTGTCGTAGTCGCAGTCGTAGTAGTAGTATTGGTCGTTGTTGTGGTTGTAGTAGTAGTATTACTAGTAGTAGTAGTAGTAGTAGTAGTAGTAGTAGTACTAGTAGTAGTAGTAGTAGTAGTAGTAGTAGTAGTAGTAGTAGTAGTAGTCGTATTAGTAGCAATAGTAGTCGTAGAAATAGAAGTAGCAGTCGTAGTTGTAGTGGTACTAATACTAGTAGTAGCCGTTGTCGTATCAGCAGTAGTAGTTTCATTGGTAGTAGTGGTACAAGTTGTCGTATCATCAGCAGCAGCAGTGGTAATTGTAGTAGTAGTAGTAATAGTAGTAGTAGTAGTAGTAGTAGTCGTCGTAGTAGTAGTAGTAGTAGTAGTAGCCGGAGTGTTCGTAGTAGTAGTAGTAGTAGTAGTAGTAGTTCTAGTAGTAGGCATAGTCGTCGCAATCGTAGTTGTAGTAGTAGTATCGTTCTTGCAGCAGCAGCAGCCATAACATCATTATTACTCGTTGGAGCAGTCGTAGTTCGTAGATGTGGGGCGCGTAGAAACTAGCCATCGTAGGTATAGCAGTATTAGTAATAGTACTCGTATCCGTAATAGCTCTAGTAGTGGTAGTAGTAGCCGTAGTAGTAGTAGTAGTAGTAGTAGTAGTAGTAGTAGTAGTAATAGTAGTAGTAGTAATAGTAGTAGTAGTAGTAACAGTAGTAGTAGTAGTAGTAGTCGGAGCAGTATTAGTCGTAGTAGTAGCAGTAGTAGTAGCAGTAGTAGTAGTACTAGTAGTAGTAGTAGTAGTAGTAGTAGTAGTAGTAGTAGTCGTAGTAGTAGTAGTAGTAGTAGTAGTACTCGTAGTAGTAGTAGTAGTAGTAGTAGTAGTAGTAGTAGTACTAGTAGTAGTAGTAGTAGTAGTAGTAGTAGTAGACGTAGTAGTAGTAGTAGCAGTAGTAGTAGCAGACGTAGTAGTAGTAGCAGTAGTAGTCGTCGTAGTAGTTCTAGTGTTAGTAGTACTAGTAGTAGTAATAGTCGTCGTACTAGTAAAAGCAATATTTGTGTGGTTGGAAGCGGTCGGAGTAGTAATAACGATTGTAGTGCCAGTAATCGTGTTAGTGGTGGTCGTGGCCGTGCAAGGCGTCAACGTAATAGGAGCAGCCGTAGTACCAGGAATAATGGTAGTAGTCGCCGTTGTAGCCGTAACAGTCGTGGCAGGAGGAGAAGCGGGAATGGAAATGAAAGGTAGTCGTAGTATCCGTCGGCGTAGTAATGAATATGGTAGTAGTAGTAGTAGTAGTAGTACAATCCGTCCTAGCCCTATCAGGGGTAGCCGTAGAAGCGATACTCAGATCAGTAGCAACAGTAGTCAAAGTAGGGGTGGTTGTGGTCGTGGTAGTGGTATTCTAAGCAATCGCGGTACTAGTTGTAGTAGTAATAGTAGTAGTGGTAGTAGTCGTCTTCGTAGTCGTAGTAGTAGTAGCAGTAGTAGTCGTAGTAGTAGTAGTAGTCGTAGTAGTAGTAGTAGTAGTAGTAGTAGTAGTAGTAGTAGTAGTAGTAGCCGTAGTAGTAGTAGTAGTAGTAGCAGTAGTAGTAGTAGTAGTAGTAGCAGTAGTAGTAGTAGTAGTTTCTGTAGTGGTGGCAGCAGGTGGTAGTAGTAGTAGTAGTAGTAGCAGTAGTAGTAGTAGTAGCAGTAGTAGTAGTAGTAGTAGTAGTACCAGCAGGAACCACACGCGAACATTCACGCCATACACATACGAACCATAGCGGACGCGTAAACGAAACGATACGATCATGGACATCACCTATGTAAACATGCCTGCGCAACACATGGTCGCAGACACACCGAAACGCTACACTTACCCATCATACACGAGCCATACGCGCAAACATACCGCACGTGCTTACAACGCGTAGTCGCACCGTATACGCCAATTTTACGAAACGTTTACAAACAAACCAAAACGGGCACGCATGCCACATGTGCGAACACACCGTCCACGAACCGCATACGAGGCGTATACGGCAAGGGTACGCACTGCACACGAACGAGGAACGAGACACATGCAAAACGTATGCGCGGACGCAGACGCAGCGCATTCACAGAGTAGTCGTGCTCGCCATCGTCGTCGTGGTAGTCGTTGCAGTAGGAATATGACATGCAATCGCAGAAGTAGTCGTCAACGTAGCAGTAGTAGTTGTAGTAGTTGTTGTAGCAGCCGTAATAGTAGTAGTAACAGTATTCGCCGTAGTATTAGTATTAGTAGTAGTAGTAGTAGTAGTAGTAGTAGTAGTAGTACTAGTAGTAGTCGTAGTCATAGTTGTAGTAGTAGTAGTAGTAGTAGTTGTTGTTGTACTTCTACTGGTTGTAGTCGGATGTGTAGTTGTAGTGGTGGTAGTAGCCGTGGTAGTAGTAGTAGTAGTAGTAGTAGTAGTAGTCGTAGTCGTAGTAGTCGTAGTAGTCGTAGTAGTAGTAGTAGTAGTAGTAGTCGTAGTCGTTGTCGTAGTAGTAGTAGTAGTAGTAGTAGCAGTAGTAGTAGTAGTAGTAGTAGTAGTGGTGGTAGTAGTAGTACTGGTGGTAGTAGTAGTAGTCGTAGTAGTCGTAATAGTAGTAGTAGTAGTAGTAGTAGTAGTAGTAGTAGTAGTAGTAGTCGTAGTCGTAGTAGTAGTAGTAGTAGTAGTAGTAGTGTAGTGGTGGTGGTGGTGGTGGCGGTGGTAGTGGTAGTAGTGGCAGTAGTATTAGTAGTAGTAGTAGTAGTAGTAGTAGTAGTAGTAGTAGTCGTAGTAGTAGTAGTAGTAGTAGTAGTAGTAGTAGTAGTAGTAGTAGTAGTAGTAGTAGTAGTCGTAGTAGTAGTAGTAGTAGTAGCTGAGGTTGTTCGTAGATGTGATAGTACAAGGATTAGTGGTAGTAGTAATAGAAGCAACCGTTGTAGTACGACTACTAGGAATAGCGGTACTCGCAGTACTGGTGGTCGTTGCCGTGCTCGTGGTAAACAGGCAATAGGAGCAGTTGTAGTAGTAGTAGTAGTAGTAGTAGTCGTCGTAGCAGTAGCAGTAGTAGTAGTAGTAGTAGTAGTAGTAGTAGTAGTAGCAGCTGTCGTAGCAGTATCAGTAGTAGCCGTAGTACGCGTAGCAGTACTAGCAGTAGTAGTCGTAGTACTTGCTGTATTAATAGTAGTAGTCGCCGCCGCGATTCTAGTGGTAACAGTGGGGGCCGGAGTAGGGGTAGAAGAAGCAGCCGTAGGAACAGTAGTCGCGGTTGTAGTGCAGGTGGACATACGAGTAATCGTGTAGTAGGAGTGCCACACGGTGCCGTAGAAGGAGCAACCACAGCATCACGCAGTTTAGGTAGTCGTGGTAGCAGTAGTAGTACTAGTATTAGTACTAGTACTAGTCGTAGTAGTAGTAGTAGTAGTAGTAGTAGTAGTAGTAGTAGTAGTAGTAGAGTAGTTGTCGTAGTAGGAGTAGTAGTAGTGGTAGTAGTAGTAGTAGTAGTAGTAGTAATAGTAATAGTAGCAGTGGTAGCAGTGGTAGTTGTCGTAGTAGTAGTAATAGTAGTAGTAGTAGTAGTAGTAGTAGTAGTCGTAGTAGTAGTAGTAGTAGTAGTAGCAGTAGTAGTAGTAGTAGTAGTAGTAGTAGTAGTAGTAGTAGTCGTAGTAGTAGTAGTAGTAGTAGTGGTGGTAGGGGTAGTAGTTGTAGTAGCAATACCAAGGCACATCTACGAACCGCATACGAAGAATACGCGGCACGTGTACAATACATTCGAAACATGTTCGACCCGCAAGCAAAACGAACCGAAACATGTACGACAGTATAGAGCACATATATAAGCATGACTGCGGAATAGGTACGGAACGCCTACGATACGGATGTGGAACCCACAGATTTTTTCAACACGCGCACAACATTTATACGCAACAAGTACACATCATACACGACCCATATACGACACATCGGCCACACAACCATACAACGCGTATACGCAACATATACAACGCGTTTAACGTATATAACACATGAGTGAAACGCCAATAACACGTATACGAAGCGTGTCCCACACGGGTACCCACAGCACAATCTCACGCATGCGAAGCGTATGTGCGGTTGCATACGCACCTTATACACATAGTAGTGGTGTCCGTCGTCGCCGTCGGCGTGGTAGTCGTTGTAGTAGTAATGCACCGGTAGTAG
>CAUYUJ010003547.1:545000-580001 GCA_963575745.1 Prorocentrum cordatum
CCCTCGCCGTGCGTCCCCTCCACCCCTGCAGACCAAATCACCAGATCTGATCCGCCAGAAGGCGACTTGACTATATCAGCAGGATGCCAACTTCGGTTGGAAGGAAGCTGGGTCGCCGCCCTCCAGAGCAGTGTTGGCGTCGACCGAACTGTCGATGCATACAACGAACCCCGTCAGAAGCATAGCACCGATTTCGATGCCATTCACCAGCATACCGCCCCGACCGACGCACGCCCACGAGCGAGCGAATCGTATTGTGCGGGAAGACCCAGATGAGCTACGCCATACTGCGCGATTCCCTTGCGCACAGCAGGGCTTCATAACGTGGCTGACCATCATCAAGAGTCGCGGTAGATTCCGACTTCCAGTGGGGTGCCTCTCTCATCGGCCCCGACGCGCAAAATTGGGAAAGTGCGCCAGTGGATCTCCCTGAATACACTAAAGGGGGTAAAGGTCCAGGGAAGGGGGGGGGGGTCCAGAACCCCCCCCCCCTTCCCTCCTTCAAGGGGCGGGGGGTCCGGACCTCCCCCCCCCCCTCTCCCCCTTCGCGCTGGAAAGAGGGGGGGGGATCGGACCCCCTCCCCTCGTGTAGGGAGTACGGAGTTGGGAGTAGAGAGTGGTGAGTAGTGAGTAGCGAGTTAGTGCGTAGTGAGTAGTGAGTATTGGGTAGTGAGTAGTAGTGAGTATTGGGTAGTGAGTATTGGGTAGTGAGTGGCGAGTAGGGAGTAGGGAGTAGGGAGTGGGGAGTAGTGAGTAGTGAATAGTGAGTGGTGTGCACTGATAAGTGGGTAGTGACTGGCGAGTAGTGAGTAGTGAGTAGCGAGTAGCGAGTAGTGAGTACTGAGCAGGAAGTAGGAGTAATGAGTAGTGGGTAGTGAGGAGTGGGTAGTGAGTAGTGGGTGGCGAGTAGTGATTAGTGAGTAGTGAGTTGCGGATGGTGCGTAGTGGGTAGTGAGTAGTGAGTGAGTACTGAGTACTGAGTACTGAGTAGTACGTAGTGCGTAGTGAGTAGTGAGTAGTGAGTAGTGATGAATAGAAAGTAGTGGGTCGTGGCAGTGGGTAGTGAGTAGTGAGTAGCGAGTAGGGAGTACCGAGTAGTGAGTAGTGAGGAGCGAGTAGGGGGTAGTGAGTAGTGAGTAGCGAGTAGAGAGTAGTCAGTAATGGGTAGTGGGTAGTGATTAGTGAGAAACGAGTAGGGAGTAGCGAGTAGTGAGTAGTGAGTAGCGAGCTGGAAGTAGGGAGTAGTGAGCAGTGAGCAGTAAGAAGTGGGTAGCGAATAGTGGGTAGTGAGTAGCGATTGGTGAGTAGTGGGTAGTGAGTAGTGACTAGTGACTAGTGAGTTGGGACTAGTGACTAGACACTATGTAGTGACTAGCGAGTAGGGAGTAGTAAGTAGTGAATAGTGAGTAGCGGTGAGTAGGTAGTGAGTATTGAGCAGAGAGTATGGGAGCAGCGAGTAGTGAGTACTGCGTGCTGTGTAGCCAGTAGTGTATAGGGAGTAGCGAGTAGCGAGTAGTGGGTAGTGTGCAGTGACTTGTGGGCAATGAGTAGTTAGTAGTGAGTAGTGGATAGTGGGTAGTGGGTAATGAGTAGTGAGTAAAGAGTAGTGAATAGGGAGTGGTGAGTAGTGCTTAGTGGGTAGTGGATATGAGTAGTGGGTAGTGAGGAGTGAGTAGGGAGGAGGGAGGATGGAGTAGTGAGTAGGGTGTAGTGAGTAGCGAGTAGTGGGTGGTGGGTTGTGAGTAGTGGATGGTGAGTAGTGAGCCGTGAGTAGTGAGTAGGGGGTAGTGAGAAGTGAGTAGCGAATATCGAGTAGTAGTAGTGGGTAGTGAGTAATGAGTAGTGAGTAATCTTTGGGGCTGGGGTTAGTGGTTAGGGTTAGGATTACGGGTTTGGGCTAGGGTGAGGACTGAGGGTAGGGGCGGCGGGGGCAGGGTTCCGGCGTCAGGGGGCGGCGCGGCGAAAGGGAGGGGGGGGGGGGGGGCTCGGACCCCCCCTTATTGAAAGAGGGGGAGAGGGGGGGGGGGGGGGGCGACAACGGGTCGGGGAAAGGGGGCGAAGGGGGCGCGGCCCCCCACGACGGATCGGGGAAGGGGGGGAGGGGGGGGGTCCCCCACCCCGGATCGGGGAAGGGGGGAGGGGGGGGCGCGGGGCTCTACCCCCCCCCCCCTCCCCATGGGGAGATCCAGCGGCGCACCCTCCCAAATTGGGGCGTCCCCGTCGCTGCCGCGCCTGTCAGAGAGGGCGAGGGGGCGTCGTGCACCAGCAGCATGTCACTCCACACGCTAAAGGAAAACGATCGTTTACGACAGCAGATGCACGTGCCAGATGAATTTGCATCGCGTCCGTCCTGGGAAGTCAGAAGCACCGATTACCCAGGAAAGGAATTCCAAATCCCAGTGCTCCGCCGCACGGCCAGCGCAACTAAGCTTACGCCAGGACACATCCAAGGGGGCGTCGACTGGCTAGGATGAGAAGAGGCAGAGGGCCCCCAGAGAGTCGTCCGAGCCACCCTTGACCCAGCAGACAAACGCCGTCTGGATCCGCGCTGCCATCTGCGAAGCAGACGCCTTTGCGGTCGCACGCGCGCTCGAGGAATTGCGCGCGGTTTAATGTTCAGGAGATGCGCCCGCTCTTGGCTGCCATATCCCACGCGGACCAGGCGCGGTGCAACAAAAGGCAATGAACGCCGCGTGTCAGCCAAAACGGACGCCCCGCGCAAATAGTTTGACGTCGACCTCGCGGGCGCGTTCGCAGCCGCGTGGGCGCCCCACTTCCGTGCTACGCAGGCGCAAGAAGCCATTGATCTTCTTGGTCGCCAGTCGGCAAGCGCAAGCTCACGGCCACCTTCGGGGTCGAGCCAGCAGACGCGCCCGCGGTTGTCGCCGCCCCAGGGCAGGGAGGCATTATGTTCGACATCGGCCATCAGGGCGCCAAAGGCCCCCCCCGAGCGGCCGCCTCGTCGCGCGGTGCCTGGGTGGCCACCAGACCGCGCTCAAGGAAGCATGCGACCCCTGAACTCAGCGCGCAGCGCGCGGGGCCGTTCGCTCGGACAAGAGTAGGCACCATCGTTGAACCCGGCACCAGGGGCGCGGGGCGCGTCGCCTTGGAACGGGTGGGAATTGGCGCCGCACTCGTCAGCGCCGGGCGCTGCGTCGCCTGCGTCGGGCCACAGAGCGCCGCCAGCGCGCGCATCGCCAAGGCATCGGCTCCAATCAGATGGCGCTGCGGCGTCCAACGCGCAGGGCGGAGCAAAAACACCGGGTGCGATTTATCCATTGTCGCGGCGGCCAACCCCTTGCGGGGCGCTCCGCTGCACCTTGCGGCCCCGCCGCTCTGCGGCCCGCTGTCAGAATGGAGGCGCGCGCCCCTGCCGGCGTTGATTCCCCGAAGGTGCCGACGACTATGGTCGGCCCGCTAGAGACTCGCTGCCGGGAAAACCTCTGGCGGGGTCGGTCGCAGGGGGGGGGGGGGGGGTGCGAGCGCCCCCCCCCGCCCCCGCCCCTGCCGGACAGGCCCGCCACCAGGCCGCGCCTCCAAGCGCCGCTGGCGCCGTTGCCGAGCCCCGAACTTGCCGCCGAGGGCCCCGCGGCCGGGGGGGGAGCGGCGCGGCGGCAGCGCGCGCCCTCGCAAACGAGGCAACAGCGCGTCGCAGGAAACCGTCGCGCGCATCGACGATGGCTACCTTGACATATAGGGCGCCGCCGACTGCGAAGTGGCGGGCGCCGCCGACCAGATCGACGGCGCTTGCGCCCCGCACTTGCCCGCCAGGGAACCAGCGGCTCGCCGAAACCGCCGGCCGCTCGCAGGAGTCGGGGAAACGCATGACCTGAGTTAGCCGGGTTTGCCGAAGGTTTTCGACGAGCGCGTCCAGGATTTTGACGGTCCGGTTCTCGCGGGATGTCCACAGCGGGAGCCCGCAACAAATTTCAGATTAAGTCGCGTCATTTCTACGATGGCCCCCGCCGGGCCAACCCGGGCCCCCCGGGCCCGAGTCTCACGTCTCCCCGAAAGAGATGTCGCCAGCGCTCCCTGTCATCTTACGGTCTCAATTTAATTGAGACGGCTGCATGACTTGATTTTTGGGATTCGTCTCAATTTCTTAATTCGGACGTTTCGGTTGTGATTTACCGATGTGAAGTAGGTAAATCTATAGGTTGCGCTATAGTTACGTTATATTGTACAAGCGTGGATATCGTCCGACGTTCTTGGGAATTAACAAAAAAACCTTCCTCGACCTCCTTCCCCTCCTTCTCTTAGGGCTTGCCTTCTCGTCGGGGGGCTCGAACCCGCGGCCGCCCCGCGGCCCGCGGGCAGCCCGCGGCCGCGCCGCGGCCCCCCTCTCGCAGCTGCGCAGCCGCGGCCGCGGCCGAGATCGGGGGCGCCGCGCGGCGCAAGGCGCCTTAAGGGGAAACGGGGTGGGAACGGGGGTTCGCGGCAGAGCCGCGCCTTCGAAAGCCATATGGCGCATCGAGGGCGGTCGTGCCAGCATTCATGAACATGCATGGGCACGGCGATCGACTGTGCGTCGATCGTCGTGCCCATCATATATATATGGCACGACTTGCCCTCGAGGCGGCATGTGTCGAAAGCAGAGCGGATCGATAGACGCGGCGTTCGACCGCGCGCGGGCCCTGTCTGGACCCCCAGGACGATCCCCCGCCCCCTCCTCACCTTCTTCCCCCACGCCGCTTTCTGGGTGTCCTTTTCCTTCTCCTCCTCCTCCTCCTCCCCCTCCTCCGCCTTCTCCTCCTCCTCCTCCTCCTCCTCCTCCTCCTCCTCCTCCTCCTCCTCCTCTCGCGAGGACATCCCTAAGCCCACGATGCTGAGCGACATTGTTGGAATCGGTGACCAGGGCCATACTGTGGATGTATAGACATCCTCCAGCATTTATTTTTTCGAGCCTGGCCCGCCATCCAGGATCGAAAAAATCGATGCTGGAGGAGGTCTGGTGGTGGCGTGGATGTCCCACATGGCTCGTGCGAAAGCCGAGAAAGCCCAGGCCCCGTCTCCTCCTCCTGCTCCTCTCCTTCCTCCTCCTCCTCCTCCTCCTCCTCCTCCTCCTCCTCCTCCTTGTCCTCCTCCTCATCCTCCTCTCCTTCCCTCCTCCACCTCCTCCTCCTCCTTCTCCTCGTCCTGCTCCTTCTGTTCCTCCTCCTCATCCTCCTCGCGCGTAGCGCAGCCTCCAGGCGCTCGGGATGACCAGCAAAAAGAGCCCGAAGCACCTTAAGACGGCGGACATCGATGGACCCACGCTCGCGAAATGCTTGACGGTGGACGCCATATTAGACACGACCCCGCTGATGAAAGGCTCCTATCTGTGTCATTTGTCCTTGCACCTCCTCCCTCCTCCAGGCCTCTTCCGCCCTTCATCCCCCCCTCCCTTCGCCCAGCGCCCTCTCCCCTCCCCCCTCCCTCGCTCTTCATCCATCCCTGCGCTCCTTAAGGTCCCCCCCTTCATTATCCCTCCCTCGCTCTTCCATTTATGTGTGGATGGATCCATGTGCCTCAGCCGTCTCTCTCATGTGTCTGTCTGTTTGTCTGTATGTCTCTATCTCTCTCTCTCTCTCTCTCGACTCTCTCCCCCTTCAGATCGGCCCCTCCCTCTACCTGCTGCGAAGCTTGGCTTCTTATGTGTAATGTCACCTCTGACCGTTCTCTTTCTCTCTATGTCTTTCTTTGTGTCGTTGAATCTCGCATTTCGTTGTTGCGCATCTGCGATGGCGGCGATTGTGACGATCGTTGGATCCGACGCCCGAGTGGAATAGAGTGGAGTCGTTCCCCATCCGCTCCTACTTCCACTCTACTCCTCTCTACTCGCGCGTGTCTCCTGGAGGTTGCCCGATCCTAGACTACAGCACCTACCCGTGCGTGAATTCCTCGGATCGCCCGAAGTTGGCGATGCTCGCGGAGCCAGGGAGGGGCATCATGCCGCGCCAAAGTTGGAGGGCGAACTATCGATGAGGGAAGGGAAGGCGAAGGAAGCAAGGATGGAAGGAGGAAGGGGTCAAGAGGGGATCGAGGCAGGCGGGAGGAGGTAGGGTTGGGAGGGGGCGGCACTGGGGAGGGGAAGCAGAGGCGTGTTGATTGAGCAGGATACGGTAGGGGAGGATTTCATCCCGACGTTGACCAACATCACGGTCGCCACTGAGGGTTTGCGGATCTCCCAGAAGACGGCGGAGGCGCCAGGGGTTCGATTAGTGATGAGTGATGGTAACGATGTGGCGATGATGGTAGTGATGATGGCGGTGGCAGTGATGAGTAATGATAGCGTTGACGATGGTCACGGCGACTTATGGTGGCGGCGATGACGGTGACCTCCCCGTCCTCATCCTCCTCCGCCTCTTCATCCTCATCCTCCCCCTTCTCGTCCCCCTCCTCGTCCTCCTCGTCCTCCTCATCCTCATCATCCTCCTCCTCATCATCCAAAGCATCATCCTCATTCTCATCCTCCTCAATCCTACTCATCGAGCCTCCTCGCTCCTCAATCATCATCCTTCCCCCTATTCGCCCGCCAGGCTGGGTGGGACGAGGCTTTCAAGGGTAAGTTCATCGAGTCCCACCGCACGGACAAGGCCAGGAAGCCCACTCCAGCCATCATCAGTGGCAACAGGTTCCTTTGAGGACGGGAGAGGTCTGGATTGGGGAGGACGGCAATGGCAAGATGGCAACGATGGCAACGATGGCAACGATGATGATGGCAACGATGGCAACGATGCTGATGGCAACGATGACAACGATGATGATGACAATGATGGCAATGCCAAGCTGATGCTGACAATAGCGAGTGTGATTACGATACGGCGCTGATGATTACCGCGAGAGTTTCGACGACGACGACGACGACAGCGACAGCGACGTCGATGGTGATCGATGATGCTTTCCTGAGCTCGCGTGTTCGACGCCGTCGCGGGAGGAGGGAGGGGGGGAGGGAGGGAGGGGGGCTGGGAGGAGGAGGAGGCGGAGGAGGGAGGAGGAGGAGGAGGAGGAATCGGAGTAGGAAGGATGGGGAGGACGAGGAGTACGAGGAGGAGGAGGAGGAGGAGGAGGAGGAGGAGGAGGAGGAGGAGGAGGAGGAGGAGAGAGGGGAGACGGACGTGCTCGCGATGTGTGTATATGTATGTGCATATGTGTGTGTGTGCATGTTTGCACGTGTATGGGCGTTGCATGTGTAGAATGCGTATTTGTGTGTATGTGCATGTGCGTAAGTATGTTTGTATGTGTGTATGTGTACAGTGTTTGATAGTATGTGCATGCATGTGGCCATGTGTGAGAGTACGTACATATCCGTATACGTGTGTATCAAATACCCAATCTGGCCCCACCGAATCCCCTCTGATCATATCCCATCCCTTCCCCTGCCATCCCCTCCGCTGCAATTCCACTCGTGCCGTCCACTCCCATCTCTTCTGGGGCGTCCCCTGCCATGCGATCCAACGCCAGCCCCCCCCCCATTAGAGGTTCGTGCAGTGCCGCCAGCTCCGCGTCATGCTGTCACACTTCCAGCGGGACCAATCGCGGAGCTCCTCGAAGGTCGACTCCGTCGGTGACGAGGCCGAGGACTGAGTTTTTTCACACCCTGGTAGGATCGGCAAGATTAGCAGCAGCAGCAGCAGCAGCAGCGCAGCAGCAGCAGCAGCAGCAGCAGCAGCAGCAGCAGAAAGCAGCAACGACCAGAGGACCAGATCAGCATGAAGATCCGAGGACGGATAGCAGGAGCAGGAGAAGCAGCAGGAAGAGCAGCAAGAGCAACGCAGCAATATGACCAGAGCAGCAGGAGCAACGTAGCGAGAGCAGCAGCAGGAGCAACGTAGCAGGAGCAGGAGCAGCAGCCTGAGGATGAGCAGGATGCTTTGATATCGATGTTCCTCTCACTCGGGGGTGACGGCGCGAGACACGACGGCCCGCAGACCCCGCGGGACGAGTTCGACATCGAAGACGTTGACGAACAGGAGCTGCAGAACTACTTCAAGCTGATCTCCGAGGAATGCGATCTGCCTTTCTTTTTTCAAAGGGGGCAATTTCATCCCCCCCTCTCTGTTTCTGAAGTTTTAAGGCTCCAGGACTTGAGGCGTCCGTCAGGATCTAGCGTCCAACCCTCTTCGGGATCGATTGCCCAACCCTCTTCGCCCCCCTCATTGAGGGAATGGCCTGCAAGGATGAAGGGAGGGGGAGAGGGGACGGGGTGCGAGAAGGAAGGAAGCGAGGCGAGGGAAGGGACTTAAGAGGGAGGGGGAGGGGGAGGGGGAGGATGCGGAGGAGGAGGAGGAGAAGGAGCAGCAGGAGGAGGAGGAGCAGGAGAAGGAGGAGGAGGATGAGGAGGATGGAGACGAGGATGGTGATGATGATGATGTTGATGATGATGATGACGATGATGATGATGATGATGATGATGATGATGATGATGATGATGATGATGATGATGCTGATCATGATGATGATGGTGATGATGATGGTGATGATGTTGCTGTTGTTGGTGATGCTGATGATGATGATGATGATGATGATGATGATTACGATGATGATGGTGATGATGATGACGGTGATGATGATGACGATGACGATGACCATGATGCTGATGATGATGATGCTGACGATGCTGGCGATGCTGATGATGATGATGATGATGATGATGATGATGATGATGATGATGATGATGGTGATGGTGATGGTGGTGGTGGTTGTGGTGGTGATGATGATGATGACGGTGACGATGAGCCACATAAGAACGCTTCTCATCTTGAGGATGCTGAGAATGATCCCGACGTTGGAGTGCTGAACATCAAGCTGGCCAAGGAGGCTGGACAGGAGGACATGGACATGGAGATTAATGATGCGATCGTGGCTACATGTAGCCAAGCCATTGATGACGGTGCCGATGACGACGACGACTACCCCTTCATGCAGAGCCTCCAAGGCGCCAAGCACACCACGGGAAGGAAACACAAGGGCGGCAGGCCCAAGAAAAAGAAGCACAAGCGCAAGGCGCAACCACCAGGCGAGGCACCTGCAATTGAGGGCATCCTGCAACGGTGGCCGCAAGTCGGCCCATCGGCTAAGGCTAAGGCCGCCGCCGCCGCGAAGGCGGTCATGAAGAAGCCAGTGAAGCAGACGGCGAAGAAACCCGCAGGCGCGGTTGCTAAGAAGGCAAAGGAGCACGAGGCAGGAGGTGAGGAGGAGGATCCGCTCGCCGCAGGAGCTGCAGGCAGCGGCGCCCAGGCAGAGGCAGCGGCGGCGGCACCGCCAGATGCAGCGATCGCCGTCCACGATGGCAACCAGGACGAGGAGGACGAGGAAGAAGCGCAGGACGAGGAGGGCGCAGAGGAGGAGGGCGAGGAGGAGGACGCGCCCGAGGAGCACGAGGAAGGGCCCGAGGAGGAGGAATCGCCCGAGGAGGCTGACGCGGCAGGTGCAGCGCCCCCTGGCTACGGCCCGCTGAGCCACTACCCGTGGCCCCCGTCGGACGAGTACGGCACGCTCGCGCGCTACGAGGACACGTCGGGCCAGTCGATGAGTGTGAGAATCGTCCGCAGGAAGAGCGAGTCCATCAGCACGATCAAGTACAAGAACGAGTTCACGCAGTGGAAGTGGCAGCAGATGCTTCAAGTGCCAGATAGTTCGGTTCAGGAGTGGCAGATCAAGCAGCTAGCACTGGACGACGTGGCGACGACGACAATGGCCTCCGAGACGATCATCAAGCACATCTTCAATCGGATTGTCGCGACCCGCGCCGCTGACAAGCACGCGGCCATGCACATCAAAAAGGAGGCGTACATCGAGCTGGGCATCAGCGAGCAGGTATTCTAGAGGTGGGAGGGCGCAGGGCAGTATAGGACAGCAAGCGCGACGGTCAAGATAATGACGACTACGGATCAGCTCAGGATTACGACAACGATGGTGACTACGATTGTGACGGCCATGGTAAATTGAGATAACTATGGAGATCAACGATGGGGATCGGGAGTATGCTCATCTTGCAGCCTACACGGGGCCTCGTTGAAGCAGGGCACCGTGTTATTCCAGCCACCTCGACAGCTCATTGCTTGCATCACTGAATGCTGGTTTTGAAGATTATGAAATATTCTAAGTGCTCCCCATACATCCTTTAGCCTTAGCTTTGGTGTCGGACGGGAGGTGGCGCGATGCAGGATGACATGATGGACTTCGCAGATCCAGCATTCGTGGGAAGGCTGCAGTGGGGGGGATCTCATTTCCATGCGTCCTCCTCCCTTACCCGTCCTTGCCCTCCCAGTCCCCGTCCCTCCCTCCCTCCCTAACTCTCCCTCTCTCCCCGTCTCGCTCTTTCTCTGTCCTTTTTCCACCCCTGGAATCCATTCCTGCACTGCCCTCGTCCAGTTCCCAATGTCGGGGCCCCGTGGCAGCAAACATACATATCTTAGAGGCTGCTATAGTTTGTATTTCGTGATCGACGTTATCGGCGTCATCGGGTCCGTCTACATCTTGCACGGGCTGCTGGCCAGCTTGTAGGCCGTCGGCTGGGGCGGCAATTACGATGTAGGGATGAGGTTGGGTAGAGGAGCACGAACGAGGAGCTCTGGAGGAGATGAGAGGATACGAGGTTGACACGCGCTGCAAAATGAGTTAAGAACCATTATGTCGGGCAGATGTTTGAGCTTGCTTTAGCTGCGCCGTGGCAATCGAGCCTGGATTGGTTCGCTCCCAACGTCCACGCCCCTCTGCATCGATGCGTGCGTCCCGTCCAGCTTCCTTCCACCTGCCAGTACAAACGAACCGACCACACACACTCACATCCATTCATCATCTCATCGCCCCCCCACTTGGTTATGCAATGTGATGCTCCCACCCCCCCGCGCCAGGTGAACGGATGATATCGACTTTGACTTTCTCCGTGGGCTTGACGGCTCTTTGCAGGGAGGGCGCGCAGTGCGGCCTCGAAAAACAGAGGAATGATCCAATGCGGGGATGCTCCCGCAGGGATGCTCTGTTCTTGCCTCTTCGCTTGCTCCGTCGGTCCGTTTACGAGCCGACGATCGATGATCGACGCGTCGACGATTGATGCGTCAAGATAGGGGCGAATCCATGGCCCAGGCTCCGACGATCCATCGAACCAGGATGAGGCGATGTACACAGCACCGCAGCTAGGTCGAACGATTTGGCAACTCTTCTCAGGCGACCCTCGAGCTCGAATATATGCGCTGCTTTCAGGGCGCCACTAACGAGGGGGAGGGGAAAAGCAGGAGGAGGAGGAGGACGAGGCGGATGGGGTACGGGACCAAATGGGAGTTGGAGGAGGGGGGAGGCGGCGGAGCAGGAGGAGGGGGAGGAGGAGGCGGAGGAGCAGGACGAGGAACACGGTATCCAGACGCCATACGCAGCAGGGACTGCGGAATCATCGGCCCCTCCTCCACCTCCTCCTCGCGCTCCTCTCTCTCTCTCTCTCTCTCTCTCTCTCTCTCTCTCTCTCTCTCTCTCTCTCTCTCTCTCTCTCTCTCTCTCTCTCTCTCTCCTCTCTCTCTCTCTCTCCTCTCTCTCTCTCTCTCTCTCTCTCTCTCTCTCTCTCTCCTCTCTCTCTCTCTCTCTCTCTCTCTCTCTCTCTCTCTCTCTCTCTCTCTCTCTCTCTCTCTCTCTTTCTCTCCTCTCGCTCCCTGCGCACAATTGCAAATGCCTCTGGGGAGGGATGAACGGCGGAGGGGTAACATTATTCACCGCTGTTTGACGATCGATAGCGGCCGTTCGTCTCAGAAATCGCATCCGCATCCGAATGAACGGGTGTCTCCTGTGCGTGCGGCCTGGTGTCGCGCGCATTCACGCGCGCGCTTCGATCGGGAAAACACGCGCGCCGCGGGGCCTCCTATGGGACCCCTCCTCTCTTTCGTCCCTCCTCTGGGCTCCTGCCTCCTGCCTCAGGGCTCTCCCCTGCTCCTGCCTCGGGGCCCTCCTTTGCCATCCAGCCTGCTCGAGAAGCACCCGCGGCACGCGTCTTTCCAGAAGCTGGCAACTCGAGTTGCAGGCGAACGGGGAGATACGCTCGACGCATGCACAAGGGGACAGATCAATGCGGGGATGAGGAGGGCTCGAGCTCGAAGAGGAGTGGAAGGTGTAAAGGGAGGAGGAGGAGGATGCAAGGTGATGGGAGGCATACATACGTTTGCGAGAACGGGAAGGGCTCGAGTAGTCCTAAGACACTGCTCTCCACCAGATGGCTTGACTACACGCATGTCGGGGTCAGGGGGTGATGCGTGATGTTGTGGCGTTGGTGCGTGAGCGCGCGTGTGAGCAGGCGAGCGTGCGTCAGTAGGGGTCAATATATTCGCGCGCGCATGCTTACAACTCTAAATATATACACCTGCATATATGCACCTGTAGATGTGCGCCTGCTTCGTTTACATGCTCACGTTCACGTACGTGTGTACAAATACGTACGAATTCATAAGTGCATACATAGGTGTGTGCACACTAGCGTACAGTTGGTATGCGTGCATGACCGCGTGAGTAGTTGCAAATACGTATGCGACTTCGAAGTACGATCTGCATACATGTATGTACATACATGGTGTGCATACATGGGCGTATACATATATGCCGTACTATGTTATACCACATGAGTGTGTACATGTATTGTACGGCTACAATTGCATGTATGTATGCGTCGACGTACATTTCCGTTTATATATATATATGACGGAGGAGGAGGATGAGGCTGAGGGAAGGAAGGAAGGGACGGAGGGGGAGAGGGAGGGAGGGAGGGCGAGAGTGATATCGAGGGAGTGAGTGTGAGAGGGAGGGAGGGAGGAAGGAAGGATGGAGGAGGAGGAGGAGGGGAAGGGGAAGGAGGAGGAGGATGAGGAGGCGGAGGAGGAGGAGGAGGAGGAGCAGGAGGAGGAGGAGGAGGAGGATGAGGAGTGAGGATGATGAAGAGGAGGAGGATGCTAATGATGAGGATGGTGATGATGAGGAGGAGGAGGAGGAGCAAGATGAGGACCATGGTGAGGCTGATGGGGATGATGATGAGGATGGAGATGAGGAGGACGAGGAATATGATGAGGATGAGGAATATGTGATGGAGAGGCACTCGTTTTGTTGACCATCTGAAGGCCTACATGGCCCGCGGCAACTGTTATTTCAAACAAAAACTGGAATATGACAGCAAAATCCGTGCGCGCGCGTATACATATATTAATGTGTGTGTGCATGTGTGTGTTGCGTGTATGCGTGCATGCGTGCATGCATGTGCGCGCGGGAGGAAGCGGGGATGCAGCGGGAACAGAGCGGTGCCGCCCAGGTGCAGCAGGTGCACCTGGGCTCGCAGGACATGGCTGGACATCACCGACGACATATACGCAGCTTTTGTTTACACGCGCGGATTGACTAGACTTGCCGCGCTTAGGGGTGGGGGGCGCCCACCGATTCCCGAGCTGCCCCATGGGGGGGGGGGGCACCCTTCCCCCCCCTTCCCCCTTCGGCCCTAGGGGGGCCGATCTGCCCTCGCCCCATATATACATCGAAACCCCACCGCCCCCCCCCCCCCCACCCCTCCTCCCCCGCCCACGCCCCCTCCCCCCCCTGCTCCCCTGGGGAAGGGGGGGTGCGTCAGAAATCCTAAGCACCTGAAAGCCTAGTAAACCTATCCCCATGGGCCCTGCGAGCTCAAGTCCCCTGGCGGCGCCCCCTCCCCCCCTCTCCCCTGGCCCCTCGGAGATGCGCACCCGTACCCCCCCCCCCCCCCCCCCCCCCCCCCCACCACCCCCCCCCCCCCCCCCTCCCCGCCCGCACACACCCCTCCCCCCACCCTCTGCGGCCCTGAGGGATCGCCCCGAACTCCCATCGCCCCCGACTTTTTGCCAGGCCCGCAAGCGCCCCCCCCCCCCGCCCCCGCCTTCCCCCCACCCCGATCGGCACCCAGCGCCCCCCTGAAGGCCTTCGAAGCTCACCCGAGCACCCCTCAAAGCCCTCGAAGCTCACCCGAACGCCCCTGTGTGCCCTGGAATAGGCCCCGACCCCCGCACGGGAGACGCGCGATACTCTTCGGGCGGTTGATGATTTTCATTGCGTTTTAATGTTTTTTATATGTTTTTTAATGTTTTTCATGTTTTTTATTGTGTTCTAATGTGTTTCATGTTTTTTTTGTATAACGTTTTCTGACGTTTTCTAATGTTTTTTATATGTGTTTTAATGTTTTCTTGGGTTTTAATGTGTTTTCATGGTTTTTTTATATGGTTTTTAATGTTTTCTTGTTGTTTAATGTGTTTTCACGTTTTTTATATGTGTTTTAATGTTTTCTTGTGTTTTAATGTTTTTAACGTTTTCTATTGCAGCGTGTTTTATTGTGTTTTAATGTTTTTATATGTGTTTTAATGTATTTATTGTGTTTTATTGTGTTTTAATGTTTTTAAATGTGTTTTAATGTTTTCTTGTTTTCTAATGTGTTTTAATGTTTTTTTAATGTGTTTTAATGTGTTCTTGTGTTCTAATGTGTTTTAATGTTTTTTATATGTGTTTTAATGTTTTCTTGTTTTCTAATGTGTTTTCATGTGTTTTATATGTTTTTTAATGTTTTCTTGTGTTCTATTGTTTTTTAATGTTTTGTATGATAACGTTTTCTATTGTGTTTCAATGTTTTTATATGTGTTTTAATGTTTTATTGTTTTTTCATGTTTTTTAACGTTGTTAATGGTTTCTAATGTTTTTTAATGTGTTCCCGCTGCCCGTAACGTTTCTTAATGTTTTCTAATGTTTTTTAAATGGTTTTTAATGTGTTTCTTGTTTTTTAAATGTTTTTCTTGGTTCTTAATGTTTTTTTAATGTTTTTTAATGTTTTTTAATGTTTTCTACTGGGCGGGCTCCCGCGCGCCCTGCGGGCGGCGGAGGGGGGGGCGCGCGCGCGCGCTCGGCCCCCGTGGGCACCTCGGCGCAGCCACCGCAGGGCGCGTGGGACCTCGGGGGACACATGTGGAGGCCCTGCAGGGACGTTGAGCCACGTCGGGAAGATCGAGGGGGATATCGCGCGCGTCGGGCGACCGCGGGGGCGTGTCTGCGCGCGCACTGCGCAGCGCATGCGCGCACGCGCGCGCTGCCCCTCTAAGTGGCCTGTAGTGCCGCGCTGCAGGCGACGGGGAGATAGATCCCAAATGGTCTGAATATTGCGCGACCGCGAAAAAAAAAGTGCGGGTCCAAACGTGTGCGTGTGTGTGTGCTCGTGTGAGTGAGCGCGCGCGCGTGGGGATGAGGAATAGTGTGTATAGGATGGGGAAGCGATGCTGAGTTTCTGAATATTGCGGGACCGCGAAGACGGCTGGCCGGGCCAGCGCCTGAGGGGGGGGTCGACCACCGCGGGCTTATATTGGCCTCTCCCCCCGCTCTCAGGAGATCCTGGATCCCGAACGGTTCTTTCGCCTCCGTGATCTCCCCCCAAAAAAAGAGGGAGGGGAGGTGATGGCCCCCAAGGGCAAAGCAAAGATGACCCCCGCCCAGAAGAAGCAACGGGCGAAAGAGCGCCGCGACAACCCTGACATCAGGGCACACGAGAACGAGATGCAGAGGCTGAGGATCGGTTCAATTGTCACCTCTTTAGCAATCGATGGCATTCTCGGTTCTGTGTTCTACCGTCATCTTCAATGAGCACAGGCGAAGATCGAGGTGGACAGTGAGGGTTTGAGGAAGATGAGGACGAGGAGGAGAAGGAGGAGGAGGAGGGGGAGGAAAAGGATGGGGAGGAGGAAAAGGAGGAGGAGGAGGAGGAGGAGGAGGGCGAGGAGAAGGAGGCGGAGGAGGGAGGATGAGGAAGAAGAAAACACGGGAGACCCTGAGGGTATCGGGACCGCAGGACCCAGATGAAGGCCAGCAAGGCCGCTGTGCGCAAAGAGTTCAAGGGCCTCTACGGGCCTGCGAGGAAGGAGTTCGTCAAGGTGTGGCGCGAGACAGGCTCTCGCGGAGAAGGAAGGAAGGGATATGCGAGGGAAAGGACGGGAGAGGGAGGAGGAGGAGGAGGGGGAGGAGGAGGAGCAGGAGGAAGAGGAGGAGAAAAAGGAGGAGGAGGAAAAGGAGGAAGAGGAGGAGGAAACGGAGGAGGAGGAGGAGGATGAGGAGGATGAGGATGAGGAGGAGGAGGAGGAGGAGGAGGAGGAGGAGGAGGAGAGGGAGGGAGGATGATGATGATCGAGGTGGAAGAGGATTAGGAGGATGATGGTGATGATGTCGATGTTGATGTTGATGTTGATGCTGATGCTGATGTTGATGTTGTTGATGATTATGATGCTGATGATGGTGATGACGATGGTGGCGATGATGTTGGCGATGCTAATGGTGATGGCAGAAGGAAGGGGTGGAGGTGAAGAGGCGAGGGGAGGGATGCGAAGGGAAGAGGGGACAGAGGGGAGGGAGGTGAAGATGAGCGCACGGAGGTGAAGAGAAATAAGAGGGGGCGGCGGGGAGGGACGGAGGGGACGGATGGACGCAGGGGAGGGAGGAGGATGAAGGGGAGGGAGGGGAGGGGGGCCCCGTGCAGAGGAGAGCGGACGGAGGGGAGGGAACTTCAACCACGCGCAGTGCAACAAGATCGAGCGCACTGACAAAGAAACGAGAGACCAGTGGACTTCCGTGTGGAGGAACTTCGATCAGCTCTTGACGGATTTCGGTTGGGAGCCCAGCATCGCGGACACCGACTACGGGAAAAGGAATGGATTTCGATAGAAGGGGCCGATGCGGATGAGGAGGAGGAGGAGAAGGAGGAGGCGGAGGAGGATACGTGATGTCCATACATATCGGGTGGCATGATAGCGATGATGATTCTAGGAGGTGGGTCACGGAGAGGGAAGCGGCAATGAAGGGAGGTAGATCCAGCATGGTGGGCCATAGACTACACCATGAAGGGCAAGTAGGGGCACCATCATGTCAGCAGCAGGACCAGGAGGATGAGGAGGAACAGGAAGGATGCGCCTGGGATAAGGGAGGAGGAGGAGGATGGAGGAGGAAGAGGAGGAGGAGGACGAGGAGGAGGAGGACGAGGAGGAGGAGGAGAAGTGGCAACAGCAACTGCAACGTTGGGCGCGATGCATCAAAGTGTCTCCAGGGCGTATGCGCGGGCCGAAGCCGTGCGCGACAACTGCAAGAAAATGAAACGGACTCACGTGAAGGTGGGGGTGGTGGGTTTGGGGAATTCATTGTTTGTTCACTTCGTGATGGATCCTTTCATTTGGCAGAGAGAATTCCCTGGTGCCCCGTGCACGCGGTCCGCAGAAGGGAGCCCCTGGCTGCGGTGCAGAGGTGGAAGGGTTTCGGGAGGTGGCGGGGAGAGCGGGGCGGGCCAGGTGGACCCCCAGACTGGCGATGAGATCTATCGGCGCCTGACCGAGACGAACGCGGACACCCAGGCTCGTGCATGCAACAGGGTATAGGAGGAGAGCGACGAAGTCGACGACGACGGCGACAACGGCGACTAGGAGGAGCAAAATGACGTAGGAGGCTGATGATCAGTGGCGGCGAGCAGCACTAGTGAACGGCAACTGCAACAATTTAGCAACGGGGAGCAGCAACAGCAATGGATGTCCAGCGCCCCCCTAGCCGTCAGGCCAAGCTCAAGAGGATTGAGACGTCCATCAGCAAGGACAAGGCCATCCCTGCTGGTACCAAGACGCAGGCTCGCAGGGACTCCTCGAGCTATGATCTTGGATTGTTGATGATGATGACGGTGAGGTTGATGGCGACGATGATGACGACTATATTGCTTGTCATGATGATGGTGACGAAGACGATAATGGTGCTGATGATGACGACGACGATCGTGATGATGAGAAAGATGATGATATTGATGATGATGCTGATGCTGATGCTGCTGCTGATGATGATGATGATGACGATGATTATGATGATGATGATGATGATGATGTTGATGATGATGATGATGATGATGAGGATGATGATGATGATGATGATGATGATGATGATGCTGATGATATGGCGGTGGTGTGACGTCTGGTGCCAGACGCACAATACGAGCCCGCACGGGCGAGGAGGATCAGGAGCAGGAGGAGGAGGAGGAGGTGGTGGATGAAGAGGAGGAGGAGAGGGAGGAAGGTCGAGGAGGAGGGAGAGGGGAGGAGGAGGAGAAGGGGGAGGAGGAGGAGGAGGAGGAGGAGGAGGGGGATGATGAAGAGGCGGAGGAGGATCAGAGGAGGAGGAGGAGGAGGAGGAACTGTCTGTATACCGTCTCTTCCTGAGTCGCCTGACCTATCGAATCGGAGATGGGACGGGGAGGTGGCCGCTGCCAAAGCCGAGCCCATGTCGGAGACGGACCTCGAGGGCAGCGAGTACAGCTACTCCCCATCGAGCGAGGATCCTGGATTGTTCGATGAAGAGGGAAGACGGACGAGGGTAGCCCGTCCGAGCTCCTAGCCCTTCAGAATGGGTCGGAAATCCGCAACCGAACGACGCACCCGAGGGCGAGCTATACCGAAGAGGGGGCCGACTCAGGACGAGGGGCACACCCTCTCGAACTCGTTCGGTCCCCTCTCCAGCTCTCTCGTCCAAGGACGAGTCGTTCGGGCCCCTCCCTTCCTGGCAGGCGTCTTGCCCCCCCCGAGCCCTTCCGATGAGTTCGGAGGCCTCATGTATGTATGTTATACATACATGCGCATGTGTATATTATATGTGTATGTGTACATGTATACAAACATGTGTGTATGTATGTACGTGTAAGTATGTGTGTATACAGATCTGGCGGGCCATGTATGTATGTTATACATACATGCGCATGTGTATATTATATGTGTATGTGTACATGTATACAAACATGTGTGTATGTATGTACGTGTAAGTATGTGTGTATACAGATCTGGCGGGCCGTGGGTTCCTGGGGTCCAACAGGGGGGGGGGGGGGGGCTCGAGGTCCTCAGCGCCTGGGGCCACCACAATCTGGCGCGTTCCGTTGACAGGAGGAGGACCCCGCTGGAACTGCGTCAACGCAGGCTGGCACCGCCTCCGCGTCGACGAGCGGGGTCGATCCCGTGCTCTCGAAGGCCCTTGCCGATTCGTTGCACATCTGGACCTTGTTCGATGGGCTCTGCGTCGGGGCTGGGGGGGCATGTCAAGAGGAGCGAGAGGAGGGTTAAGAGAATGTGAGGGGGAAGGAGGGAAAGGGGAGAATGGGGGCTGGGAGGGGAGGGAGGGGGAGCAGGATGAGGGAGAGGAAGCGGTGGCTATCGACCCACGTGTTTGCATCCATTTGCCAAGATAGTGGCGATAGCATCGACAGCAGTTAACATTAGTTGCCCCCGTTTCGTTGCGAGGGCAGTCGCACGTTCGTATCCTGCGGAGGGGAGGTCAAGGAGAACACCTGGTTGAAGCCGTGGGAGGCGAAGATCCAGGAGACTAAAGCGAACCTCGTTACGATCAAAGAGAACATCACGAAGACTATTCAGGGGAAGTCAGCCCCCCGTCGTCGTTTTTGAGTTGGGTTTAGCTCCGAGACAACATGGAATATGTTTGCCACGGGTACACGATTCCAGACACTTGAACACATTGCGAGTGCAGGGGCTGTGTTATAGGCGCTGGAGGAAGAGGAGGACAAGAGAGGGCCTGCCAAACAACTTTCGCGGGCAAGGAGGATGAGGAGTGCGAGGAAGAGGAGGACAAGGGGGGAGGAGATGGATGAGCTAGGGCATGGTGGTGGCAGCGGTGGCGGCAACGAAGACGAGGATTGCAACAGATGGCCGCGCCGTAGGTGCGACAAGAAGGATACCGCGAAGGCCGAGCAGGTGAATCGGGAGATCCAGCAGGCGCGACCTGCGTGATTAGAGCTCTGGTTCAGGGGATTCGCTCGGAGAAGCTAGGGTTCAGATCAGATGAACGCGTGATGAGGCTGTTTCTCAAGATTCTTCGAATGTTCTAAGTAGTTTGTTTTGTCTCCGTTCTGCCATTCTTAATTCGTTCTTGTGCTAGTCCCATTCAAATAGCCCCCCTCCCATATATCCTGACCAGGCTACGCACCTGTGGAACAGCCTCGCCGAGGTGAAAGCCACCATGGAGAATGCCCTGGGGTCCAGCGGCCTCGCGTGAGGTTTCGTTCAGGGCGGCCAGCAGGGCCATTGCTGCTGGAGGGTGGAGGTGAGCGAGAGCGGAAGTCTGGGGGAGAGGGGGAGGGAGGGATCGAGGGAGAGGGGATTGCGCGAAGAGTGCAATGGGGAAAGGACGGGAGGCAGACCAGCGGTGGGCTCCGAATTACTGCGTGGGAGAATTCCGAGCTTTGAGTTCAGGCGCGCAGGCCATTTGAAGTTCCAGGATCCTGGTTCTCGGTCCCTTGAGCTGCATGGGGCCCACGTTTCCACACGCAGTGCTGCACGATGATACGATGTATTCCCTGGACCCCCAGAGTTTCGATGCCGCGCGGGCTTGGAGTCGAACCCAGGATCTTGATGCAGATATACATGTGTATATTGGTGTTGTTGGACAATTTTCGGCTCGGCACGCGCGTGCCTAGTATGCCCGTTGAGGCAGGGAGCCTCGAGAGTGCACGCCTGAGAAATAGATGTCGCGAGGTACCGCCCGTGCCAGAGTCATGGGCCACAGAGAAGCAGAAGCAGCAGGGGAAGGAGGAGGGAGGATAAGTAGGGAAGAGTATGATCGGCAACTGTCAAGAAACACGCTGCTCAGGGTATCATCCTTTGTCCCACGAACCTCGCGTATTAGATGAGAAGATGGACGGAACAAGAACACGACACTAGCAGCCGCTACTTGATATCGTGTCTCTTACGCGCACTTGTCAAACTCCATCGGCCGTAGCCCTCCAGCCGTTCTGGTTCAACATATTGTGACATCAAGTGTGTTAACATGTATCCTTCAGAATGGCGGCGCGGGCCGCAGCAACGTCAATGCTGTTGCGCGGGGATAGCGCGTCGGCTGGAGGGCCGCCGCCGATGGAGGTTGACCAGTGGCTCGATCAAAAGGCTGGCCGCCCCCTCGCGTGTCCCACCAAGGGTTGAGGGGCATAGGAGCGGGAGGAAATGCGGAGAGGGCGCCGCGTGTCCCACCAAGGGTTGAGGGGCATAGGAGCGGGAGGAAATGCGGAGAGGGCGCCTGGGAGGAAGGGAAGGGGGAACGCCTTTGGTGGGCACGCGTGGGAGAGGCGCTCTTTGACCGAGCCAACCGAAGGAGGAACCGCCGACCGACGGCGGAGCTGGGTTGCGGAAGTACCTGCTCGAGAGATGGAAGCTAGGGAAGCTCACGTCCAAGGAATGGTTGAACGCCTCTGTGAAACCATACCCAAAAATACCCCCAACAGGATGAGGATATCAAGAAACGAGGGGGATGAGGAGGAGAAGGAGGAGGAGGAGGAGGAGAAGGAGGATGAGGAGGAGGACGAGGAGGAGGGGGAGTAGGGGAGGGATGAGGAGGGAGTTGTTTGAGGGGTCAAGTTTCCTTTCGATGTCGGGGGCGTTCAGCCGCAGGACTTGTGCACAGTCGCATGGCATTCAATGAGAGCTGGTGGGACAGGCGTTGGTGATTTAGCGTTGCACCCAGACGACACCCATCACACTGACCATATCCGCCAGGCGCTCCGCCTCAAGGGCCAAGATACGTTCTTTACCGCGCCAATAGTTGTATGGAATAAAGAAACAGAGTCGCGTAAAGAAATACAGTTCCCATTTCATCTCCCTCACGAGGCCTTTGCTGAGAGATATGCAGCTTCGCCTTCAGAGTTCGACTTGGGCCAATTGGCTCCCGAGGACGTGCCACCACTGTATCACGGCCATGTTGTAACGAGAAATAAGGGAGCCAAAAGCTTCCCGATTGGCTTTTACTCTGACGGTGTACCTCAAAGCAAAAAGGACACATTTCTGTGTTATTATTGGAGCAACGCGGTGTCAGAATCCAGGCATTTAATATGTACTCTGAGAAAGTCAGATACTTGCCAGTGCGGCTGCAAAGGCGGCTGCACTATTGGAGGCGTGATGCGTGTAATTACTTGGAGTCTCAATTGCTTGGCCGAGGGGAAGTACCCTGCGCTATCGTGCGATGGCAAGCCCATCACATGTGAATCACGTGCGGCGCGTCGAGGTTTCGAGCTGGCAGACGGCCTCTGCGGGGCCTTGGTTGAGTATCGGGCGGACCTCTTGGAATTTCAGACCGCCCTCGGAGTGAAGAGGTGGGGCAACGTGGACTCCCCGTGCTTCTTGTGTAAGTGCACCAAGGCCGAGTTGCACCAATACCCTAGGTCACCAGAAGAACTAGCTCTCACGTGGGTCGAAAAAGACGTGGCCGCATATCAGCACATGGTTAACACATCTATAAAAGAATTTATAGTGACTGACAAGAGCCAGCTATTGCGCCTGGTATCTTGCATGCGGCACAACGAAACTCTCGGCGGCCTGGGATTGGTGGAACCGTTCCCAGAGCTAGGCTTGGCCAAAGGATGGAGGTTGGAACAGTGGGGTTCAGTTACAGATACTTATAAGGTGTCAGAAATAGATTGCTCACCTCAAGAACCTGCACGCCTGAGATTTTTTGATACAACGAACCACGTCGGTCTTAATTTTATAGCCCCGATATTTAGTGTAACTGGTTTTACATATGCCATGGTCGGGCTAGACTTGATGCACGTTGTGGATCTAGGAATATCCCAGTACTTAGTAGGAGCAGTTTTTTCCACCCTCATCGAGGGCAACTTCGCCAATAGTCGAGAAACCACGGCCCCAGTGCGGCGCAAGGCCAACATGCGCATGCTGAGACAACGCCTAAAGGCGTATTACATAGCCAGCGCAGAGTACTTTGATCGTGGACAAATGAGTCAAATATTTAGGCTCTCTCTTGCACAACTTGGCCCGCCACACAACCCACGGTTGCACGCCAAAGCCGCGGAGACACGGCAATTGATAAGGCTGCTCCCTGATTTATGCCGCGAAAACGCGGGGCACTTCAGAGGTAGCACAGTTATGTTCCTACCGCACTGCTGTCGGCAAATGGCAAAGTTTCACGACATAATCGAGTCTCACCCTCGTGTGCTGCCAGACCTGGCTAAAGCCGACCTCGTGGATACAGCGTTCGCGTTTGCCCACTACTGGCAGAGGACTGGCGCGCGCACTGTGTACAAGCATCACGTCTTCTTGCATTTAGCAATGCGCTCAGCATACATGGGCAACCCTCGTCGGTATTGGACATATATCGACGAGGGGGTCAACCGTACGATGGCTTCCATAGGGAAATCCCTGCATCACGGCGATACTTTCTACTTCCGTTTCTTGGAGAAGGCCATTGCTGAGTTGTTGTGATCAAAGAGAGCGCCGCCCCGCCGCCTCTCGCACGGGGGGGCAGGCAGGATTGAGCCAGCGTGCACGGAGCGAGAGCGGAGGGATGAGGAGAAGGATGTTTTTTTTTTCCGGTTTACTTATACTTTCAACGATGGCGGCCTCCAAGGGCCCCTCCTGGAGCCCACCCAAAACAAAAAGCGACGCTGGACAGAAAAATAGCCCTAGGGAAACTGCCCAGACCCTACCTTCGGAGGAAGGATGCTGAGGAAGGCGTTTCCGCTTATCGATTTCTTTTTGTTCAACGACTGCGGCCCCCGCAAACCGCTGAAGCCATGGGACCGAAAAAACACTCAAGACGCAAAACTTGCTATATGGGAAAGCCTCGGGGGAGGCAATTCTGGAGGAAGGATGATGAAGAGGATTTCTCGTTTTCGATTCTTTTTTTTTTTCTACGGCTGCACGGCTTCCAGGGGCCAGCGTCGAGTCCCTGGGATCGAGAAAAATCATTCAGGATGAAAAGCTGGACGCGCACGGAACGAGAGGGGAGGGCGGAGGAGAAGGATGAGGATTTTTTCCGGTTTACTTATACTTTCAACGATGACGGCCTCCAGGGGCCGCCTGGAACCCACCCCCAAAAAAAACGACGCTGGACAGAAAAATGACCCTAGGTTAACTGCCCTGCAGATCCTACCTCCAGAGGAAGGATGTTGAGGAAGGTTTTTCCGCTTATCGATTTTTCGTGCGACTGCGGCCCCCAAGAACCGCTGAGGCCCTGGAGCCGAAAAAAAAATCAGGACGCAAAACTTGCCTTCAGACCTTGGAGGTAGGCACCTGGAGGAAGGATGATGAGGATTTCTCGTTTTCGATTTTTCGTTTTATTTCAACGGCTGCACGGCTTCCAGGGGCCAGCAAGTGAGCCCTTGGGACCGAGACAAAACACTCAGGATGACAAACTGGATTCGGGAGCGTGCACACCGCTGTCCTCCTCCTCCTCCTCCTCCTCCTCCTCCTCCTCCTCCTCCTCTTCCTCTACCACCATCATCATCATCATCATCATCATCATCATCATCATCAGCATCAGCATCATCATCATCATCATCAGCATCAGCATCAGCATCATCATCATCATCATCATCATCATCATAATCATAATCATCATCACCATAATCATCGTATTCCTCCTCCTCCTCCTTTTCCTCTTCCTCCTCCTTCTCATCGTCATCATCATCATCATGCTCATATTCATCAACATCATATCACGTTCCTCATTTAGCTGAGGTCTCATGTTTGATATGCCATTTTTGATATGTCTCAATTTTTGGTTTCGGAATCAATCCGCTGGGTTGGATTGATTTTTTTTTGATGCGTCTTCCGACGTCTCAATTAAATTGAGACCGTAAGATGACAGGGACGGCATCCGACTGATCGTCCAGCGGGCCCTCCGCGACCTCAGGAACCAGAACCCCACCGAGGAGGAGTTCAGGCTCCACCTCCTGGAGGGGCCGGGAGGCCAGCCGCGATTCCAGATGCCCCTCTCCTTCCAGCTGGACCACCCCAACGGGTTCTTTCGGGCCCGGGTGGTGTCCCGTAAGTGTTGGGAGCAACGGTCCGCCCTGTCTGCCCTCTCGCGGACGAGCAGAGCGAAGGCGCCGCCCCCGCCCCCGGCGGGGCGCGCCGGCCAGGACGACAACCCGCAGTGCCCCATCGGCACGGCCCTGGAGGCGGAGGAGCATAAGGCGGCCCTGGCGGGTATGTCCCCAAGAACCCGCAGGGCAAGAGGATTTGCATCCCCTTCAACTGCCATAGCACGTGCTGGCGGGGGAGCGGCTGCCGGGACGCCCACCAGAAGATCAACGATCTGAAGGGCCTCCCCATGGAGACCAGGTTGCTCTTCTTCCGCTTCGGAGGGTTCCACGAGCTCCCCCTCGTGACGCCCGCGGCGGTGGATGCCCGCATGGCTGCACTCCGGAAGGGGCCGAAGCCCCGCCCGAGGACCCGAGGCGGGCAGAACGCCAACCGGGGCACGGAGGCACCCCCGGGGGGCCCCCCCACCACGGGGAGGGGGGAGCCCGAGCAGCGCGCCACACAGGCGCCCGCCCCGGGGGTGCTGGCGTGCATCGCCTGCCCGCGCCGCACGGCTTGGGGCGCGCTCGACTTCGGCCAGTACCTCCACCCCACGGGGCCCCACGCCGATCGCATGCGGGAGAAGCTGGGGCTGCAGGAAGGCGAGCCGGAGGGAGGGCAGTGCATGCTCCTGAGCACCGCCGCCTCCTCGCTGTGGCGGCAGCACGGCACCCCCCCTCATCAGGAGGAAGTGCACGCCCTGGCCACCCGCTACCGGGCGGAGCTGCTGGAGGCGGCCGGCGATGCGCCGCCGGCCTCCAGTTCGCCCCTGGACGACGCACTCCGGGCGGGAGCCGCCGTCCCGCACTCGGGAAGAGACTACCGAGAGTTTCCTTTACTGGGAGGCCCCGCCCTCGCCAGTGTCGACCTCCACGTGTGCACGCTCCAGGACTCCTACCTCCGCGATGCGCGGATTCCCAGCCGCGCGAGCGGCGGCCCCCCCGACGCCTGGCTGTTCCTCAACCAGGGGCACGCCCTCGCACTGGGGCCCACGCCGGAGGCCTTCACCTGGATCCGCTACCGGGACGTGTGGCCCCGCCCGCGCCAAGCGGAGGCGCCCGCGGCCCCAGATGCCGTCGGCGCAATTCCCCACCCACCCAAACCCGCAGGGGGGGGTAAAGGGCCTTCGGACCCTCAGCTCCAGAGGGAGGAAGGCGGCATCGGTGGGGCATCGCCCGGAGCCGCCACGGACGCCCCAAGCGGCGAGACCTGGGGGAAGGGACCAGACCCGCCACCGCGGAGGGAGACCGAGGGGGGGGGGGGCCCGGCGCACCTGGACGCGTTCAACCGAGCCACACAGGCGCTGGAGGAGGCACGGGGCCAGGACATGCTGGACCTCTTGGGGAAGGACGAGAAGCACGGCGCCCGGATCCGCACCCAATGGTACCGCTACGCCCGGAGCGTCGGAGCGGGGTGGGAGGAGGCGGAGTGGGGGGACAGGCGGAAGTACCCCCAGCGGTTGGTCGACACGTTCCTGAGTGAGATGAAGAAGGGCACGGTCTACCCTCCGCCGGACTCCACCTTCGAGAATGGAGGGAGAACGACCAAAGGGGCCCCCATTTTCGCAGAGAGGCCGAAGGGAGAGAAGGGGGGGGCCAAGTGCGAGGAGGAAGAAGAGAGGTCCCCACAGGGCGGAACGTCGGAGGGCGAGAGCGGAAAGGCCGCCAGCGGCCGGAGCAGGCAGGCCGGAGATGGGAAACCAGCCGCCGAGAGCCTTGCCCCGCGCCCCCCCACGGAGCGCCGGAGAGGCAGGGGAAGTGAGGACACCGCCGGGGCTCGCAGAGGGGAAAGCGCGAGCGGCGGGAGGGGGGGGAGCAGGGCCCCCCGGGACAGCCGCCCGAGCCGGAGGGGCGCTGGGGCCTCCGAGCCCCCACGGCGGATCGAGGGGTCCCGCCGTCGCTCGCCCGTCAGCCCCCGCCGCGACCCGGGCCGAGGAGCGCGCGCCTCACGGGGCCCTCGACCGGAAGAGCACGCGCGCCCCCGGAGCGCGGGGCGGCGGGCATACCCAGAGGGACCAGACCGGAGGGGAAGGGTGGAGAGTCGAGCCCCTCGTGAACGCTCCCCGCGCCGACGAGGAGGGTCGGGGAGCAAAGCTGGATCCCGCCCGCCGCCGGCACCGGACCGCGCGGGCGTGCGGCGCGTGTCCACCCCCAGGGGCTCCGTCCGGCAGGAAGTCTCGCTGGGCCCCCGCAAGAGGAGCCCCAGCCCCCCGAGGAAGCGGACCGGGGGGGGAGGAGCCTGGGCTCCGCACGCGGGATTCGGCACCCCCTAGGTCCCGCAGCCCAAGAAGGGCCGGGGCCGAGCCTCCCACGGCAGAGCCGCGTGAGCCCCACCCTCCTGCCCAGCCAGGTGGCCTCTGGCTATGCCTCGGCTGCAGGAAGGAGGTGGGGGACCGTCGGAGTCGCTGCGAGAACTGCTCCGCGCACTTCCTGACCAAGGTGGGGGCGTGGTGGTGCCCGAAGTGCCAGAGCGGCCCCAACCGCCTGGGGAGGAGGGGCAGCTGCGGTAGCTGCGGCGAGCCCTGCCACAAGAGGGAGTGGCTCCTGGCCGAGGTGGGGCGGATGCGGCGGATCGAGAGGGGGGCGGAGGCGTGGGCCAGGTACACCGAGCGGAACCCCGAGGGGGACCGCGAGACCGAACCCCAGACGACCCTCACCCTGCAGGACTTCGTCCTGGGTCTCCGACGCGGGACTCCACCCCCACAGGACCGTCCCACCGGGAAGGGGAAGAGGCCCGGCACACCCCCGAAAGGAGGAAAGGGGCGTGGGCGGGGTTAACGAGCCACGGGGCGGCCGAGGGAAGTCCCGAGGGAAGTCTCGCTTGGGGAAGGGGAGTGGGTCCACGTCGCGCAAGCGCTGGAAGTGCTACGACAACACCCAGCCCCCCCCAGGGGTGTGCCGGTACTACTGGAAGAGCCGCCCCTGCAAGACGCCGGGCTGCAAGTACCGCCGCCACCACCCGAGGGCCCCCCCCGCGCCGGCCCGACCGGAAGACCGCCCGCCCAAGGACGGCTCCCCAGAGCGGGGGAGGAGCGGAAGCCTGGGACGACCCCGGCCCCGGGAGCGGAGCCGGGGCGCCTCCTCGGAAAGCCGGGGGAGGGGACCACCCTCCCCAGTCCGGGCCAAGGAGGGCCCCCCCTCTGCGGCTCGGGACCCACCCGGTGCGGGAGGGGAGGCGAAGCCGGGCGTGGAGGGCCCCCCGAGGGTCATCGAGGAGAGCGTCGGAGGCAGCCAGCGCAAGCGGATCGATCGCCGTCATCCGGCACCACGTGGAGGCGGCAGGCGGCCAGGTGGGAGGGACCGCGCCCAAACCCCGCGCGCGGCGCGGCATGGGAGTCATGGAGGTGCCATGTGTCCACGCGCGGGTGGCCCCGCACACTCTATTCGTCGGGGCCAACGGGACCTCCCGCTACATCTGCTGCCACCTCTGCAGGATGGGGGCAGGCGCGCACCTGGTGGTAGCCAAGAATCAGACGGAGGAGATTTGGAGGTTCCTGGTGATGCGCCTGATCTTCACCACGGAGGGGCGCAGGGCGCGGGCCAAGTTTCCAGATCCGTGGAAGACGGGACTTACGAAGGCCCCCTTGCCCCCGCCCCCAGACAGTCGCCTCATCCGGCTGGTAATCGGGGAGGACCGAGACCCTGCCTTGGTCGCCGACCCTCGCGACCCGAGGCGGCCAGTCCAGACGAGGGGGCGTGCGGGAGCCGGCGCACTCGCGCAGCGGGTATCCGCCTTCCTCGGAGGACTCTGGCCCGCGGGCCCCCAGGAGGAGGACGAACCCCCGCGGGGCCGCCGGGCGGTCGCCCACCGCGACCACGCCACCCTGCGCGTCCCCGAAGGCGTTCCCGGCCACCTAGACTGGGGCGACAAGACCTTCCTCGCCCTCCTCCGGGAGTACCCCGAGCGGTGTCGCCAGCTCCGCCGCCGCCAGCAGGAACCCCGCCTCCATGCGCTGCACAAGTTTCGGGATTGGCTGCGGGAGGAGTCTGCCTCGGGGAACCCCTTTGGAGGGGGGCCAGTCCCTCTGACCCCAGGGGGGGAGGAGACGGAGGACGACCCGGCGGACTTCATCCCGGTCGGGCAGGAGGCCTCAGGATGGACGGTGGAGGGAGCCTCCGCTCCTCGCGCCCCGCCTGGAGCCGGACACCAACCCGCAGCTCTTGGTCGCGGTCGACACCGCCAACGGAGGCATGACGTTCCATGGGTCCGACTTCCGGGTCAAGTACCTCCGGGTCGCCCGCGCCCTCGGACTCGACCTCCGGGTGGACGAGGAGCCCCACCTGTTCCCGGGACTCGGGCAGGGCAGCGCCCAAGCGCGCCGGGTCTGGAACTTCCGCCTGGCGGCGAACGGGAGGGAGTACACCATCCGTTCGGCGGAGCTGCTCGGTGCCGACCTCCGGGACATGGACCTGACCCTGGGGGTCCCAGACCAGCAGTACCTCGGGATGGACATTCTCCACTCGCAGGGGGAAATCGACCTCTGGGAGCTTGGCGCCCGGGGGCTGCCGATCGTCCAAAACGCGGCAGGCCACGTCTGCTACACGGCGACCCTGCCTGCCCCCTCAGGGGGCCTGCCTGCTCGCCCCGGACAGTGGAAGGCCTGGCGGGACCCGACCACGGAGAGCCTGACCCTCTACCCCTTCCCCGAGGGCGGAGCCCCCTCGGGAAGGGGGGGCCTCCCGCAGGCGCGACCGAGGTGGCGGGGGCCCCTCCCGCGCGCGCTATGAACCCCCTGCATCAGGAGGCCGTGGCGCAGATGCATAGGGACCTGGTGGCTATGGGCCGACCGGAGGAGGCCGCCCTCATGCTCAGGCTGATCCTTCAGGATGAGGGGCCGCCCCCTGATGTGGACGCGGAGGACGTGGTCGGCGACCCCCGGACCCACACTCGTGGGGGGCCGACCCTGGTCGTCCGGGGGGTGGAGAGGTCCCAAGCCAGGACGACGGAGGGGTGGGCGATCCGCAACTTCCAGAGGGGCGGGGAGTGGCACTCCAAGTTCTGGCACGACTTCGTGCGGAGGTGCGGGTGCAGCGACTTCGACCCCGACCGGGCCCCGGGCGTTGCCCGCGCCTTCCTGTCCCAGGTGGAGGATTACGGGTCCCTGGCGGACCAGCTGGACAACGAGGAGTGGGAGGATCTCCACACCCAGGTGCGGGACCACATCGCGGACTACCTCCCGGACCCCAGGTCGAAGCAGTACCTGTACCGGCAGCCCGCGGAGGTGGCCCGGAGGGTCCTGCGCGACTGGCACCCCTCCGACCCCGGGATGACCCGGCACGACAACTTCGCCAAGTACTACACGGGCCTAATCAACCAGAAGCGGTAGGAGGTGGTGGAGGAGATCCACCAGGCGGCCTATAGTGATTACTTGGCGCGTGTCGCCCCCCCCCGGAGGGAGCCCACCGCGCGGGGGCCCCCCCGGACCTCCGGGGGAGGGACCGCGGACCCCGGGCGGAGCGGGGAGGGCCAGGCCCAGGAGCCCCCGCCCGAACGCCCCCGACCCTCGGGGAGAGCCCCTTCCGGGGCGAGGTCCAGCACGGACGGCCCCCCTCAAGAGGGAGGAGGCCCGGCACGGGCGCGCCTGACCGAGGAGCCAGCGGAAGGCTGGGGAGCGGCCCTAGGGGATGGCCGCCCAGGACGCCCCGCCCCCCCGCCCAAAGGCGGGAGCCCGAAGCCGAGGCCTCCGGAGAGACCCGCACCCGCCCGGGAGGGGGAGAGCAGGAGGGGGCTGGGCCCGAGGGCCCGCCACATCGACCTGCTGCCAGGCGCGCGGGTGATCTACCACAGCTCGACCCACGACACCTACGTAAACGGGGTCGTGCAGGGAGCGCGGAACGACAACCCCGACTACTACGACCTGGACGTCAAGCCCTACGCCCACGTCGCGCGGATCTACCTTCCCCCGCCGCCGCCGCGCGGAGAGGGCCCCCCGGAAGCGGATGCGCGCACGACGGTGCCAGACTGCAGCGTGCGCTACAGGCCTCCCCCACCATCCCAGGCCCCCGGCGGGGGAGGAAAGGGGGAGGGAGGCCCGGCAACAGGTGCTCCGGGGAGAGGGGCACCCAGCGGGCCCGGGGGTGTCTCCCCACCGGCGGGACCCCCACCCCCAGAAGAGGGGGGCCACGGGGCGACAGCAGGGGGTGGCGCGCTAGCCCAGGGCGCGGGGGGCTCAGCTGCGCCGCACAAGGCCGCCCCAGCGTTCCCGGCAGCCGGGGCGCCCGCGCCGGGCAGCGGAGGGGGGGGCACGGCGCCCGCAGCGGGCGCCGGGGCCCAAGGCGCCCCCCCGCCCCCGGCGGAGCCCCCTCCACCTCGGACCGCGTGCGTGATCGCGACCATGCGGGGCCCACATTCCTCGGTCTTGGCCCTGGTGGAACGCCGCTCGGATGGGTCCCACTCCCTGGTGCACGGGGGCGAGCGGTGCGGGGAGACGTCGGCCGTGGTTACCGCTTGGAGGGCCCTGGACGAGCAGCTCGGGGTCGCCCTCGCCCCGTCCACGAACTGCAACACCGTCCCCCACGCCTGGGAATGCCCACAACCCCTACGCCCGGCGGCTCCACTCCACCCAGGACAGAGCATACTACTACCACTACCATTCGGTACAAGGGAACCTGCGGCAGTGGAGGGACACGCCGGGCAGGGAGTACGTCCTGGTGTCGGTAAACGACCTCCGGAGGCTGCGCTTCCCCGTCGCCAGCGACCAGCGCATGATCCGGATGGCCCTGGAGCAGGCGGAGGAAGTGGAGCGAGCCCGGGCGCGTGCCCAGCCGGAGCCCCCGCCGGAGCGGCGGGCGCCGCGCCCGCATCCGGGACGGCGGGGGGAGCGGCAGGCGCCGACCCATTCGTCGCCCGGCCCAGCCTCCGGATCACGCTCCAGAGGATAGCGGGCCCCCAGCACGCCGAGGAGCGTCACCGGCTCCTCCGGGAGCGCCTCATCACCCTCTCGGGCGTCCTCGACACGCCCGGTGACCGGGGCGCCCGGGGCTGCGCGCGCGAAGACCTCGTGGCCTCCCTGGAGGAGTCGTACTCCGAGGTTCACCTGGCGTTCCTCACGGAGTCGCGGCGCGCCCTCGCGTTCGCCTCCGGGGTCGGCCCCCCGGAGCTCACCCGCAGGCCCGAGGCCGCGAAGAAGCTACTCGAGGAGGGAGATCATGAGGGGGCCCTCCGTGCGGCCCTGGGGCCCGAGGTGGCCCCGGTGCAGCGACGGGCGGAGGGGGGCCCCGACCCCGCGCGGGAGGCGGAAGAGCTTCCCCCGGAGGAGCCACCCCCGGCACCCGCAGGCCTCGGGAGCGCGCCGGTTGCCCCCGGCCCCGCCGGACCGGCGCAGGGAGAAGCCCAGGGCGAGTCGGGGGAGTCGGGCGGGAGCGCAGGAGGAGCGGATGAGGAGGACCCCGACGCGGGCCCTTACGACTGGGTGGCCAGCTGGATCCCGGAAGGGACGGCGGCGGACTGGGTGTGCACCCCCATGCTGCCGACGGGCGGCTACACTATCAGGGCGCCCACCCCCACAAGCTGGGTGGAGCTGTGGAAGCCCGAGGTCCTGCAGGAGATAGGCCACTTTCCCCCGGAGCTGGCGGCATGGCTGGACTCCACCATTCGGGTCGGGGGGGATGAGTGGATCCAGTTTGATGGGTGCCCGCGGAGCCTGGACACCCACCGCGCCCTCCCGCTCCGCTTGGAGGAGGGAGGTACGGAGACGGTCTACTACCACCCGAAGCACATGCTGCTGTTCTTCGTGGAGGCGCGGGAGGTCTACAGGCTGATGCACCTGGTCCAGGGCCTAGTCCCCCAGCACCTCGCACCGGGACGAGCAAAACCTCCGAGCGGGACGCCTCTCCGCCCCGCCGCTTCGGAAGACAGCGGAGCCCGTCGCCGGCGGGGGGGCGGGCGGGGCCGCGGGGGGGCACCCCGCTGACGCGGAGAGCGGGGGCGGGAGACCCCTCCCAGATCAGGGCGCGGAGCCGCCTCAGGACGCACCCGCTGAGGAGGGGCGGGGAGGCGGGGGCGCGGAGCCGGGAGGGGGGGCGGACCAGAAGGGCGAGGCCGACCCTGTCGGGGCTGCCAGCCCGGCCCAGGGCGCGGCGGAGGACGGGTCCAGGCTGGAGGGGCCGGCCGAATCACCCGAGCCCCCGGAGGGCGCCCAGTCCAGGCGCCCGCGCTTCCAGCTGCCGCTAGGGCACCCGGAGCCCGAGCCGGCACCCCCGGCCGAGGAGCAGGGGCCCCGGGAGGCGGAGCCGGCGGCGCCGGCCGAGGAGCAGGCCCCGCCGCAGGCTCCGGAGGAACCAGCCTCCGGCACGGTGGAGGAGCTCCAGCTCCAGATCGCCTTGGAGGCCTCTGAGAGGGAGAAGGCCGCGAGGGAAGCGGAAGAGTCACCCGACGGCCCGGCCGGTGACGCGGACGGGGAGGGGAGCGCCTCGGGCGCAGCGTGCCGGGGGGAGGAAGCCCTCCAGCCCCGGGCGGAGGAAGGCGCTTCCAGCCGCGCCAGAGCCTCTGGTCGGAGACGGGCCACGAGGAGGATGGCACCTTCGAGACCCGGGAGCTATTCTGGTCGGACGCGTGGCGGCAAGCCCCGAGGGGTGGCGGCTTCCGCCACGTCCTGCAGGTCCTGGTGGAGATCCTCGTCGACGAGCAGAGGGCGGGGGCCACCTCCTCCCCCGGTGGAGAGCGCCTGTTCCACCTGGAGGACTTCAGCCGCGTGGCCCAGGCGGGACTGGGCCCGACCAACGGGCGGATCGCGGCGGAGTACCTGAAGGACACGTTCGGGGTAGGTGTTCAGACCAATACCAACCCGTCCACCGGGGGGGAGTACAGGATCCCCGAGGTCATGGAGAAGTTGCAGGAGACGAGGGAGGCAGCCATGCGGAGGAGCCTGGAAGCGACCCGGCCGGAGGCAGAAGCCCCGAGACCAGCCCAGGGCGGGATGCCCCGTTCCCCCCGCGAGGCTGGGGAGACCGCCGCACGGGGCAAGGGGTGGGCCCTACCAGCCGTGCACGGGAGGCGACCCCGGAGCCCCCGGCGGAGGCGATACTGCAGCTGGAGGAGACGGACTGAGCCGGACCCGGCCTTGTGCGGGCGTCCGGGAGGCGGGTGGCCCTCTCCTTTACTTCACCACGGACCCTCCTCCCTCTGGAGGGGTGGCTCCGCGTTTTCGGGCCCCCCTGCGCGCACGCCAGCCGCCGTGTCATGAACGTGTTAAGCGGCTGCACAGGATGCGGGCAGGGCGGCCCCCGCGCGGCCCCGGTCACTCTCCCCTCCCCGCCCCTCGCGGCGCACTGCGCGGACATGCCCCGGTGCGCCTGGAGTGGAGCTCCCCCTAGGTGGAGCTCGGCGGTGGAGCTGGCCCGCGGTCATTTGTTTAATCGACTCGTGGGGCCCCGCCCCCTGCCTGTGAGCAGTTTGCCCACCGGAGGTTCGGCGGTGGCGCCCCTGCTTCCCCGCGCGCGTTTTCCCGCGCGCCCTGGCGCGCGGCGCCTGGTTGGACTTTTACCGGAGGGTGGGGCCCGGGACGGGCGTGGGCGGAATGCCTGCGGCTGTGCTCGCGGTCGTCGCCCAAACAGGGCCCTCCTTCCCTCTTGACAGTTAACGGAGTTTGGGGGGAATATGGTCTCGTTTGGCTATGCCTAAACGGTTTTATTCCCCCCTAGGCCGTAGTGCTCTGGCCCCCTCCCCTTCTTTCCCTTTCCCCTCTTCCGCAACCGTCTGCGCTCCGAGCTGTGCTTTTCCACCTCCCACCCCACAACTATTTTCAAGGAGCCGCGCCCTGGAGCCCCCCCCGTCAGTCGGAGGGCTCCGGGGCGGAATGCCTGCGGCTGTGCTCGCGGTCGTCGCCAAAACAGGGCCCTCCTTCCCTCTTGACAGTTAACGGAGTTTGGGGGGAATCTGGTCTCGTTTGGCTATGTCTAAACGGTTTTATTCCCCCCTAGGCCGTAGTGCTCTGGCCCCCTCCCCTTCTTTCCCTTTCCCCTCTTCCGCAGCCGTCTGCGCTTCGAGCTGTGCTTTTCCACCTCCCACCCCACAACTATTTTCAAGGAGCCGCGCCCTGGAGCCCCCCCCGTCAAGTCGGAGGGCTACGGGGGCGGAATGCATGCGGCTGTGCTGCGAGTCGTCGCCAAAACAGGGGGCCCTTCCCTTCCCTCTTGACAGTTATCGGAGTTTGGGG
>CAUYUJ010003548.1:0-17500 GCA_963575745.1 Prorocentrum cordatum
GCGCGCACTCCTTAAGGGCGAGGCGCCCTCGCCCGAGGACGTGCTCAGGCGCAACGTCGCGCTACACGCCGACGCCGAGGGCGAGAGCGTGGCAGAGGCGCGGCCCGCGCGCCTTCGGCAGATGCAGAGGAGTGCGCGTCTCGAAGCTCGTCTGCAGGGCGTCGGTGGCGCGGAGGTGCTCGGGCGGAAGCTGTGCGCCGTGGAGGGCAACCCGGCCGTGCTTCGCGAGCAGGCTGCCCCGTTCTGGCCGCGGCACCCCCCAGGAGTCTGGGAGCAGCTGGGCGGCGCCGGCTGGGAGAGCAGGACTGCGAGCGGTGCTGCACGCGCGGAGGCGCGGCCGCCGCGGGCGCGGGACGCCTTCCTCACGGTCCAGCGCGGTGGGCCTTGGGAGCCGCTGCCCCCCGTGTGCATCCGCTGCACGTGTGGCGCCGTGGTCTTCGCCTCGGCTGGTCTTCACGCGCGTGCTGACGCTGCGGCTGGTGCTGGAGAGCCTCTGCCGACAGGCTCCGCGGGCTCGTGTGGTGGTCACGTTGAGGCCGTCTCCAGCCCCGTGGGCAGTGCGGCCGACTCGGCCGAGTTCGACTACCAGGAGGTGGGTGCTGCCGACGCTGAAGTGGATACGACCTGCTCGGTGTCGGAGGCGGCGCCACAGGCCAGCAATGCGGTTCTGGCGTACCTGCACGCTCACCCTGCGGCGCTCCTCTCGGGAGGCGGCGGGGCCCTCGCGGCTCCTGTGGCTGGCGGTACTGGTCCAGGCGCTGGTTTCGAGGGCAGCCGCGTCCGCAGGGAGCGAGGTGCAAGCACGGGGCGGCGCGCCCGCCGCGTCCGCTTCGACCTGCGTCCCGTCGTCATCGGCACGGCCTTCGAGGAGGAGTCGGAGGAGGCCCCCCCGCGCGGAGGGAGGGCTGGCGGCGTGGACGAGCCCGTCCGCGGTCTCTGGGCCTTTTTGGACGACCTCTCGGTAGCATCGATCGCCTGTGCTGCTCACGGGCCCTCGCTCGCGCTCGAGAGGCTCCTCGTCCTTGCCGAGGCCCAAGTGCAGGACGGTTAGCCTTGCGTGCGGACGCTTTTTCCGTTTGCTCCGTGCATTCGCATTTCTTGTATTTGAATGTGTACGTGAGCTTGCAATCGCGGCGCTTCGCGCCTGGCACCCGTGGGGCCCAGGGTTTTTCGGGGCTCTTCCCCTGCTCCTGGGGCTCCCTGGAGGTGCGGAGGTGGCCCGAGGCGGCCCCTCCTCTGGTGGAGGGTGGCCTGAAGCGGCCCCTCCTTGAGCTACCCAGCCTTTATGGCCCCGCAAAGACAAAGACAAAGACGGCGACGACCACGGCGGCGACGACGGACGACGACGGCGACGACGCCGACCACGGCGGCGACGACGACGACGACGAGCGTGCAGGGTCGTGCAGGCCGCTCGCGGGAGCGCACGCTGAGGTAGCCTAGCAACCCTCTGCCATCAATCGGACGTCCACTCCTCGTTTGTCTGTGTGCGTGACGTGCCTTGTTGGTGTCTGTGTGTCTGCACCTCGATGGTCCTCGCCAGGAACAATGCACACGTCCGAGCGGCGCCACGACGACGACGACGACGACGACGACGACGACTGACAAGGATGACGGACGACGGCGACGACGACGACGGACGACGGACGACGACGACGCGGCTCCCTGCAGCTGCTCGGGCGCCCCGAGCCGGCCCGCAGCCACGTGCCGACCGACGGCAGCCGCGCCCAGCGCGGGGGCTCCCGGGCGGGCGGGGGTGGCCCCTCGCGGCCGCGGGGCCTCGGGCGGCCGCCGACGGCGTGCAGCGGGCGGCGGCGACGACGGCGTGCAGCGGCGACGGCGACGACGACGTACACAGCGGCGAGGACGACGTGCAGCGGCGGCGGCGGCGACGACGAAACCGACGACGACGACGACAGAGTTCCGCGGCGGTGGCGGCGGTTAGGGCGACGGCGACGGCGTCGACGACGATGAGGACGTACAGCGGCGGCGGCGGCGGAGGCGTCGACGTACGGCGGCGATGCAACGGCCTCTTGCGGCCGTGGGACCTCTCGGGTTGGCAAGCAACGACGACGACGTCGGCAGCGACGACGGCGACGAGGAGCACGGGACAAAGACGAAGAGAATGAGAGCAATGACGACGACCACGACGTCCTCCGCCTCTGCAAGTTGAAAGGTTCTCAGAAGCCTCCACAAGCGTCCACGGGTAGTTGAAGAAATGGCCCAAACTTGCGAAGCCCTCGGCCCGCGACCCTCGACAAGAACGACGACGCTGGACGACCCCTGGACATGTCCTAGGGTGTGTCGACGACGCTGGACGACCCCTGGACATGTCCTAGGGTGTGTCTGATCAGAAACCAAAACCTTCCGACCACCTCGATCCTCGACGACGACGACGCTGGACGTACCCTGGACATGTCCTGGAGCGAATTCTGATCAGAATTTGAATGAGATCCAACCGTGGCAGGCCATGTGGGCGCTCCGGGATATTACATAAAACCAGAAAAACATACTCTCCCTAACCTCGATCCCAGGACTTCCATCTTCGACGGCGGCGAAGACGACGCCCCTGGGGGTCGCCCGAAGTCACCAGAAGCCTCAAAAGCCCTCTTGCTCCTCAGCCGAAAACCTTCCGACCACCTCGATCCTCGATCGTCGCCGCTGGACGTCCTGCTGCCATGTCTTGGGGCGTGTTGTGATCAGACTTTTGAAGGCGATCCGGCCGCAACATTACCCCCAAAGCGCCCCAAACCCGCCGGCCTCGATCTTCGACGACGTCTCTAGAGGTCTCCGAAGCCTTGATCGTCGATCGTCGGCGGTGACGACGGACTCGCTGGATGACCCCTGGACCAGCGCCTTCTGGCCAGAAATCTGACGGGGATCCAGCGGCGGCCACGATGGCCCTCCATGAGGCTCAAAATTACTAGCAGCGTACAACACCTCGACCTCTGGACTTCGATCCTCAAAGACGACGACGCTTCCAGAAGTTGCCGGAAGTCGGGAGGCCTCCCAGGGTGAAAAGACACGCCCCTCCAAACCCGATCGTCGATGCCTCTCTCCCTCCACGAAACCGACGGCCCCCCTTCTCCTCCACATCCTCCGTGGTGACGGCGTCTGAGAAATCCGTCTTCCTCTTCCTCGACGACGACGATGACGTCGCCCAGAACCCTCCGGCCCTTCCTCGGCGGCGAATCCGCTCCGAAACCAGACCTCCACCTCCTCCGACGACGGCGTCTCTGGGCGAACCCCAGAACGACCAGCGACCCCGATGCCCCCCCTCTTTGAGCAGGGACCGACCACCCCCGCATTCCTGGAGGCCTACCACGAACTCCTCCTAGAACAACAGGAACGTGCTAATTACAAAGTGAGCGATGCTCTGAAAACATCAACCCGACGCGTTGAAACAGGACGGCCTCAGCCAACCATGTTCTGAGCATATCTCGTGCACCCCACACGAGGTTTTCCAGAAGAAGAAGCAACGCCTTTGTTATAAACTTTTGGCGCTCCGCTCGGGTTTCTTGGATCTGCGCTGGACCCCCCTCCCTGGCGCGAGGAGCGCGCCAAGGGCGGCGTCGGAGGCGCTGCCCGGGGGGCCCAGCGCGGACCCAAGAAATCCGCGCGGAGCGCCCAACAAGTTTCTGTTCATGGCGTTTTTTCTTCTTCGATTCTCAGAACATGTCCTGGCGGGACTCGAAGCAACCCCCCCGCTTGGCCCCCGCCCTCGCGAGGAGGAGGAGCAGGAGGAGGAGGAGCAGGAGGAGGAGGAGAAGGCAGGGAGGGAGGGAGGAGGGAGGGAGGGAGGGGGGAAGGGAGGGCGGGAGGGAGGGAGGGAGGGAGGGAGGGAGGGAGGGCGGGATGAGGGAGGGCGGAGGAGGAGGAGGAGGAGGAGGAGGAGGAGGAGGAGGAGGAGGGAGGAGGACGCCTCGCCACTGCTTGGCCCCCGCCCTCCCGCGGCCGCGGTGCCTCGCGGGGCGGGCCCCTCGCTCTGCCGCGGGCAGCGGGGCTGGCTCGCTCCGCTGCCCGCGCGGCCTCGAGGCGCTCGCGCGCGCGCCCCCCGCTGCACTGGTCGCTGCAGCGGCCGCCGCCGCCGTGGCCGTCGCGGGCCGCGGCGTCGGAGGCCGCCATCGCCGTCGCCGTCGCCGAGGCCGCCCGGCGGCTGCGGACGCCGCTGCGGCGGCGGCCGCTGCCGCTGCGGCTGCTGCTGCCGAGGCCGCTGCCCTTCCCGAGCGGAGTCGCCGACCCCGTCTGAGGCGTCCCCGTCCCTTCTCCCCCCCTCCCCAGGACCGCTTGCAGAATCGGCATGCGTCTTTTTTGTTTGTGTATGTGTGTGTGTGTGTGTGTGTGTCTGTTTGTGTGTGTGTGTGTGCGTGTGCTTGCGTGCATGAGTGCATTCGTGCGTGTGTGCGTGCGTGCCTGTGTTTTTGATTTGTTTGTTTGTTTGTGTCTGTGTCTGTGTCTGTGTCTGTGTCTGTGTCTGTGTCTGTGTCTGTGTCTGTGTCTGTGTCTGTGTCTGTGTCTGTGTCTGTGTCTGTGCGTGCGTGCATGTGTGTGCGTGCGTGCGTGCGTGCGCGTGTGTGTGCGCGTGTGACCTGCCGAGGGAGTCCGGGCCGGGTCGTTGCGTCCGAACTGGGCGTCCCCCCCAGCGTGCTTCGGGGCGCCGCGCCCCGTCGCCGCAGACGGCCCCGACCCCGGCCCCACCACCGGGACGACGCCGCAGCCTGGCCGTCATGGGCTGCGGCAGCCGCCAGCCACCACCATCGGGGAACAGACAGTGGCATAAGCAGTATTCTGCTTCGAGCGATCCCCACCCGAAACTTTCGGCGCCTATCCTCCTCCTCCTCCTCCTTCTCCTCCTCCTCCTCCGCCTTTCCCTCCCTCCTCCATTTTTCCTCCTCCTCCTCCTCCTGCTCCTCCTCCTCCTACTCCTCCTTTTCCTTCCTCCTCCGTATTTCCTCCTCCCTCCCTCCTCCCTCCCTCCCTCTCCTCCTCCTCCTCCCTCCCTCCTCCTCCTCCTTCCTCCTCTCCTCTCCTCCATCCTTACTTCCTTCCTCCTGCTCCCTCCCTCCTCCTCCTCCCTCCCTCCCTCCCTCCCTCCCTCCTCCTTCTCCTCCTTCTCATCCTTCTCCTCCTTCTCCTCCTCTTATCCTCCCTTCTCCCTTCTCCAATCTTCTCCTCCTTCTCCTCCTTCTCCCTCCTTCTCCTCCTTCTCTCCTCCTCCTCCTCCTCCTTCTCCTCCCTCCTCCCTCCTCCCTCCTGCTTCTCCTCCTCCTGAGTGTTTTTTGATGATTGCAGTCGGACCTATGCCAGAACATCCTTCAAGAACATGGGACCTCCGTCGGCCAGAAGAAACATAACATCCAAGGGTATCCTCCCCATGATGTGACAGAACATACAACAAGCACGAATAATTATAGCGTGCCCTCCTCGATCTTATACCTCGGTCCGACCATCTGCAATTTTTCTGCTTCGAATCATGGGCTGCTACGCCGAGGCACGATTCGCCGCTGGCACGGCGGGGCAACAACCTGCAACACGGCCATTATAACGCGATTCATTACCACCGATAACATTTTGATCTTGGCGTTGCGCAACTCAAAAACTTTGATTTTGCCGGCAAAGCGAATACGTTCTCCCTGGACAAGCTCCTGGTCCGAAGCGGCCTTCGGAATGACCGCCTGCAGTGTCACTGATGCATTGTCTAAGAAAGCTTGCCCCGAACACACCCAGCCAATAATACCCATTCGGATCTTCCCACCAAACTTGTCAGCAATCCAAGCGGTGTGCGGTAAGCCGTCCACCCTGGGAGCCGACTCGCGAGCGGAACGCATCCCTCCCCTCAGCGTGTGCAAGGTGGACGGCGGGAAACGTAAATCAGCAGTAGGCGGCAGCCACGGGGGAACATATTGTGGCGCAGTTTCCTTATCCCACGGCTTGCGCGAGAAGACAGGATGCCAGCATGCAGCAAGCGCATCGAATCGATCACAAGGGTCAACAGCCAGGGCGCCATCAAGACCACGAACAGACGACCGACACATTCGCTTCCCGATCGGTGACCACAGCTGTGCTTTCCGCTCAGGGGCTCGAAGCTGACATCGCAATTGTTGTGAGGACCCTTGCTGCGACATGCGGGCCTCCATCTCGGACAAAAACATCGGAAACTTCACGCTGGCCCTTGCAGACCCACTAATCGAAGGATAGCGCTCATGCGGACTTCGGACAGACACAGCCCCAGGAAGTCGGCGACCACGGGATGGGACTCCAGCATTCGGCTGGCCAGGATGAAGAGGGGGGAGGAGGAGGAGGAGGAGGAGGAGGAGGAGGAGGAGGAGGAGGAGGAGGAGGAGGAAGAGGAGGAGGAGGAGGAGGAGGAGGAGGAGGAAGAGGAGGAGGAGGAGGACGAGGAGGAGGAGGAGGAGGGAAGAAGAAGAGGGAGGATTTTGTTTTGCTGCGAGAACCCGCCTGACATATCCCTGCCACAGCCAGCCTTCAGTCCAGGCGGCAGATGGGGGGGGCACACTGCAGAGGTGCTTCGCCCCTCCCCGCCAGACAACTCTGCCCGAGAGAAAATGCGGGTCAGAGCGCTCGCTCCCAGAAGGCGTCGCATGCCCAAAGGAGCAGGGAGCGGGACGCCCCCTCGAGAGCGAGCTGCACTCGGGAAGGGTGCCTCGCTCGGGCCAGGAGCGAGAGGCGGTGCGCTGCCGTCGGGTTTGCGGGGGAGCTCCTGCAGGCGACGACAAGCTTGCACCCCCTCTCGCTTGTGGATACCCCGCAGCGGGCGCAGTACGCGTACTGGCCTGCACGATGGAGCCCATGGCCGCGGAGTGCGGCTGGAATCTTGAACTCCTCCTCCCCCTCTGGGACGACCCAACGACGGCCGACGCGACGCGTCCCACCCACAAGGCCTGCGTGACAGAGCGCGCCTAGCGCGCATGGTGCGTGCGCAGCGGCAGCACGCGGTGCAACGCCACGCGCCGCGTGCTCTGAGGAGTGAGTGAAGGGTGGCGCCATGCGGGAGTCGAGAGCGACGGGGTCGAGCAACAGTGGCAGGTCTCCCAGTGGAATCACCGAGCTCCCCCACAGACGCCGTCATCCCACCCACCAGCCCGAGCACCCACTGGACCTCGGCCGCTCGGGAGGTCCAGGTGGCACTGATCCACTGGGGGACCGCCTGCAAATCAGAGCCTGCCTTAGCTTCAGCGACGGCAAGCTGGTTCCCTTGGAAATCCAGAAACGCGTCGTGCGATTCGTCGGCTGGGCCTCTGGAGTGGGCCCGGACCTTCGCGAACGAGAAGGGGCCGTGGTCTGAAACACTTTCCCCTGGGAGAAGCCGCGCTCTAGTCCGCAAATCGGCGTGCGGGCGAGAGGCTCGGCAGCACAACTTCTGGCCTCTGCGCAGGCCTCTGATGACTGTAGCATTCTCTATGCCGACGTAGTGGGGAGGGGTGGCAACTTCGAGAACTTCCATGATGCCGAAAAGCTCAGCCCTCAAAACGGTGCCCAGGAAACGCGGGCCAGGAAATGAGCCATGCATGGCCCTGATAACCGAACCGTAATCGCCCCCCCCAAAAAAACATACTCCCACCCGAAGCTCTTTAGCCCTGGCGGCCCCCGTCCTGGGCCGTCTAAGTAGGCGCGGCCCTGGCAGAGTGGGGGGCTTATATACTGGCCATGGCGGGGGCAAGACCTGAAAAAAAGGCTCCTCCAAGGGATTTCCACAATGCCACGGGGGAAATGCGGGGCTCAGGCTCGGAGGACTCGGGGCGATGCGCGATCCCCTGGAGGCCCCACTCGGCGTCAACTTGGTGGCGCACAGCGTGGTGCCTGGGGCACTTGGTAAAGCGATGATGCTGGCATAATACGTCCGCAACACACTATTGGCACGCGCGGTCGTCGGTGTACCCTGCGCGCCACACTTTGTCCTGGGTCCAGCAATCTCGGCCCGCGTGGGCCAGAGCGGCCGACCGCCTCTGGGGGGGGCGAAATCCCCTGGACCGAAGCAACGCGCGAACGGGCTCCAGAAACGGCATGGCAATTCCCAAACCTCGAACTTCAGTCAAGGATGTAAGCTCCAGAAACTCGGTCCTGGCAGAAACTAAAATCTTTTAAGCGCAGGAAGCCAACCGACGAAGATCCCAGAGCCCCCCGAGGTGGTCACAACATGTGGCATAGGAGGGCCGGCTTCACTCGAGCCGACGGAGCGTGGCGAGGACCGCGCAAGCGGGTCCCTCGACCCCGCGCCACAGGCTCTGGCCTGGCTTGGCCTGGACAGCCGCGGCCGAAGCCCTTCGCCAGGCTGCCCGCATCAGCACCTCATGGCGGCCTTCCCACACCGCCTTGGCCCAATGCAAGAGGGGGCGCGTACATGCGTCCACCGGGGGGTCTGACTTGAAGATCCACAGTCGAAGGACTCGATCCTTCCCCATCGATTGGCCCCCCAGCGCGCTGGCCATTAGAATGGGAACCTGGTTCACTCGAGTGGGGTCCATTCCCAAGCACGACGCACCATGCACCGCGGGCGGCATGACCCCCATTCGAGCGACCTTGTACGGACGAGCCCCTTGATTGGCCAGGCTGGTGGGCTTGGTCCGACGCCTGCGGGCGCCAGCCAATCTCTCCGCGAACCTGGGCCTTCCTTGCAGGGTGCCCCCCCCGCCGAGTCGACCCCTAGCTGAGTGCTATGGCATTGGATGTGTAGGCCCAGCCGGCAGCCCAACCACGCATTCGGGTCCTGAGGGAGCGTGTCGAGGCCAGGATGTATCCTTTACCTGGGGGGCCGCCAGGCCTGGAACGCGCAACAGAAATACCCCTAGCCTCCATGGCGGTAGTGTACCGAGATGTGGCATCGACGAGCTGCTGGGAGACTTCAGCCTGCTCGCCTGTGGCTTGGATGCTGAGGTCGCCCACGCAAGCTTCAGATGCAAAGGGGGGCCGACGCTGGCCAGGGAGTCAGTGACAGACATGAAAGCAAGCTTAAGGCACCGAGCCCCCCCCGCACTCCCCGCCACCACCGCCGAACATGCATGGGTGGTGTGCGCCGAAACGATGCCCCTGAAGGTCGCGAGACGCTCGCAAGTATACATCGAAATCAGCATTTTGAGCAACTGGGGCTGGGGGCCATGCTCGGGCGCCTCCGCCCGCGAGAGATACATGCTACAGTGTTCGAAGGCCTCGTGGAGATCTAGGACCGCCGTGCCACCAGGGGGGGGGGCCCTTCATCCACTAGCATCTGGTGCCACATGGCGTCTTCGGCTCGTCGAATCGCCCGCCCCCAATCGAAAAACAGAAATGCATGCGCTCGCTCGACGAGTCGGGCGGCGGAGGTGAGCAGGCCGATCGGCCGGCCGAGTGCCCCCCTTTTGTTTCGACAAGAGGAAATAAAGCAAGGAGCGGAGCTGGGTGGGCCAGTGCGCCGTGCGTGAGACGTAGGCTGCACGAGCGGCCAAGAACTCCAATTCCCCACCGCCCAGGAATGGCCACCACCGTGGGTGCCAGTTGTCGACCCCCGCCCCCGTGTGCCCGGGAAAATATAGTAAAATCGCTCGGGCGGCTTCGGGGTTGGGGTGGGCCTGGCAGGCAGGGAATTCCTCATCCTCCCGCGGCCTGGGCAGCTCGCCGCGGCTCTTGGCGCCGTGGGACGGCCGCAGGTCGCTCCAGTCCATGGCCGCCGCGTCCACCGCAATCCGAGGGTCCGTCATGTCCAGGTTCGCGTGGCCCCCGGCGGCTACTGAGGGGGCGACGCTGGCCTTCCACTTGGGCATGCGGTGGATGAAGCCTGCCCCTTCCAGCTGAGCCATCGCGGAGCCGCTCGCCCCAGGCCTTGGCGCGCTGCGACTGGAGGGCGCTCTCGATGGAGCGGGCCTCGGTGACGGCTCGGCGCTGGAGGGCCATCGCCTGTGGGGCCTCGATCATCAGCGCGTCGCCCGTCCAGGCGAGCTCGGCGATCCGCAGCAGCTCGCAGTGGATCTCGTGGGCCTCCCTCCAAGGGCGCCGCGCCAGCGCGCCGCGCCATGTGCGAGGCGCCTGCGCGGCCCGCCAGCGGCGTCCAGCCCTGGCGCCGCGCCGCGCCCGTCAGCAGGATGATGTCGCCCGGGCGCGCTGCCGCCCGGCGCCGGGCTCGGGATCGCATGGGGCCCCGCGGCCGAGCGCGCGCCTCTGGCCCCGCCAGCGGGGCGCGTGCCCAGCGCGGGGCCCCACCCCGGCCCGTGTAGTCTGCCTCTCCGCGGAGGTCGAACAGCCCCTGCAGGTCGGTCTCGGCCGCGGCCGAGAACTGGCGCCAGATGTCGTCGAGCTGCTGGTCGTCGTAGCTAGCGCCAGGGTTCAATTGCGCTCAGTTGGGCGGCAGGGGCCTGCAGCCCGCTGGGGCCCGCGTGGGGGGAGGCCCTCGGCTTCGTCGAGCGCCAGCCCGTCATGGTACGCAGGGGTCTGGTCGCGGTGAGGCGCGCTGGGCTGCGTGGGGAGGCGGGGGCGTTCATGGTGGTGGCGTTTGCGAATGCGTGCGCGATGCGGGCGTCGACGACGAGAAAGTCGATGGCCCGCCCGCCTCCGCGCCCTTGGCAGGCAGGCTCGTCGAGGGCGAAGAGGGCGCTCCCAGGTTGCGGATGGCCCAGCCCTCTGCCGTCTAGAAGTACGCGGTGACCAGCATGACCCCCCCCCCTTTCTTCTGGAACCCTGGCGCCCGCGCGGCCGCGCGCCGCCCAGGCGGGCCAGAGAGGGGAAGCACCTGGGGGCCACGAAGCCCACGCCTGCAACGTGTCCACCAGCAGGCCCACTCGCGGCGGCCGTCAGGCCGACCGCGAGGTGTCTCGCGTAGCAGGAAGTACTAACCTCCCCGATGTAGTCGGCCGAGAGCTTGCGCTCCTGGATGCAGAGGATGGCGTTGAGCCCCAGCGGGTGCTCGTCGATGTTGTCGATCAGGGATGCCCAGGAGTTGGCGTTCAGCCCCCGTATGGTCATGCCTGGCTTGTGCCTTGCTCCCTTGCCACGAATGGCCCTCTCGGTGCTGGCGATGCTGACCGCCTCCTTGGGGTCGTCCTGCAGACTGCTGAAGCTCTGGGGGCGGCTGGGGCCGTCCTGGTGGCAAGCTACGGGGGCGTCCATGTCCAGGATGGTGCGAACGATGAGGGCGTGAGCTAGACCATGGCATCGGTCTCGCTGCGCATCGCTTCCTTGTGCTCACGCCATCGCCTCGTCCATTCCTGCACGTCACGGTCGCCCCTGCCGAACAACTCGAAGGCAAATCTCGATGGCCACGTCGATGCGGGCGTTTGGGATGGAGGCGCCATCCCGTCCAGCTCGTTCGATGGCCGGGGATTCCGTTAGCGGGTGCTCCAGATGCCGAGCAACGTACGGCGCGCGCACTCTGCGTCAGAGAAAATTGTTAATGTCGTCATCATGTGAGAGCGGACCCTCCATCCAGTGGCCCGTGCACGTGCGGAGGCGGCGCTCCAGGGTCCTGGTCCTTGGCCTCCGCGGCGCCCCGTCGAGCCCATGGCGGCGCCTGCCGCAGGCGTAGCACCTGGCGCCCCTCCTGCGCCGAGGCCGCTGCAAGGCGCGCGTCCGCGGTCGGCTGGCAGACGCAGCCGTCGACGAAGCAGCCAGCCCGCTTCACGTAGGCCGCGGCAGCGCCTGGGGCCAGCAGCGCGGGGGCGGCGGGGCGCTCGTCTCGCCCGCGGCGCAGTCCGCGCCGAGAGGGGCGACGCTGGAGCCGCGCGGCTTCGTGCCAAAGGGTGGGGGTCAGCCGCGGCGTGCGCCGGCCTCCTGGGGCCGCGCTCTCAGGCTCGCTGGTCTGGGGGTTCGGAGGCCCCGCCCGCCCTGGCCAGGACTCGGTCCCGTTCGGCAGGGCCCAACTGGCGGCGTGGAGCTCGTGGAGCCCCGCTGGCGTTACCGCTCGTGCTTGACCCAGCAGGATCAGCAGCGGGCCCAGGGCCCTGGCCAGGAGGGGGGGTGCTGGTCCCGTCGGCGGGGCCCTTCGTGGCTGGCTCCTCAGCACCCTTTCCTCCTTTGCCTGCCGCCTTCCCTGCGGGTTGCTGGGGCTGCGGGGCGGCGGCTGTGGCGACCTCGGCGGCGGGCTCTGGGGCGGCTGACCGCGGACGCTTGGCCTTGAGGCGGTCCTGCATGGTCTTGAGCTCCGCGCGCGTGGCCTGCAAACCCTCGGCGGCGGGGGCCGAAGTGTTTCTGGACCTTCCCTTTGACCTGCTTGAGGAAGTTGGCCACCTGCTCCTGGAACTGCGCCTTCTCCGCGTCGGAGATGTGAGGCCCTCGCGGTCGAAGAACGCGCCCGAGTCCAGGACCGCTGCGTCGTGCTCCAGGAGGCGCGAGAGGTCCAAGGCGGCGTTGACAGCTGGCGCGGCAGGCGCCGTGGGGGCGGCGGTGCCCTCGGGAGCGGCGGCAGCGTAGGCCTGGGCCGCCGCCGCCTCGGCCGTCGGCCACCTCCACGATGGCGTCCTCCTGCTCGGCGCGCTCGGCGACCAGCCAGTGCCCGGCGTCGGCGACGGCCACGATGGCCGTCTTGATGGTGTGCTCAGCCCTGCGGGCGCGCGCCCGCGCCTGGTTGAGCACGACGTCGGCGTGCGCCAGGGGCGGCGGCGCCAGGGCGACGGCGAACTCCTGCACCCTCTGGGCCGTGGCGGCGTCGTCCGACGGCAGCGCTGCACGGAGCTGGCGCAGCAGCTCCTCGGGCGAAGCGGCCTGGTGCTGGCGCCGTGGGCGACTGCCCGCTCGTGACGGCCCCCCTGGCGATGCCCATGCCTCCGTCGGCGCCCTCTCCTGCGAACGCGCAGAATGCAGGCTCTTGCGGCACTGGAAGCACGAGGTGCTGCTGACCCAAATCCACTTGTAGCCGCAGGCCTTGCACTTGGCATAGGATTGTGCTCCTCCCAGGTTCCCAGCCTTCGGTCCGCGATTGCCAGTGCCGCCCATGCGCAATGTCTCGGAGCCGAGCTGGCCCGCCTGGTGCGAGCCCTCATTAAACTGGCGGAGACCGCCGTGATGCCGAAACTCCAGCAATGGGATCTCGAGCCTGCCGCACAGCTGCGGACAAGCTCGAAGCCTTGCGGCAAGGTTTCGAACTCGAGCCAACATGGCGGCGGAGGGAGGGAGGAAGAAGAGGGAGGAGGAGGAGGAGGAGGAGGAGGAGGAGGAGGAGGAGGAGGAGGAAGAAGAATAGGAGGAGGAGGGAGGGATGCAAAAGGAGGAGGAAGGAGGGGGGAGGAGGGGGGAGGAGGAACGCCCCGATCCGTCAGGGGGAAGGTCGTCGGCGGCGGGCCTTGCGGGGGCCACGTGGCGCCACGTCCCGACGGATGGCAGCCGCGCCCAGCCGCCGCTGCGGGGGTCCTGCACGGGGTCCGCGTTGCGGCGCGCGGCCCGCGACGGCGACGACGACGGCGGCGGCGACGACGAAATCGACGACGGCGACGGCGACGGCGACGCCGACGACGAGCACGAGGACGCCGTCGAGGACGACGACGACGCCGCCGAGGGGAGGAAACGGCAGGGCATTCTTTGTTGTTGTGTGGTTCAGTTTGTTTGTTCTGTGTGTGTGTGTCTGTGTGTGTTTGTGTGTTTTGTTTGCTCTTTTGTTTCTCGGACCTGCCGAGCTCCTCGAGCTGCTGGTCGGAGCGCGGCCCGGGAGAGGTCGGAGGAGCAGCGGCACCCCGACCTCCCTCGACACCAACCCTCCCTCTACTCGACCTGTCCCCCTCCGCCTTGCCCACCTCCTCCTCCTCCTTCTCCTCTTTGTCCTCCTCCTCCTCCTCCTCCTCCTCCTCTTTGTCCTCCTCCTCTTTGTCCTCCTCCTCCTCCTCCTCCATCCCTCCCCCAATCGCGCATCGGACAAACAACCCCTCGGGGTCAGGCGTGTGAGCGTCCGTCGCACTTGCGGCTCTACGGCCAGGAACGGTCTGCTGCGAAGTCCCTCCTGGGAAGCCCTGCCCCCCCCACGCGGACATCCTCCTGCTGATGCTGGCCACGAGCAGCAACATCATGACGGCTGTCCTCGACGAGCGGGGGTGAGCATGCCGCAGACCTTGCGGGGGGAGGGAGAGGAAGATGAGGATGAAGGGGAGGAGGTTGAGGAGAAAGATGAAGATACGAGGAGGAAGCAATAGGTGTAGGAGGAGTGGGGAGGCGAGTGGCTGCAATCCCAGAAACTGCTTATTTGGTCCTTGGCCCTGGCGTGCGGGACTGTCGATGAAGTCGGAAGTGGGAAGTCCTGACCGTGGAACATGCATCCAGGGAACATGCCCAATAACCACCCCGAACTTATTTCACTCTCATAGGATGCACTTCGACCGCAGAGGTACCAGCGTGAATAACAGACATATAATACTCATCCTCTCACGCAAATTCGCAATAGTGTTCGATATGTTGTGTACGTAAAAGTGTGTGTGTGTGTGCGTGTGTGTGTGTGTGTGTGCGTGTGTGTGTGTGTTTCTGTGTGTGTCGCACGTACTCAAAGGGGGTCCTCAGAGGTCACCAGCGAGCCCTACCGAGCCCTACGGAGCCTCTCGAGTTCTTGTGAGCTCGACGAGTGCACAAGCAGCACGCCGCAATTCGTACAAGTGGCCTTCCCAAACTTCCTCAGAGGGGTTGGGCGGCGGGCACAAAACTCTGGCAGAGTTATAAATATGATATGCAGTAACCACAGCCTCGATAGTTGATGGGCTGGGTGATCCACCTAGGCCAAGACGACAGACTGCACAATTCGGAATCTCGGCCTGGGGTGGGTAGGCGATCGACCATAGAACATTACAGTCTAAGTAGTGCGAAAAGGTGTCAGGTGCAGCTACCAGAGGCGGTTCCCTGCACCGAAAGCGACACTCGCCGATGCCCGTCTGAACATGTAGGCGGCCAGACGTGAGCCATGCTCCTGAGACTGTCTTGATAACCGCACTCTGCCACGCTGGAGCCAGGCGCGAGATCGCCTCTCTCAGGCCAGCCCACCGCGCTTTACATGACACCACGTGGGAACGGCAGGCCCTGGGACACCCGACACGACCTTCAACCTCGAGCCCCCAAGCCTTCAAGCGTCGCTGAATCAGGAGGTGGAGGAGGTCAGGATGGAGCGAGGCGTGCAACGAGGAGTACAATGCTTTCTGCGTATGCACCCGCACGCCCCGCTCGGCAGCGTCGCTGCGTGCACGGGCGAGTGCCATCCTCGCAGCGGCAGCGGGACGTGCGAGAGCACGATCATTCACAAAATCCTCCTGTGCCGACGCAAGGAACTGTACGATGGGCGTGGTCTGCCAAAACGGCGGCGACAAAGTGCCGCTGCCAATTATCCAAAGACTCCCGTGGTCCTGGACATGTGCCTGCAGCCATGTGTGCAGCTCCTTCCAGTTGCTCACCGTGGAGAGGGCCGATCGCATGGCCGCCGCACAGCCCGTGGCCAGCAATGAGCGGATGCGAAGGCCAGGCGCCCACGCACCTAAGGCCAGGAAGTCGTGCCTGCCCAGCGCCTGCGGGGGCATGCGCCACAGCTTGGCGGCCGCCCATCCTTCTTTGGCCAGCACCAACCTCGGGGTGGCCGCCAGCTGTTGAAGATATCCTAAAACAGGCAGAGCACGACGATTGTACAGTCGAGCAGCAATCGACGGGGGCGCACCACTCATCGCAATGTCCACGACTCGGGAGAACCACTTTGCCGCCGCCTTCCTCCAGATGTCCCGTTGTGTCGCACCAGGGCCGACCACGAAGCCCAAGTACTCCGCCTGGTCGCGCACCTGCATGCCACTCCACTCGCGCAGGGCCTCGGCCAGCCATCCTTTGAGGTCTGCGACGAGCTCGTCAGAGAACTTGCCCTCCAGCGGGATCAGCACGCATTTGTGGAGCTTCAGGTGCAGGCTCGCGAGCGCCCTCGCAGCTGCGAAGGCCCGCCACATCCCACGAAGCAGGTGGCGCGATCGCAGCACCACCCCAACGTCGTCAGCACAAACCCCGATGGCGGAGAGGCGACTGGCATCTCGATCCGTGTACTGCATCATGTGATGTATGAACGGGTTCATTGCGATGGCCCAGAGACTCCCAGACGACGGGCATCCCTGCGCGAGCCCGCACGAGACGCACACGAAACGCACCATCGCGCCCGCGAGCTCCACGTACGCCGTGGGAAGCCAGTAGAGCGCCTCCAGCACGAACCGAACTCCTCCGACGAACCCCGAGCGGACCAGCATGAGCAGCATCCACTCCGTCATCAGAGACGGGAACGCGTCACCAAAGTCGAACAAGGCCATGATGGGCTTGCCCGACTCCTGCATCCCCGCGGCCCTTGCAGTGGCGTCGAGCAGGCAGATATTGTCCAGGAAGTTGCGGCCCTGCAGGAAGCCCCGCTGTGGGGCAGGCGACGCCTTCTCAATGGGGCCCTTGATCCGTGCATTCACCGCTGATGCCACCAGCTTGCAGTCCGCATTCTTGAGCGCAATCGCCCGCGTGGTGCACGGCGCGCGGAATGCGCCCTCCACCAGATCTTCCTCATACGAGCCCTTCGGGAGAAAGGCGAGCAGGTGGTCGTTCCAGTCGATGGGCGGCGGCCTGCCAGACGCAATCTCTAGGACCACGTCCTCCAGCGCAGCAAGCGCTGCGGGGCAGGCACGCCAGGCAGCATACGGCAAACCGTCAGGCCCAGGCGCCGACTCCTTGGCGCGAGCAGCAGCGCGGAGCAACGCCTGCCGATCAGGGGGGAGCAGGTCGGCCACCTCCAGCAGCGGCGCGTGCTCCTTGATGTACCTGTCCGCGAGGACCTGCCAGTTGGGAACCTTCGGCTTGACCTGGAAGATCGGGGCCCAGTGGTCGCGGAGGGCCTCGATCACGTCGACCTGGTCCGTCAGCACCTTGTGTCCCTCGTCGTCAGGCACCTTGATGCCCTGCAACTTGAGCGTGCGATTGAAAGGCGACCACAAGGCCTCCCGCCTACGCATCTTGCGCCGGGCAGCATTCATCATCTTGAACGATCTGGGGTCGAACGCCTTCGCCTCCTGCTCCGACAGGGCAGCCGCTCGAGCCTCGAAGTGCAAGCGCTGAGCTTCAGCGAAGTCCCTGGCAAACGACGGCGGGTGGATCAGTGAGACCTGGACGCTCGAGACCGTGATGTACGTCGGCGCGATCTCACACGTCAATAGAAGCCTCTGTCCCAACTCGACATCATCCCGCCAGACTGCTCGAGATATCGAGCGAAAGACCATCAGCTTCGTCTCGCCAGCTGGTTTGCGGCAGCGCAGATCCCTCACGTACTTCGCAGCCTCCCTCATCAGATCCTTGTGCCGCCGCCTTGTCGCATACACCCCGAGCTTAGACCAGTCGACGAGCGCGCGCAGCCTCTCGTACTGCACAGAGAACTCAGGATCCTTGAAGAAGTGGGAGGGGATCCTCTGCTCCTCGGCAAGCGCCACCTGACGGGCCGATACCGAGATCACGACGGGAGCATGGTCACTTATGCCTCTCTCGTGCAGGTCTTCAGGCTTATCCTCCGTGAGCGCATCGAAGTGCTGCTGCAGGGCAGCCCAGCTCG
>CAUYUJ010003548.1:22500-45000 GCA_963575745.1 Prorocentrum cordatum
GTGTACAGGCCAAGCTCTAACCCTGCCGCTCGCACATACGCGCTGACGTGCTCCATGCCCGTCGGAAACTTCAAGGGGTTTGCCATGAGACTCCCGTCCTCCTCCCTGTGTGTGTTTTCCCACGAGTCGTCGACGACCAGGAACCGATACCCACTATCGCGCAGGCCCAGGGTTACCATGAGGTCTGCTGTCAGCTTGGTGTTGGTCTCGTTGGTGGCGGGCCAGCCTGCGGCCCTGCCCCAGGCGTACCACGAATTCCAGCCCATTGGCGGACGGTCTGCGATGCCAGCCACGCCGGCGGGGAACATGAGAGAGGCAAGTCTTCTGTGCGCCATCGTGGAAAATTGGCTGTGCCTCTCCTTGTCGGCGGCGAGCGAGGTGGGGGAAGCGAAAAGGAGGAGGCCTTCTCGGCGGGGCTCCTCAGAAGCCCTCGGGCCTTCTGACAAGCTTTTTTGTGTCTTCGGGGAAGGCTTAGGAGGACACTTCCCAGACCGCTGGGGGACTTCCGAGCCTTCTGAGAAAGCTCGCCCCTTCTTTCTTCCCCCCCCGTGCGCGCCGCTGATCATGGAACTGGTACTTACGCTTGCGCCAAAACTGCCTACGTAAGCCAAATTTGCCCTGACCTACTTGGACGGATCCAAGCGGCTGTATGTGTGTTAATTGTGACGGTGCTTCGCTTATGCCACCCCCGCATTCTGAGTGAGGCTCCTATTTTTCTAACCCCCCACGCTCTAGGAGACAACGCCCCTGTCTTTACCTTCACCATCACCTTCAACCCTCGCCCTCATCGAGACCCACAGCCTCACCACCACATTTTCTGCACATACATCGCGCCAGAAAATCTCGACCGGTAGTCTGCAACCCTCCAACCAAGGTTCGGGATATCGGGTCGGATTCCAACCATGTATTCGAATATCATGTCTCAGCTCGTTCATGCATTCCACTTCTTGAAGCGGCCAAGAGGCATACGATTTGAAGCAGAGAAAACACTGGAACCGCGTGAACAAACACAATCCGAACGTGCTGGATGTACTGCGAAAAATCTCGAACGGTAGCCGCCACCCCGCCCTCTCAGAGAAAAGGGGTAAAGACGTATCGGAAACACCTGGTAGTGTGGGGATGCAAGCGGCGGGTACACGTCTGAACGACTTGTGAGGACATGCTAGGCGGTAGCAGAGCCCCCGCCTTCCCGGGATGATCGGCAAGTGCAATTTGAATCTCTGAGCGGCTACCATAGCGCCACCCACAACCACTGGTATAACAGAAGCAACGTCGACAATTCGGGTCTCAAACTACGTGCTAGTCATCGAGGGTGCCAAACAATTGGTCCTTGCACTCTCGATGTGCGCTCGCTATGGCGCAGCCTCTGGGACGCAAGATATGTCGCACCGTCAGCTCAACTGCAGTACGCGTGATGCAGACTGCATGGTGCACGGTATGTGGCACAAGCTGTGTGGCGCAATTCGCGTTGAGGGATCTGTAAAATGCAGTGTATGCGGTGCGCGCTGTGTGATGCGACATGGGTGGTGCGAGCTCCTGTGTACCATCCACTCGCAGGGGCAATGTTACACATGGCAGCAACACGAACTTTGAGAGTCGCAATAGCCCGTGCCACAGGGATCGTGCCGAACTGTGGCTGGCAATCTGCGCGGTGCATCTTCGGTGGTGCAATACCTCTTCTGAGCAGGGACCGACCGTCCTGGCATTCCTATGGTCCTACCACGAAATGTTCGTAGAACCCAAAAGTTTTCTAATAACAAAAACAATGTTCACATAACAGAAAACCGATGTGATAAAACAAAACAGACTCCGCCAAACATGTTCTAAGAACCTTTTCGTGGAAGCCACAAGCGGTTCTCAGAACATTGGTTGTTAGGGCTATAGGCGAGCCGAGACGCTTCGCCACTGTCTGACTCTCGTTCCCTGTGTTGGCCGCGTCAGCGCCTGACCGCCTGCGGTGCTCGTGCAGCCGTCCCGGCCACCCGCCCGCACCTCGCTGGCACAGCTCGGCTGGGCGGCGGCAGCGACGACGACGGTGTCCACGACGACTCTCGGGGCGACGTCGACGACGACGGCAGTCCTGGTGATGATGAGGCGGGTTGATGGGCCTGTTTTCCACCACCACCACCATAGGTTGGCGGGGGGAAGGAGGTGGAGGATGAGGATAAGGAGGAGGAGGAGGAGGAGGAGGAGGAGGAGGAGGAGGAGGAGGAGGAGGAGGAGGAGGAGGAGGAGAAGGGGGAGGGGGAGGAGGAGGAGGAGGAGAAGGAGGATCGAACACATCTACAACTACACGCAGCAAGCCTGCACCTTCTCGCGGGGACCAGGGGTGGCAATCATAATTCGATTTGACGCGTCGGTCGGTGTGGGTGGACGGACGCCGCCTCACGACCTACGATGGAAGGCGATGGTCGTGCCGACGACGTTGCGTGCCAAGCGTGGAAGCGATCACCATGTTTCACGGCGAGGTTTGGCGGCAGCCGCAAGACAAATCGTAACACGAAGCAGCGTTTCACCCTCGGACGGGGAATCCGGCACGAAAAAGAACTCGAAAGCGCGGGGGATCGGATCGCGAATTTGCTGCTGGGGCACAGACAGGGGAGGGAAGCGGGCTGCGCGAGGTCGAGGCCCCCAGGCACGCGGCTGGCTTCGCTGAGCCAGGGGATGTGGGGTGTCGGTGGGAAGCGGCCCAGGGGACGGGGCCTCGGCGATGGGCAGTGCGTGAAGCCGATGCTTCGCAAAAAAGGCGACACGTACAGAACGGCACTTCGCGGCCGGGGCGCGGTGCCCGACATGCACCCCGCCCCGCTGGCTAGGTGTAGTTCCAAAAATGCTCCGTTTTGTGAAGATGTCTCCGCCGAAACGAGCACGCGCAAAACTACACCTGGTGCCTGGCTACATGTAATTCTGAACGTGCTGGATGTCTCCCGCGGGGCGAGCACGTACAGACCGGCACCTAACGAAAGGGACGGGGTACAGGTCGGGTGCGTCGTCGCGCCCCGCTCGCAGATTCAGGAAGGCAAGGGCCGCTGAACCCCCTGCCGGCCTCCAGGCGGAGGTGTCTGCGGCCTCCGCCCACATCGTTCCCCCTATCAGAGCATCTCGCCTGGTCACTATTTTCCCCTTTCCCGCCCGCTGCTTTGCCCTCGCCTTCCCCCGTTCTTCCTCTATCTGCCGCCCTCCATTTCCCTGAGCGTTTCCCAATTGCCCCTGGCCCCTGCGTGGCGGCAAACGCCAGCGCCCCCCCCGCAGCTGAAAAACTCACCTTGCGCTCATCCTCCAATCCGCTCGTGAGGCGCAAGTCTTGATTCCACACTGACACTGGCAAGCGACGTCGAGGCACCGGCGAATCCGACAGGTGCGATCGGCCCCCTCGAATGACAGGCGAACCAATACGTAAGACGATGTCGCATATGTGAACTTGGAATTTGTGGATCCGCGCAAGAAGCTAATCCACTCGCCCAAGGTGTAGTTCTGTGCCTGTCCGAGAGGAGGAGGAGGAGGAGGAGGAGGAGGAGGAGGAGGAGGAGGAGGAGGAGGAGGAGGAGGACCCCCTCCCCCTCCTACTTATGGTGGTGGTGGTGGTGGTGGTGGTGGTGGTGGTGGTAGAAAACAGGCCTACCACGGGTGGTGGCGATAATAGCGGTTGCAATGATCACGCTGGCGAAAATGGCTGCGATCGTGAGAGCCGTTCTGGGGAACTGTGCGCGCGCGGGAAGGATGCGAAGGCGGCTACACCGAAGATGGCGGTGATAACGGCGATGTTTTGATGATGACTGCGATGGTGATGATGCTGCTGGCGCCAACGATGATGACACCGAAAGTGCTGCTGATGATGCTGCAGATGATGAGGATGAGAGTGATGAGAACGTACGTAAATTTGGCATTACTTTTACTGGGCGCATTCGTGTTAAACGGGTTCTGAAGTGCGCGCGCGCGGATATGCGCGCGTGTTGCACGCTGTGTAATATCTGACAGAGTTCTAGGGTTTGTGCTGAGTGTAAGAATTTTTCGACGTGCACGCGCTGGAAGCCCGCATGCTCCAACGTGACAGGATGTTTAGCCCGCTCGGTTTGGCTATGATTTCAGCGAGCGGGCGGGCGCGGAAATCTGTCACTTGCTTTCACACGTTGTTTTTCTTCTTAGTAAGCCCGTGTGCCTTGAAACGGAAAGTGCAGAAAACCTAGTGCTCCATGGGATTATGACATCCACTCGCGGGGGTGAGGGGGATGAGGGGGGTATCGATACTGCGCCTCGCTACCATGCTATTACTTGATATTCGAAATGAGTGTCCGTGTATGGTGGCGATGGGAAACAAGCACAATATCCGGCGGGTAGGGGGTGGGGGGGGCGGGCAACTCTGGCTTCGACAGGGGGGGTGGGAGCGTTATCCTTGCAATTTGAGGCAAGGGGCCTATGGGTGCACTTCTCTGGGGAGCCTGGAATCGTCCACTGCACTGCTCGTGCAGCCCTCCCGCCCCCCCAGCCGCAGCCTGCTGGCACTGGGCGTGCAGGCCGTGAGTGCAACTCCCCATCGGAGCTGGCAGGAGGAGGAGGAGGAGGAGGAGGAGGAGGAGGAGGAGGAGGAGGAGGAGGAGGGGGAGGTGGAGGAGGATGAGGAGAGGGAGGAGGAGGAGGAGGAGGAGGAGGAGGAGGAGGAGGAGGAGGAGGAGGAGGACAACAGTCGCACAGCGGCGCGCGGACTCTCCTGCAAGTCCGTGTCGTCTCGGGCGGGCGAGGGACGATGGTGACAACGACTGCGGCGACGAATGCGACGAGGAGGAGGCGGAGGAGGAGGAGGAGGAGGAGGAGGCCCATGATGACTACGACGGTGATGATTGCGACAGCGATACCCACGACGGCGACGATACTGAAGACGACGACGATGACGACGGTGGTGACGAGTACAATGACGACGAAGAAGATGACGAATATGATGATGCTGATGATGATGATGACAATAAGGCTGATAATGCTGCTGCTGATAAAGATCGATACAGTATTGGGATTACGGGGGCGTGCGCGCGCAGCAACTTCCAATATTGGACTTATGCTGGATGGCCATTCACATGACTCCCGCCTGTGAAAACTTATGCGTTGACACGCTGGGGTCACCACTGACCCTGCGATGTTTTCAACGGGCGTGCCTGGAAACGCGCGCGTGCGGCCAATACTGTCTAATTGACCGATTGGGCATGGTTTCGGCATGAACTCACGTGCGGCCCGCAGGTTCTCGTCTGGCGGAGTCACCTAACATATGTTTTGTTCGGTTGATTCCACCGGGTGCGCTGGCGCAGAAATCCTGCAGTTTTCTGTCTTTGACCAGCGAATTTCTGGATACTCGTTGAAATGTCTACGTCTTGACAGTGCGAGAAGCGAGCAGTGTTCCAACACAGTGCTTGCGCATACTGCTTCTGACTTTGGCTCCTGAAGGATCGGATCGGTCCAGAGATGTTCCGCGTGGTGCCCGCCCATGGGCGCCTCACGTTGGGTGGATCAGGATCAACCGAGGTATCGCCTGGTGCCCTCCTGTGGCCTCGCCTCGTGGGCACCTCGTGCGCTGGGTGGCTCAACCGAGATTTCGCCTAGTCCCCCCGCCTGTGGGCGACTCGAAAGCGCCTCGTGCGCCAGGCGGCAAGGTATCTTGCGGCACCTAACATTTAAGACAGAGTTAGCACCACGTAGCTTACACACCACACAGCTTACACCCCATAGCTTTCAACATACACACATACATACCCATTTTATATTCCATGTAGGATACAGCTTCGCTTACACCACATAGCTTGCACCACATAGCTTGCACGTGCACGGTATAGGCTTCACCACATAGCTTGCACCACATAAATCACGATATAATTATCACAATGTAGTTTGCACGATATAGGCTACGCCAGATAGCTTGAATCACATATTTTGCAGCACTTTTCTTACATCGCGCAGGTTGCACTTAAAAACTTACACATCCGCAATCCAATGCCTTACTGTTTCGGGTCCACGCTGGTAAACATAGAATGGGTTTGACAGGCGCGCGGGGGCGCGCATGTGACCCACGTGGTGATATCCGTTAGGGGTTCTTACGAAACGCGCATCTCACATCAACGCATGTGATCCACATTGCTTGTGTTGGCCGGAAGTGGCGGACGGGGGGGGTGATACCGGCTTGGTTCGGATTATATGTTCCCCATCCGTGCTTGCTTTTAGGGGCTGTCGCGTCTTTCCCAAGCAGTGCTTGCACTCAGGGATTCTTACTTGTGTTGCTCGAGTAATGGCACGGAGCGGCCCAGGATTTTCCACGTTGCCGCCCCGTGCCGCCTGCCCATCGCGCTCTGGCCCTGCGCGCCTGGCTGCTGCTGCCCCCCTGGCTGCTCATCGTCGAACTCTTCGGCGTCTGAGCGTTCCTTCTCCCTCTCGGCCGTCCCCCCCTCCCTCTCTGCTCGCCGGCCCATTCGCTAGTTCGTGCCCCTGCGTAGCTTCTCGCTGGAGCGGAGTTCGCCGCCTCGCCGCTGACGAAAACACGCCCCGTGCCGCGTCGTGGGCGCTCGTGGGCGCCCCGTGCGCTGGGTGGGTCGGCCGCGGCTGCGCCGCGGTGCTACCAATACCGCCTCGCGATAACTCTGGGTGGGTGGGTCGGCCAAGGTTGAGCCACGCTGCAGCCCCGTGCCGCCTCGTGGGCGCTCGTGGGTGCCCCGTGCGCTGGGTGGGTCGCAAGGAACGAACACTGACATGAACATAACACATCGGCGCTCGAGGCCCCTCCCTGGCGCGCGGAGCGCGCCAGGGGCGGCAACAGAGGCGCCGTTAGGGGGGTCCAGCGCGGATTCGAGAAATCCGCGCGGACCTCCGAGTTTTATGTTTATGTCATTATTCGTTGCCCTAGGGTCGGCTGGATTCGCCGAGATGGCGCACTCACTATGAGTTGGCGAAGCCGCAAAGCCGATGAATGCTCCAAATTCTGGTGGGACAACATACAAGCAACTGGGCAAACTAGGCCACCAGCACATATTCAACATGCAAAGGGACGATTGGAGGCAAGAGAGGCACTACATCATCACAGCAAAACCGCTCCGACACTCGAGCGCCTCATCGACTCCCCTGGGGTTGATGAAGACGTTCTAGGAGGGATTGTGGAACTGCGCCGGCTTGTGCGATGGTGTTGTTGGGCCATCCCGCGAGCCACGCGCCGCCATTCGGGCCAACGCAAGCATGGGCTAAGCATGCGCTCGCGGGAATCACTTTTTGAATTCGGCGGGATTCAGAAAAGCGAATGCGGGGAGCACGAGGCTTCATGGCCCGTCTGGTCCCCCCCCCACTGGCCGAGATCAACGCGTCGTCCCAAAACGCCGACGCCACCCCCAACATGGCGGAACGCTGCCGACATTTCTGCCAGAGCCCATGCACCCCGTGCAAAAGTGGTGATGGCGGTCCAAAGAAGTCACTCTCGATGGTGGATTCACGATTGTGCTTTCTGTTCGCGCGCTGACAGATGCAGTTGGTCCCGTGCTCGTGCAAGTCCGAAGCGCCGACGACAAGCTATAATCTCATTCCTGTGACCACACACAGATGTCTCCCACAGATAACACCGCATACAATGTACAGACTCACCGCTTGGGGCACCCTCTGGCATTATGCACGTGCTGGTGTCGGCATGGCCTCCGTTGACTACCGCACTGCGGATCGCCCGAGACAGCCGTGATGGCAAGCAGTCGATCCACCCAGCAGATCGGTGTCAAGGTTAAGTCGGGCCTGTCCCCCTACAGGGGGATTTTCGACGAAAAATAAAAAATACCACAACAATAATCCAAAAATAGTCCAAACATAGACTGGGGACCATTTTTTTTGTATCTTTTTACCTTTTTAGGGTAACTTTAGGGTATTTTTTATTTTTCGTCGAAAATCCCCCTGTAGGGGGACAGGCCCGACTTAACGCCAAGGCTGGGGGTCGGCGGCGGCAACGAGCGACCCCGCCGGCGCAGGGAAGCGGGGGACGACCATGCGCGGTGGCACTCCGCCCACGCTGCCGCCTCAGCTGCGCCCGCGCCCCCCCCCCGCTCCCGGTCGCGGCACCACCGAGCTGGCCATCCGCTTCGAGGGACTCTCCGCCCCCTCGCCATACCTTCTTCCTCTCTACCAGGTTGCAGACATCGCGCAAAAATGGTTCCACAGTTTTTGCCCTCCAGGCCGTGTCTGGGCCAACATGGGGGACGAGGTCGAGATTCAGAGGGGCCCGTATGACGAACAGATCGAGACGTGGGAGGGGATGGACCGAGGGCAATATAACGAACAACCTAAAATGGACAGAGACAACCCGTGACCTCAGAGAGCCCCGGCGGGTTCTGGATGTGTCGGGCAACGCGGCCGTTCCAGAGCGCATGGGGGCGCTCTGAGCGTATGGCGGAACGATGAATCGTCGCCCGTGGCTTACTATTTGCCTTGCCGAGGAGGAGGAGGAGGAGGAGGAGGAGGAGGAGGAGGAGGAGGAGGAGGAGGAGGTGGAGGAGGAGGAGGAGGAGGAGGAGGAGGAGGAGGAGAGAGGAGGAGGAGGAGGGGGAGGAGGAGTGGGTGGGTCGCTGGATGGAGAGAGTGCGAAAGAGAGAGAGAGAGAGAGAGAGAAAGAGAGAGAGCGAGAGAGCAGAGGGTGAGCCACGGGCCAGCGCGGGAGCGTGACCCCCCCTGCGGGTACTGCCGGGCTGTCTGGTGTGAGCGGAGGGCGATGGCGGGGGGAACGCGGCGGAGGATGAGCAGGAGAGGAAGGAGGGAGGAACGCGGAGGAGGAGGGAGGAGGAGGGAGGAGGAACATGAAGGGAGGAGGGAGGAGGGAGGAGGGAGGGAGGAGGAGGGAGGAGGTGGCGGGGGTAATCCGGCGGAGGAGGGAGGAGGAACATGAGGGGAGCAGCGGACGAGGCAGCTGGCCTGTTTTCCAAACCCTTTTCGTACAATTGAGAACTAAGTCGAACTCGGGCGATCCTCCTCTTCCTGCTCCTCCGCCTCTGTCTCTTTCGTCTCCTCCTCCGTCTCCTGCTCGAACAGCCCTCTGAAAGGGTAGCGGACTTGGATTGACACTACAGGGGGTGGTGGTGATGGACACTACCTCTCTGGGGGCGGTTTAAAAAAGGCCGCTCCCAAAAGAGCTGCTCTCTCCTCCTCCTCCTCATCATCATCATCGATTTCGTGCGGCGGGCCTCAAACAAATCGGTCCACTGAGAAAGCGATCTTGTGTAGCGGTCCTTCGTCTCCCCGTCCTCCTTCCCCTTCCTCCTCCTCCTCCTCCTCCTCCTTCTCCTCCTCCTCCTGAAGCAACCCTCTGCAGAAGCCAAGGGCGCGAGCTCGTCTGGGTCCAAGAACTGGGGTTGGGAGACTGGGCGATGAGCCAGAAAGCGGAGGCGGAATGAAAAACGGCTGCCCAGGAGGACCCTGTCCAGGAGAGACCTTCTCAAAGCCGTGCGCCCGAAATCCTCCGTTCTCCGTTTCCTCCCCCGTCCGTCCCCCTCCCCCTCCTCCTCCTCCTCCTCCTTCTCCTCCTGCTCCTCCTCCTCATCCTCCTTTTCCTTCTTTTCTCCTCCACCTCCTCCTCCTCCTCCTCCTTCTCCTCCTCCTCCTCCTCCGTCTCTACTCCACCTCCTCCTCCTCCTCCTCCTCCTCCTCCTCGTCCTCCCCTGGACGCGTCCGAGGATGCCGAGGCGTCCAATCACCGGGGCCCTGTCGTGAGCAGGCTTTTCGCCCCCCGACGTGCGAAGAGCGCGGGCGGAGCCGTTCGGCGTGCCTTTGGCTCATGGGGGCCTCCAGGAGCCAGGGGTCCGGGGCGGAAGCAGCACTCACCACCACCCGAGATCCTCGGTCCTCCTCCTCCTCCTCCTCCTCCTCCTCCTCCTCCTCCTCCTCTCCTCCTCCCCTCCTCCCCCTCCCCCCCTCCTCCCCTCTCCCCATCCTCCCCCCCCTCCTCCTCCTCCTCCTCCTCCTCCTCCTCCTCCTCCTCTCCTCCTCCTCCTCTTTCCTCCTCTTTCCTCCTCATCCTCCTCCTCTTTCCTCCTCTTTCCTCCTCCTCCTCCTCCTCCTCCTCCTCCTCGTGGTCCTCCGCGATCCCTCTTTCTTGAACTTTTTGAGGGCTGCGCATGTGACGTTTTCAACATGTGACTCTCACGCTCATGGACACTGTCAGTAGCTACACAAACGGAGGGAAGGGGCGTTTTCAAAATTGTGGTTCTCGCCTTTAGCGCGGCGAATATTTGCAGCATGCCTCCCAACAATTACACACCGTCTTCAGCATGTTGCCCTCGGTGTAATGCCGTGCGCATCCGCCCCAAGCGCTTTCATCGGTTGCGTCCACGGAGGGCGAGTCGTTTTAAAGATGGTGCCCTCGTTGTAGCGACGCGCGCGTTCGTCGTCGCATTTTTCCTAAAGGTGCACCGATGGAGGGTGCTTCCATTTCAACGTGGGGCTCTTTCCGATCCAGCCCCGTGGCATGCTTTTTTTTTCTCCTTCGAAAGATAGGGATCGGATGTCCTCCACAGGCGGATTTTGGGTGACACATTAGAGAAAACCGAAACATGCTCAACCATAGTCAACACCTTGTCGAAACATCGTCCCCAGACTATATGTTTTGACTGTTCTTGAATCTCCCTCCTGTAAGGAGACATGCCCGGCTGACGGACAAGCTCCTGTTCAAAAAAAGGGGTCCTCCCCTCCGTGGCAGGCCCGTGGGGGCGTTCGTCTCCCAAGGCCTCCTCCCTGCCCCCCCCCCCATCCCCTGCAGGTCTCCACGTGCACCGGAAGGCATGGCAGCGCGTCTCCAGGTGAGTGGACAGCCCTGGCAGGACTGAGCTGTGAGCGTTCTCTTATTCGGCGTTTCGGCATTGGGCGAAAAGGGGAGGGGGGGGGGTCCGGCTCTGGACCTCTGCTTGGTGCGACTGTTTGCAACAGTGCATCCTAGTGGGGAACTCCACCGGCTTGAAACAGGCGCAACAAACAGTCAAGATCTACTTCATTGGGGGGGGATGGGGGGTGCGAGTGCCCGCGCCGATCGGCAAAACAATGATTAAGAAAACGATCGCTTTGCGGACTGTTTCCTTCGTGTCTGGTTCCAGTGTCCTTGGCAATTTGGAAACTCGTCTTGGCTTGCCGCTGGCGATTGGCCTTGGTGTCTTGGGATGTTCCTGGCATCCCGGACCTCTCGACAGGCCTCCTCCACAGGGAGTTCCTGCGATCGAATCCCAGCATGATGTGCTGGCGAGCGTTCGGAATCGAGACTACCGTGGCTCCAACAAGGAAGGCCGCCGCCGACCACCGAGCAAACCAGCATGTGAGCAGTGCAATCTCCTCCTCGGGCAGTGGTGCAGGAAGGGATCTAAACAGGATCCGACCACAAGGATGTTTCAAACAATGTTGCGCTCAAAACACAAAACAACGAAACGAGGTCCAACGCTTGAACCTGACGTTGAACACGACACTGGGGCCACGCGAAACGAACAACGAAACGAGGCGCTACGACGCAACAGCGAGCAACGACATTAACAGCAGCATAGCGGCCCACACCAAACCACACAGCGCTGTGGTCGGCCCTTGGATCTGAAAGCACACGGCGGTGGCAAGCTCCGCCGATGGCTGCGAGTCTGCGGACCTCCGCACGCGCACGCGCTGCCCGGGTGCGAGCGGGCCCTCGACACACGGCGGATCGTGCGGTGCTGTAGGGATCCCCGGGCGTACGTGCATGCTGCATGATGAAACATTGGAAGCATCAGCACACGTCGGTCGGAAGAAGTGGGTAAAAAACCATGAAGTAGGAAGGCGGATAAGAAGGCGGATCAAGCATATTGAGTTCAGGACATCCCACAGAACAGCAAACATTGGAAGCATCAGTACACGTCGGTCGGAAGAAGTGGGTAAAAAAAGACATGCAGTAGGAAGGCAGATCAAGCAGATTGGGTCCAAGACATGAAGTAGGAAGGCAGATCAAGCAGATTGGGTCCAGGACCTCCCACAAGAACGACAAAAACACGGCCCGAGGCAGCTCGACTCTTGGAGCAGGAAGGCTCTTTCGGAGATCTTCTGACTCGGGTCATCCAGACCTGGGTCATCAGGATACCAAAAACTGCAATGCAGGAACAATTAGCCTGGCGAAGAACCCAACCATATGCAGTTGTCAGTACCGCAGCTGCGGGTTTCATCTTCAATGGAACTCCCCATAGGATTACGGAACGTGTGAGGGGTGTGCCGAGATGGGTGCCACTGGGGCATTCGGCGAAGCTCCCTATGGGGACATGAAACACGCGCGGGGCGTGCCGACATGGGTGGCGGAAACGCATGTGCGGGCCGCCACTGGGGCCTCCAGTGGAGCTCCCTATGGGTCCCCGAAACATGATGCTGCTGCGGGGGGGGGGGAGCCGGGATGGGTGGCGGAGACGCATGTAAGCGCCGCTACTGGGGCCTTCGGTGGAGCTCCCTATGGGGCCACGAAGCGCGTGAGGGGTGTACTGGGATGTGTGGCGGGGACGCATGTGAGCGCCGCCACTGGGGCCTTCGGTGCAGCTCTCTATGGGGCCACGAAACGTGTGAGGGGTGTGCCGAATTGGGTGCGGGTGGTGACGCATGCGGGCGGTGCCACTGGGGCCTTCGGTGGAGCTCCCTATGGGGCCACGAAACCTGTTGTTGTGAGGGGCGTGCCGGGATGGGTGGCGGGGACGCATGTGAGCGCGGCCGCTGGGGCCTTCGGTGGAGCTCCCTATGGGGCCACGAAACGTGTGAGGGGTGTGCCGAATTGGGTGGGTGTGGTGACGCATGTGAGCGCCGCCACTGGGGCCTCCGGTGGATGATGGGGCCACGAAACCTGTCAGGGATGTGCCGAAATGGGTGTGCGGGACGCATGCGCATGTGAGCGCCGCCACTGGGGCCTTCGGTGGAGCTCCCTATGGGGCCACGAAACGTGTGAGGGGTGTGCCGAATTGGGTGTGGGTGACGCATGCGGGCGCGGGCACTGGGGCCTTCGGTGGAGCTCCCTATGGAGCCACGAATCGTGTGAGGGGTGTGCCGAAATGGGTGTGACGCATGCGGGCGCGGGCACTGGGGCCTTCGGTGGAGCTCCCTATGGACCACGAAACGTGTGAGGGGTGTGCCGAAATTGGGTGTGGCTGACGCATGCGGGCGCGGGCACTGGGGCCTTCGGTGGAGCTCCCTATGGAGCCACGAAACGTGTGAGGGGTGTGCCGAAATGGGTGTGGGTGACGCATGCGGGCGCGGGCACTGGGGCCTTCGGTGGAGCTCCCTATGGAGCCACGAAGCGTGTGAGGGGTGTGCCGAAATGGGTGTGGGTGCGCATGCGGGCGCGGGCACTGGGGCCTTCGTGGAGCTCCCTATGGAGCCACGAAACGTGTGAGGGGTGTGCCGAAATGGGTGTGGGTGACGCATGCGGGCGCGGGCACTGGGGCCTTCGGTGGAGCTCCCTATGGAGCCACGAAACGTGTGAGGGGTGTGCCGAAATGGGTGTGGGTGACGCATGCGGGCGCGGGCACTGGGGCCTTCGGCGGAGCTCCTATGGAGGCCACGAAACGTTGAGGGGTGTGCCGAATGGGTGTGGGTGTCGCATGCGGGCGCGGGCACTGGGGCCTGGAGCCACGAAGCGTGTGAGGGGTGTGCCGATCCCTATGGAGCCACGAAACGTGTGAGGGGTGTGCCGAAATGGGTGTGGGTGACGCATGCGGGCGCGGGCACTGGGGCCTTCGGTGGAGCTCCCTATGGAGCCACGAAACGTGTGAGGGGTGTGCCGAAATGGGTGTGGGTGACGCATGCGGGCGCGGGCACTGGGGCCTTCGGTGGAGCTCCCTATGGAGCCACGAAACGTGTGAGGGGTGTGCCGAAATGGGTGTGGGTGACGCATGCGGGCGCGGGCACTGGGGCCTTCGGTGGAGCTCCCTATGGAGCCACGAAACGGTGTACTGGGTGGGTGAAGAGGAGAGGAGGAGAGGAGGGGAGGAGAGGAGGAGAGGAGAGGAGAGGAGAGGAGGCGGAGGAGGAGAGGAGGAGGAAGGAGACGCGGGGCACCGTCTCTTCAAAACGAGGACCCAACACCACAGGATGGTTGGGAACAAACTGCATCGCAGATCTTCGCAAACCCGGGTCAACCAATATGCGCGGCCGCCTCGCGGCCACGAGCGGCTCGCTAACCCGGGTCAGCCAGAGGGGGTCTTCACAGGATCCTGCAGGATCTGGTGCCCTGGCTGACCCCCGTCTCAAGGCTCCCGACCTCTTGAAGACGGTCTGGGATCCGGGAATCCAGCATTACCTACTTTCAACGACCGGCGTGCATCTTGATGCGCGGTGGGGACAATCTTCCTCAGTGCCATACAGTCGGAGCGTTGACCAAAGGAACCCCAGATAAGGAACGAGGCCCCTTTTCCCCATGAGCTAAGCTTCGATTTCCCATGGGAAACCTCGGGAAAACCTCATACAAACTGTGAAGCAATCGAGAAACACCAAGCCCCTCCCCAGCGAAAAGGGTTCCTTCTTCAGCGCCCCGACCGTATGTCCCCTGCCCGGGCCGGGGCGGAGACAGCCACCAGAACAAGGGGGACGGGCGGTCGAGCGCCCGCGGACCCGTCGAGCCACGAGCACCCCGTCGTGTACGAGACAAAGGGTTTACCTCACTACTACCTAACCTCCTCCTCCTCCTCCTTATCCTGCTCCCTCGTCCTCCTCCTCGCCTCGCCTCGCCTCGCCTGCTCTCCTCCTCCTCCTCCTTATCCTGCTCCCTCGTCCTCCTCCTCGCCTCGCCTCGCCTCGCCTGCTCCTCCTCCTCCTCCTCCTTCTCCTCCTCCTCCTCCTCCTCCTCCTCCTGGTCCTGCTCCCTCGCCTCCTCCTCTCCCCTCCTCCTCGTGGACTGGCCGAGATCCTCCTTGTGGGCCGACCAAAATCGGACGGGATCTGGTGGACCAGTGCAGTGCCCCGAAGCCTCCTGATTCCATAGATATCCAGCGGTCAGGTGCTGGAGGAGGAGGAGGAGGAGGAGGAGGAGGAGGAGGAGGAGGAGGAGGAGGAGGAGGAGGAGGAGGAGGAGGAGGAGGAGGCGAGGGAGGAGGAAGAAGCAGAGGAGGGAGGGGTGAGGAGGAGGAGGAGGAGGAGGAGGAGGAGGAGGAGGAGGAGGAGGAGGAGGAGGAGGGTGAGTTGGATCATGGAGGGAGTCTGGCGCGTGAGCCGCAGCATGTAGGTAGTGCTTCGTGCGGCCGCAGCCTGTTCCCAATCGGGCTCCCGACGAGCGGTGCGGCGCCGCGAAAGCTCGAGCTCGGGAATCGTGGCAGCTGGCCGCCCTATCTCGTCTGCCTCGGCCCGCACCCACCGGGTGGCTCGGGGAGGGGGGCCGCAGCGGACCCAGGGGCGGAGGAGGAGGAGGAGGAGGAGGAGGAGGAGGAGGAGAGAGGAGGAGGAGGATGATGAGATGATGATGATGATGATGATGATGATGATGATGATGATGATGATGATGATGATGATGATGAGATGATGGAGGAGGAGGAGGAGGAGGAGGAGGAGGCGGAGGAGGAGGAGGAGGAGAGGAGGAGGAGGAGGGAGGAGGAGGAGGAGGAGGGAGGAGGAGGAGGAGGAGGAGGAAGGAGGAGGAGGAGGAGCAGGACAAGGAGGGATGAGGAAGATGAGGATGAGGATGAGATGAGATGAGGATGAGGATGAGGAGGAGAGGAGGAGGAGGAGGAGGAGGAGGAGGAGGATTAGGAGGAGGATTAGGAGGAGGAGGAGGAGGAGGAGGAGGAGGAGGAGGAGAGGAGGAGGAGGAGGAGGAGGAGGAGGAGGAGGAGGAGGAGGAGGAGGAGGAGGAGGAGGAGGAGATGTCTGGCGGGGGGAGTGGGAGAAGGGAGGGAAAGTCGCTGTGAAGAGCGGGGTCCTGGAGGAAGCGGGCACTGGATCCTGGGGCCTTCCCTAGGACCCGTCCTTCCTCCTGAGTGCCGTCGGGGCCCGTGGAGGGCCACGGGAGTTCGAGCGCAGCAGGCAGAGCTCTAGGACCCGCTTCGCTCAAGATCGCGTTCCTCCATTCGGCACGCCCAGAAGTAGAGGGACAGGCCCGACTTAATAGTAACTAGCTGGTGCCCCCAGAAGCAATCGGCCAGGAGGGGGGAGGACCCTGAGATCCGACGCTGGAGACACAAATGCAGCATCGCAAAAAATGGCGACCGGAGAGCCTTTTTCGAACCGGATCGCCACGCGAGGGCCCTGGGGCCCGAACTTTTGCGAAAGCGTCCGGCTCGAAAAGATTGGGCCACCAGGATCTCAAGGGAGGCCAAGTCCACTCAAAATCGGCCCCCAGACCCCTCCCAAGGTCCACCAAGTGCAATTCGTTCTTCGCCCCGGATCCGCTTGTTGAAAGTCCCGGGGCCCGAGGAAGGCCCCCGGAGGCCGAAGCAGGTCATCGACAAGAAGCCTTCTCGAGCCCAGCTCCGCGAGCCTGCCCGCCCTTCCTGCTGGCCTGAGCCCGTGCTGGGCCATCATGTGCTGTTTTTTTCTTGCTATTTAAACGGAAGCCTCCTAGACGAGGTCCGAGTAGATGGGGTCGAAGGATCGCGCCGCAACTCCAATGCATCGCCGATGTATCGGCGATGCATAGGCGACGTGGGCGAGGCATCGGCGACGTCGGCGTGGGGAAACACGGGCTCCACATCGAGCCGCATCGGCGATGCATCGCCGTTGCGGCGCGATCCTCCGACCTCATCTACTCGGACCCCATCTGGGAGGCCTAGAAATACGGGGCCCCTAGCAACCCAGACCCACTCCCCAGCACGAGGTCTCTGATCCTGAATCGTTTCTTGTGATGGTCCTGGGGGCCCGCGATGGGCCCTCGGAGGGCAACCAGGGCCACAAACCTCACGTCGCGATGTGTTCACGACGGGCTCATGTCTGGGCGCCCGAAATGGGTACGGAAAGAATGGGTACAATGCCCAACAGCAGTTCCTGGTTCATTCTGAACAGGACTCGCTGTCGGTGTCGCCGCGGCCTGTGTCCATTTGAGACAGAAGGCCGCCTGCCCAACAGCGGCCGCTGTTGGTTTGGGACAACATTTGTTGTTGAGGTACCCATTCTTTCGTACCCATTTCGGGCGTCCAAATCATGTCTGGGCCTGGATCCACACCTGCCGGCTGGCCGGGACAGCTGGGGCCGCCGCCCTCTGCCAGCAGGGCGCCGCCTCGACGGCGGCAACGGCGGCGCGCGCCCGCAGCCAGGCCTCCTGGGGAGCTCGGGGCGGCCTCCCAGACCGGCTCGCGGGCCCAAAAAACAACAACACGACGAACAATATTTGGATTTTGTTTGGCCTCTCGGGGCCCTCGCCGGCCTCTGGGGCCGTAAAAAAAGACTCGGGATGAAAAACCGGACCAGGGGAAAGGGTTGGGACGGCTGGGAAAAATCGAGACACCGTACGTCTGAGGTACGTAGTTCAACAACTCGTCCGTGGTCATCCCCATGACGTTGCCTTTGATGGCCTCTCAGTGTCTCTTGTGCATGTCGTCGCTCTGGTTGTACTTGACCACCTGGTCGTCTGAGGCAGAGATGTCGACCTATACCGACCGAGCAGGTGTTGATGGTGTCATAGGTTTCGGTGATGGTGGTGGTTGTCTTCAACAACGTGGCGCGAGCGCCAGATTTTGGACGGTGGCTCCCTGCTCGTTGTAGTGGAACTCGCAGTTGGTCATCGAGATGCCACTCCTCCAGCCGTGCGTAAGAAAGTAGTTGCTGGGGTCATCCCAGGATGACGCGAGTGTCTCGGTGTTGAAGTAGTAGACTTAGCTGAACAAGTGCTGCTTCGGGCTGGGTTCTGGGCGGACGGTCCACGGTTGTGGGCATATGAGCTGGGGCGCCTAGTTGAACGTCATGCCTGGAAGGATGCCCAGCTCCTGCACCGCGTTGCCAGCTCGTTTGAGCTCTACCTTCTTTGTTCGGTGGGTATGTTGGTGGTTATGGACACATGGGCGGCGGAGGATCTTGGTGGGCTTGCGTTTGCTGCGCGGGGTTGATGGTGAGGCGTCTGTTTTGAAACACGTGTGGTTTGACATCGTTCCTCCGTGGGGGCGGGCGTGTTCGCGCTTCTAACAATCCGGTTCCCCTCGAACGTGCGCGGTATGATCTCGATGGCCCCCTTGTGCGGTGCGAGCCCCGTGACAGCCAGTAGCACCTCGTTGCCGCCGTTTGATGTCGTTGACATCGTCGTTCCGCTTCGCCGCTCGGGCCTCGTGTGCTGCTCGGCGCAGGTCGTTGTCGCGGTGCGAGATGAGGTCGCGGGCGTCGGCCGCCTGGACTCGTGAGCAGCCGTGCGCGATGATGCCCCCAGGTTCGATCCAATCCGGTGGGCCTCGCGGCAACAGCCGTCGCGCCGTGGAGACTCCGTGGCTCGACCTCGACATCGGCCGGCGGGTGCCACTCAGTGCTGCCGAAAGGTGGCCGCTGCGGGTTGCGGCTGTGGTCCTACTGGAAGTTCGCACCTTCCGTCGAGCTTTCCCTGGTTGCCGACTGGAGCCTGGCATTCGGCTTTGCAGTTCCTGAGCTGTTCCGTCTCGTCGTCGTCGACCTCCGTCGGCGGTGTCGAGTTTCCGGTGGGGTCGCCTTCGCGCGCGTCGCCCAGCGCGCGTCCGTGCCGTTCTGTGCAGGCTGTCCGTGGTGAAGATCCAGCTGCCGCTGTGTGCGTGTATGGCTCTGGCTCCACGGGCGACCAGCATGTCCGTCAGGTAGGACAGCAGAGGAGGCGCTTCGCTGGTCTCTATGACGTTGCCGTTCTCGTTGGTGGCATGCAGGATGATATCCTCGGCGTCGTGCGCGTTCCTGATGCGAGTCTTGGAACGGATTGCTCTCCACTCGGCGTCCTCGGAGTTCGCCTTAATGTAGACGTGCATGGACAACGCCTTGCGCCTCTGCTGGACATTGGTCAACTCCTGTCCGTTCGGGCCTGTCTGCGGTGGGTCGAGGTAGATCAGGTCGGTCTTGGCCATTTCTTTGGCAGCCACCCATGGTGGCGCTGCAATGGGGGCCCTCCTGTATTTCGCGTCCCTGTTGGTGCCGCCTCGGTCGACCTTGGAGCGCGGCAGTGCGGCGCGTGAATTGGCCTCGCTGATCAGTGGCCCGCAGGGTCGCCCGCGCTGGATGTAGCGCAGATCCTGATAAAGAAATTCTGGGGCGCATCGGAGGCGCTGGTGTGGGTGTCCCTCTTCCATCGGTGGTTGGCCGCACCCGAATATCCCAGCTTGGTGTGGCGGCCGCGCCGGGTCTTCATCCGTCCCCGATTGGTGTTGACTGGTGTGAAGACGGGTCCCGCCTCCAGCGCCGCGCAAGCACATCCGTGGGTGGGCGCGGCTGAGTCGAGGTCGCACTGCGCCTTGGCAGGCACCCATGTAGCTGGTGCTGCGACGGATGGGTCGGGGATCTGCTGACCCGGGGCAGTCCAGACCCGGGTCAGTCGGGCCTTGCAGGATCCTGCAAGATCCTGCAGGATCCTGCGCCCAAGCCCGGGTCAGTGCGACCCGGGCCCTGCAGGATCCTGCAGGATCCTGCGCCCAAGCCCGGGTCAATGCGACCCTGGCCCTGCAGGATCCTGCAAGATCTGGCGCTCTGGCTGACCCCCGTTTGCATTGGCCCTGTCTCTCGAGCCCCCGCATGTGTCGAGCCTGGTGTCTTCCGGTGGCTAGTACAGTCGGGCCGCTGAAAGAAGGAACGCTAAACAAGGAACGACGCCCCTTCTTGGCCCTGTAAGCTCCTCCGTGCCCCAGCAGGGCAAGAGGAACGGCACTGGAGGAACCTAAGGAACATCCTTAGGTTCAGGGGGAGGAGGAGGAGGGAGGGAGGGAGGGAGGGAGGGAAGAGGAGGAGGAGGACTTTTCCTTAGTTCAGCGTCTTGACTGTAGTCGAGGAGCTCCCTTGCTTCTCGACGTCGCTTGCGGCGCAAGACCTCGAGGCCGGTCCTGCTGCTGGAGCTCGGGTGGCGTGCACCGGGCGCGGTGCTCTCCCTGCCCTGCTCTTCGAGTGGCGCTGCACGTCGGGCGTCCTGCGCGGAGGGGTCCTCCGTCCCAGCTGCGCTCTTCAGCCCGGCGTGGCGCGCGAGAGTGACCTTCCCGAGCATTCTCTTTGGGGTGGAGGACAAAGTGTGTAGGCTGAACTGCCGTTTCGATGGGTGTTCGAGGCTGGACTCTGCAATAGGCGAATCACAAAACGGATTAATTTTCGAGGTGCAACAGCCCATATGGATTTCACACTGAGCCCTCCACCCTAAGAAAATGCTCAGTCTTCGGTAGTCGGTTGAAACCATGTAGTCGATGGTGGCATCGCATGGGTCGATTGCGTCGGTCAGCCCTCTACCCCATTGGAGACCCACTGGCGGTTCCATCGTAGTTCGAATTGCGGGTCTCGCCGAGGCGCTTGCTGTGGCCTGCCAGGCGCAAGAAGTCCTTAATCCCTTGAGCCAGAAGACTGCGGTGAAGGACATGGTGTTGGAGTCGACGCTCCGCGCGAGGATCTGCTGATCTCTGGTTCTCCTGTATACCGAGGCCACAAGTATGCAGCCAGGTGGGGGGTGAGCCTGTCTCCCAGGTCAGGCGCGCGGGCCCCTGGTCAAGGTGGCTCAAGTTGCAGTTGAGGTATCATTTACCATGGGGCATGCCCCAGGTGACGGTGTGCCGCGTCAGGTAATACCAGCCCCATCCACCGCGTTCGTGCATTTGACTTGCCAATGTGGATGCGGTGATACGCTGTCCTCCCGCGCCATTCTCCCATTGGCTTCCAATCGACGCCATCGCGCGTCAGGTAGGGCCGCTGTCTCCGGGGCCACGCGTGCGAGAACACCTAGTCTGTGTAGCTCAGAATGTCGATGGAGGAATCACTTGCTCAGGGACATGCCCTGGCTTGTGGTGGGCCGCGCCAGGCTGGCTGTTAATCCCACCGCTGCCGCGACGGCCATCGAGGCAGGGGCCGCCGACGCGTCGTGCAGTCGGTGCTCCTCTGTAAGTCGTCGTAGGGGTCCGTGGGCGTGTGGGATGCAATGTGCTGATCGATCGTCGATGTTCCACTCGCCCGGTTGCTATGCCACGTGCCGTCGCTGCCGGATCGCTTCGCTGATCGCCGCTGCGGGTGTCTGGTGCACGTGGGTTGGATGTGTCTTGACCGCAGCGCTTCGCCATGCTCCATCCCCGCTCTGTCCTCACAACGAGTGAGTCTGCTGCATGTCCGTGGTTGCACCTGGCTCTGTTGGGTAGTGAGAGGATACGCGCTGTGAGTCCAAACGTGCCTGCGGCAAGTCGGCTAGTTGGTTTCCGTGAGATTTGGCCCATCGTGTACTGGCCACATAATACACAGCGTGCTCCTGGTCGTCGTAATAGGTGCTGGATCTCGGGTACCGCCAACTGCTCGCAACCTGGTCTGTCGTGGACAGTTTCTGGATGCCCAGTGCTTGCTGGTATTCCTCCTGCGTAGGCCACGTAGGGGAATAATTTGTTGCCCTCAGTAGCTGGTTGCCGATATCGATCTGGTCATTCTCACGGTCCGTCAAATAATTCACAGGCCCCACGATTGTTCTCGGCTGCGTAGCGGGCGTGGCTGTTTTTGGGAATCTGGTAGGCCCCTCGTTCTGGGTGCCCTCCGCGTCTCGCAGGGTGGTCCTGCAAGTAGGGCTGCCAGTCCGCCTTCGCGCACCTGTTGCATCCAGAAACAAGCCGTCCCCATTGGCTAAGTCGCCCTTGGTAGCGTGGCTGGCGATGCCGACGGATCGGGTATACGTTTGGGTGCTGTCAGGCGGTTGGAAGTGCTCCATCCACTCGTGTAATTCTCCTACACGGCGTTGCCCGCTTCACAGGTGGAGTGCGAATCGAATGCTCGCCCTGGTCGATCGCGGGACCGCTGGGTTCCGCACGGGGAAGTTCGTGGGTGGTACTACGACTGGCGGTATTCTATCGTGGGTGGCGTCGTGGTCCTTGGCGTGTGTCTTGTAGCTCGCCAGGTCGTCGTGGTCGGGTGGCCCCCCTGCTTTGCTGCTTGCTCGCTGGGTAGCTAGAAAGGTCTGCCCGTTCTGCCCAGTGGTCTCTTCGGGTAGTTGAGTGACCTCCTCCGCCCATGGTGTTGCACAAGACGGCGTCGACTGCGGATGCTTGACGGGTCCGGAGTAGGCGTGGGAAGGGGCCCTGGGACACACACATAAATAGTCACAAATAACAGGGTTCCCCATGTTCTCCTATATTTCCGGGGTTTGTGTCTTCCCCCCCACTTCCCATATTTTCACATATCTTCTGGGGAATCGACGACTCATTGTGTCTGTGAGTTGCACAAGACAGCGTCGGAGGAGGAGGAGGATATGTGGTTCTCCCGACGGCATGTTCTGCAGCGTGCTCCGTGCGCCCATCTCTCGCTGGGTGGTCCCACTCTTTGTGGTCTTTGCCTGCGTGGGCGTAGTACACTGCGCCGCACTGGTCGCCTCCTCATCGTCCACCTCCTCCTCCCCCTCCTCCTCCTCCTCTTCCTCCTCCTCCTCCTCCT
>CAUYUJ010003548.1:50000-52500 GCA_963575745.1 Prorocentrum cordatum
TTCCGAGGCCTCCTGGCGCTTCCTGTTGCCTCCTGGGGCCTCCTGTGGTTTCCTGAGGCCTTCTGGAGCTTCCTGGGGCCTCCTGGAGCCTCTTGGGACATCCTGTGGCCTCTTGAGTCTTTCTGTGGCCTCCTGATGCCTCCTGGTACCTCATGTGGTCTCCTGGGGCCTCCTGGAGTCTGGCCCACCTGGGGGGTGAAAATGAGCGCCTCGCTCGAGACATCCTCCAAATCTGCTCCGAAAGCGAAGGATGTTGGGCCCAGAAACAAGCAAACCGCCTGAGACATCCCCACAAAATGGCCGCGAACGAGCCCGTGCAACCACCCCTGGCGGCTCCCCTTAGGGCCACGAGCCTGGCCACCAAAACAAGCAAACCGATCGAGACATCCTCAAAATCTGGCCCACCTGGGGGGTGAAAATGAGCGCCTCGCTCGAGACATCCTCCAAATCTGCTCCGAAAGCGAAGGATGTTGGGCCAGAAACAAGCAAACCGCCTGAGACATCCCCACAAAATGGCCGCGAACGAGCCCGTGCAACCACCCCTGGCGGCTCCCCTTAGGGCCACGAGCCTGGCCACCAAAACAAGCAAACCGATCGAGACATCCTCAAAATCTGGCCCACCTGGGGGGTGAAAATGAGCGCCTCGCTCGAGACATCCTCCAAATCTGCTCCGAAAGCGAAGGATGTTGGCAAGACAAACAGGCAAACCGCCTGAGACATCCCCACAAAACGGCCGCGAACGGGACCGTGCAACACCCCTCGGCGGCTCCCCTTAGGGCCACGAGCCTGGCCACCAAAACAAGCAAACCGATCGAGACATCCTCAAAATCTGGCCCACCTGGGGGGTGAAAATGAGCGCCTCGCTCGAGACATCCTCCAAATCTGCTCCGAAAGCGAAGGATGTTGGCCCAGAAACAGCAAACCGCCTGAGACATCCCCACAAAATGGCCGCGAACGGCCCGTGCAACACCCCTGGCGGCTCCCCTTAGGGCCACGAGCCTGGCCACCAAAACAAGCAAACCGATCGAGACATCCTCAAAATCTGGCCCACCTGGGGGGTGAAAATGAGCGCCTCGCTCGAGACATCCTCCAAATCTGCTCCGAAAGCGAAGGATGTTGGCAAGACAAACAGGCAAACCGCCTGAGACATCCCCACAAAACGGCCGCGAACGGGACCGTGCAACACCCCTCGGCGGCTCCCCTTAGGGGTGCTGAAACCAGCGCCCCGCCTGAGACATCCTCGCAATCTGCTGTTTATCGAATAAGTCAGACAATGAGAAGGTCTGAGTATGAGTAATTCTGAGTATGAGTAAGTCTGTGTATGAGGAACTCTGAGTAAAAGGAGGAGGAGAAGGAGGAAGTCTGAGTATGAGTAAGTCTGAGTATGAGTAGGTCTGGGTATGAGTAGGTCTGAGTATGAGTAAGTTAATGTGATCAGGTCTGAGTATGAGTGAGTCTGTGTATGAGTAAGTCTGTGTATGAGTAAGTCTGTGTATGAGTGAATCTGAGTATGAGTGAGTCTAAGTAGGAGGAGACGAGAAGAGGGGAGGAGGAGAAGAAGGAGTAGGAAGCGTCCAAGTAATAACAAAAACCCCATCTTAGGATATGGGGAACTACTACTACTACTACTACTACTACTCTACCACTACCACTACCACTACCACTACCACTACCACTACCACTACTACTACTACTACTACTACTACTACTACTACTACTACTACTACTACTACTACTACTACTACTACTAACTACTACTACTACTACTACTACTACTACTACTACTACTACTACTACTACTACTACTACTACTACTACTACTACTACTACTACTACTACTACTACTACTACTACTACTACTACTACTACTACTACTATACTACTACTACTACTACTACTACTACTACTACTACTACTACTACTACTACTACTACTACTACTACTACTACTACTACTACTACTACTACTAGGGTCACACTTGACTTGTGGACTGGGAGGTTTGGGTTGGGGTTTTGGCTTGGGCTTGGGTGTGGGTTTAGGTTCGGTCGGGCGGCGTTCCTTTTGAAATTCACAAAGAAACCTTCCTATTGGAATTCAATAAGAACTCCACTGGGAAGGTCTCCGAGGATTTTTCATTAAAGAGAAAAGTGTAATACTTTTTTAAACGAAGAGACAACAACATAATAGTTGAAATAATTGAATAGGAATCCAACAAGATGCCTTTCTAGCGTAATTCAATGGGAAATCAATGAATTTCTTGAGAACTTAAGAAAACTTCAAATAGGAAATCGCAGGAACCGGCCGTGAGATACACCAATCCCGAATCACATTTTCATGCACTTATATGAAGGGCCCGGCCAAAGTACCGGCCACACATGCGCGAAGTCTATTGGTGAGCCCTGCTCAGCGCTGCTGAATTCTAAGCCCTGGTATGCCCTGGTAAACCGCGCTACGCTTCGCTCTGGTATTAGCGCGCTACGCACTGCTAAACCCTGCGTCG
>CAUYUJ010003548.1:57500-78126 GCA_963575745.1 Prorocentrum cordatum
TGCGCCCCCCCAGTGGTGTCGAGAAAGTGCCGCGCCTGTCACGCCCTGCGAGCGTGTCACGGATAGCGGCCGCGCTCAGGGGCCACCCCCTGCGCACCCCCTGTGGTGTCGAGAAAGTGCCGCGCCTGCTGTGCCTGGACGACTGTCGTGCATAGCGGCCGCGGTGAGAGACCACCCCCTGCGCACCCCCTATGGTGTCGAGGAAGTGCCACGCCTGCCACGCCCTGCGAGCGTGTCACGGATAGAGGCCCCGCTGAGGGACCACCCTTTGCGCCCACCCAGCGGTGTCGAGAAAGTGCCGCGCCTGCCACGCCCTGCGAGCGTGTCACGGATAGGGGCCCCGCTGAAGGACCACCCTCTGCGCACCCCCTATGGTGTCGAGGAAGTGCCACGCCTGCTCGCCTGCCGCATGGCTTGCCGTGTGTATGTGTATGATGCGTGTGCGGCCATATCGGGACATATCCCACGTGTTGCCCAGTATGTCGTGCAGACGTCTTGGGTGTATGATGCAGTGAACATGCGTCTTGTATGTGCGAATGTGTGCATGCGTGCGGCTGTGTGCGAGTGTGTGGGTGAGGAGGCGGGAGGTGTGTGAGACGCGGGTGCGGCGCGGCAGGGAAGGAAACCAGAACCCCACGACGAATCATGTGGGGAACAACAACTACTACTACTGCTACTGCTACTGCTACTGCTACTACTACTACTACTACTGCTGCTACTACTACGACTACTACTACTACTACTACTACTACTACTGCGACTGGTGCTACTACAGAGAAACTACTGGTACTACTGCTGCTGCTGCTGCTGCTGCTGCTGCTACTACTACTACTACTACTACTACTACTGCTACTGCTACTACTACTACTACTACTACTACTACTACTACTACTACTACGGCTACTAATACTGTCATTGCTACTGCTACTACGACTGCTACTATTACTACTACTACGACTACAAATGCAACCATGACTACTACTACTACTACTACTACTACTACTACTACTACTACTACTACTACTACTACTACTAAACTCAAAATTACGTACTACGACTACTGCTACTACGATACTACCAATACTACTACGAGGACTACTGATATCCTACTTGTTACTATATCCCTACTGTTGCTACTGCTTACCAGCACTCTGCTGCTACTACAATTACATCAACTACTACTATGCTATACTATAATACTAATACTATACTACTACTACTGGTACCACTATTAGTACTCCTAGTAGCAGAGTAGTAGTAGTAGTAGTAGTAGTAGTAGTAGTAGTAGTAGTAGTAGTAGTGGTAGTAGTAGTAGTAGTAGTAGGAGTAGTAGTCGTAGAGTAGTAGTAATAAATTAGTAGTAGTAGTAGTAGTACTAGTAGTAGTAGTAGTAGTAGTAGTAGTAGTAGTAGTAGTAGTAGTAGTAGTAGTAGTAGTAGTAGTAATCGTAGTACTACTACGACTACGATTACTACTACTACTACTGCTACTACTACTATTACTACTACTACTACTAGTACTGCTGCTGCTACTACTACTACTATACTACTGCTACTACTACTACTACTACTACTACTACTACTACTACTACGACTACTACTACTACTACTACTATTACTACTACCACAACTACCACTACTACTAATTACTTACTTACTACTAACTACTAACTACTTAATACTACTACTACTACTAACTACTTACTACGACTACGACATACGGCGACGACCTACGACTACTACTACTACTCTACTACTTACTACTACTAACTACTTACTACTACTATACTACTACTACTGGACTTACGAGTATACGACTACGATACACTATGGCTGCTTACGACTACGACTATAATTACTACTGCTACTACTACTTACTACTACTACTACTATTAACTACGGCTATACTGCTACTGCTACTGCTACTACTACTACTACGTAGTTAGTAGTAGTAGTAGTAGTAGTAGTAGTAGTAGTCGTAGTAGTAGTACTACTACTACTACTACTGCTGCTACTACTACTACTACTACTACTACTACTACTACTACTACTACTACTAGTACTACTACTACTTCTACTACGACGACGACGACGACAACGACGACGACGACTACTACTACTACGCGCCGATTTGGAGAACTCATCGCGTCTGGCTTCTCCAGTGCGCGGGGCCCTCGGTCGCGGCAGCTGGCCCTGAGCAACAACGTTGAAGCTGCGACTAGAGACCGCGGTAATGGACCACCCCCTGCGCACCCCCTGTTGTGTGGAGTAAGTGCCACGCGTGCCACGCCCCGCGACCCTGAGACGCATGGAGACCGCGGTGAGGGACCACACCCTGCGCACCCCGTGTAGCGTGGAGTAAGTGCTGACAGGCCCCACGACCATGACACGGATAGAGACCGCGGTGAGTTACCACCCCTTGCGCACCCCATGCGGCATGGAAAAAGTGCCACGCCTGCCACGCCCCACAACCCTGAGACGGATAGAGACCGCGGTGGGGGACCACCCCCTGCGCACCCCCTGCGGCGTGGACGGACAAGAGACCGCGGTGAGAGACCACCCCCTGCGCACCCCGTGTGGTGTGGAGGAAGTGACACGCCTGCCGCACACCGCGACCCTGAGACGCATGGAAACCGTGGTGAGGGACCACCCCTTGCGCACCCCCGTGTGGTGGAGGAAGTGCCACGCCTGCCGCGCCGCACGACCCTGAGACGGATGGAGACCGCGGTGAAGGACCACCCCCTGCACATCCCTGTGGGACACAATGCCACGACTGCCGCGCCCCGCGACCCTGAGACGGATGGAGACCGCGGTGAAGGACCACCCCCTGCACATCCCTGTGGTGTGGACACAATGCCACGACTGCCGCGCCCCGCGACCCTGAGACGGATGGAGACCGCAGTGAGTGACCACTCCCTGCGCATCCCCTGTGGTGTGAAGAAAGTGCCACGCTGTGTGTATGCGTGCTGTATGTGTGCTGTGTGTATGTGTGCGGTCCGCGTCTGTGTGTCTTGCGTATGTGTATCCTGCGTGTACGGTTGTATACGTGTGTATCATGCGGGCGTCAGACAGCACATTCATTTGTCTATGGTGCGCGCGCGAGTGAAGGTGAGAACGAGAAGGAGAGGGGGAGGTATGTGTGGGAGCGCGGATCCCGAGTGGGTGGGAGGGCGCACCACGAAGGTGAAGATGTGAGTGTCGCGCGGGTGGGGCGCGTCTGCGAAGAAAACCAGGACCCCACGAACCATGTGGGGAAAAAGCCTTGCCATCTCTTCGGAGGCCGATTGTTACTTCCGCCACCTTCCGCCGAGCTTCCGCTGGCGGAGGCGGCCTCGTTTTACCTCCGCTGCCCTCCGCCGGCCTTCCGCCGAGACAGAAGTGTCAACTCCTTCGACTCTGGACGGCGAGGCCCTTTCTGGAACGCCTCACGTGCAGCCGCCCCAACGGGCTCTCGACCCACTCCCCGGGGCGAACCTTTCATCCCGAATCGTCTTGTCTTCTGACCGCCCCTGGGGCCCGGCGAGGGCCTCCGGAGGCCGAAAACAGCGAGCTTCCCCCAGTCGCGACTTTGTCGCGGCCCGAGGGGGTCCGCAGCCGCTGCGGAGACGATCGTCGAGGGCGAGTCCTCGACGCCGCCCTCCGCGCCGACGGCGCCGCCCCCGGCCGACGGCCGCAGGTGCCGGAGCAGCACCCCGTGCGCGAGCTGCCGCGCCCAGGTCCGGCCGAGCTGCGCGGCCGGCAGCTGCGCGGGCGCGGGGGGGGCGCGGTGGTCTCAGGATGGCAAAGCTGCAGCGCACGTCGCCGTCGTCGTCTGTCGTCTGTCGTCGTCGTCGTCGTCGTCGTCGTCGTCGTGGTCGTCGTCGTCGTCGTCGTCGTCGCCGTCGTGGTCGTCGTCGTCGTCGTCGTCGTGGTCGTCGTCGTCGTCGTCGTGGTCGTCGTCGTCGTCGTCGTGGTCGTGGTCGTCGTGGTCGTCGTCGTCGACGCCGTCGTGGTCACCCTCCTCTGCGCCTGGTCGTCTTAGATGTGATGATGTTGCAACATCTGCTCTGGCGATGCAGCCATCGAGCTGCCACGAGGAGTGCAAGGACCGATAGGGGGGCTTTTTCGTGGCCGTGGCGAGCCTGGCCAGATCTCTGGCGGAGGAGGAGGAGGAGGAGGAGGAGGAGGGTGAGGAGGAGGAGTGCTGAGTGCTGCTCCTGGAGGCCCGTCCACCTCCTGACAAGATGAACAACCTCTGAGCGTCGCTGTCGCAACTGCCTGGCCCCGACGGGCAGACATTGATGGGCCCTAGGCCTCTCGGCCGTAGACCGCGCTGCCCCTGGAGGCGGCCCCCCCCCCGTTTGGCGCGCAGCCTGGGGTGGGGTGCCCCCTTAGGGCGCCGACGATCATGCATTCCCAGCGCTGAGTGACTAAGGACCGATGGGAGCTTTTTTGGTGGCCACGGCGAACCTCTGCTTCGACTGGGCCCACTGGCATACAGCCCAGGCGTTTGACCTGAGGAAGCCTAAGTGTAAAGAGCGAGGCCCCCTTTTTCCATGAGTTGACTTTCGCTTTCCCATGGGACACCTCAGGATAACCCAGGGCAAAAACTGCAAAACAATCCAGGAACGCCGAGCCCCTCCCCAACGAAAGGGGTTCCTTCTCCAGCGCCCTTGACTCTGGACCTCGGGGCCGGCCCGAGCACCGGAGCCCTTCCGGATCCCAGCGTGGCCCCCTCCGGCAGGAAGCTCGACCACGAGAGACCTGCCGCAGGACCCCCCAGGCTGCCACGCTGACGTCCACGCAGACGACCACGACCACGGCCACGACCCCGAAGACGTCAACGACGATTGAGCAGGGACCGACCGTCCCGGCATTCCTATAGTACTACCACGAAATGTTCTTAGAACCCAAAAATGTTCTGAGAACCAAAACCATGTCCCTAGAACATAAAAAAAAACCCGACGTGCTCAGACAAGACAGACCTAGCCAGACATGTTCCAAGAGCATCTCTCGTGGAAGCCACAGAAAGGTTCTTGGAACATTGTGCGGTAGGGCTACACGTGAGCCGGGACGCTTCGCCACTGCCTGCGACGACGCGCCGCCGTGGGGCCCGCCTCCGCGCCGCCGCGGCCCTCGGCCGCGGGCCGCGCGGCGGCCGCGGCGGCGGCCGAGGGCTCCTCCGCCCCCGCGCGGGCGGCGGGCGGCTCCGGGGCGGCCGCCGCCTCGCTCCCCTCCGCGCCGCCCGCCGCGGGCCCCGCCTCCGTGCCCCGGCAGCCCCAAGCAGGGCTCCTCCTCCTCCTCCTCCTCCTCCTCCTCCTCCTCTGGACCTGAACGGTGTCTTTGGTGATTTCGTGGGCGGTTTTCGTTTCGACTTCGTTTCGCGGTGCAGGCGGATTCGAAGACAGAAGCGAGGGAAAAGGAAAACAAGCCGAAAACGCGAAACACCATTTAGGTTCAGCCCTGACCCCATGGCAAGGCAGGTCGCAGCCGAAGGAACCCAGGGCACCCTGGAGGCCAGCAGGGTGCTTCTTGGAACATGGGCCTCCAGTGTATCTTCAGCGTCTTGACTGTAGGGTTTTGTCCATCTGGACGGTCTTCCTCCAGTTCAAGCTCTGGAGCCCGTCGCCGGCGCCCCGGACCACCAGAAACGGCCCTGGGCCAGAAAAGAATGGCTTTGGGGAAAGGGTCGGCTGAAAACCCGCACCGTCGGAGTTCTCGAAGTCGAAGTCGTCTGGCCCCGCGCCCTCGAGTGCCAGGGGCTGTCCGGGGCAGGACCCCCGTAGGTGTTCGAGGGGTCTCCCTCCGCTCTCTCCGCCCGCACCCAGCCGCATGCTCCCCCCCCCTTTGCTTCGAAAGCCGCCGACCCCCGCTGGCCGTTCCCCCCCCCCTCCCCCTTTCCCCCGTTCCCTCTCCCCCTGTCCCCCCTTTCCCCCTTTCCCCTCCCCCACTTCCCCCCCACCACCTTTCCCCCCCTCCCTTTCCCCCCTCCAGCTGTGAGACATTTGACTGTCCCCCCTCCCCCTTCCTCCTCCCCTGGGGTCGAAAATGCTCTTTGAGGGGGGAAGGGGGGACGAGTGGGACGAGCTCCTAAACGCATCCTCGGCGCCTACGGAGACCTCTCAAGAACCCCAACATGGCGCACGAGGTCCAAAACAGAGTTCCAAAACAGCGCCAAAACAGTCCGATTGGGAAAGCGTCAAGATCGCCCAGGGGTAGCCCCACGACGACCCTAAATGGCTTCGAGACGGCCAACTGGGCGCTCAAGACAGTCCAAGAGTGCTCCCAGAGCGCCGCCGAGAGGGTCCCAAGAATCGAACATCGCCCCCTTCTCATCGGAAACTGTATATATTTTGCATCCTCGACTTGTTCGTCCTGACACCGTCAAGAACGGCCCAAGGGGTTCCCAAGATCGTCCAAAGACGGCCACTGAGGCCCCCAAGAGAGCCCCATGCTGGCCTAAGAAGGCTCCAACACGGCCGCAGGGGCCCCCCAGACAGCCCAAGAGAACTCCAAGAGGGACTTAAGAGGGGCCCAAGAAGGGGCATACGAACTGGCATGTCGAGCCTTTCTCCCCAAGATGGCCCCTAAGAGCCCCCCCCTGCGCGCCCCTGAGAGGCATCCCACGAGCCCCTCCGCTGCATCCAAGCAGCTCCTGGCCCGCCAGACAACTTCCGAGATCGTCGCAATCACTCGCTCCTTCTGGGGGGTCGGCGGAACGGCGCAGGCCACCTGAATCAACGATGTCATTGTGCTCCCTCGGCTGCGATCTCTCCGGCATAGAAGGAAGGATCCCCGCGCCCGAGGCCACCATCCCTAAGGCCTCCCGAGGCTACGATCTTGTGTAAAACAAGCTCCCCGCTCCCAGGACCACGATCCTTGATAGAACAACAAGTGAAATTTCATGTTAGCCAGCGTGGGTCCCAAGCAGTGCGCTTTCGCACCGTGGAGTTGCAGGATGTGTGGTGTAAGCTACGTGGTGAAAGCTATGTCGTGTGAGCGATGGAAATAGACGTTATGCGGCGTACGGTATGTAGTGTACGCTATGTCTAAGGTACGCGGTGTGAGCTAGAGGTGCAGCTATGTGCTGGGCTGGCTGTAAGCTGTGTTGTGTGAGTTATGTGGTGTGAACTACGCTGCGTAAGCTATGTGGTATAGGCTATGCCGTGCAAGCTCAGAGCACGGGGCGCCAACGATGCGGCAAGGGCGGCAACGTGGCGCAACCTCGGCAAACCCACAGCGCACGGGACGTCCATGAGGCGCCCACGAGGCGCCCACGTGGCGCAACCTCGGCTTACCCAGCCAACGCACGCGGCGCCCACGACGCGCCCACGTGGCGACAACCGGGAGTACCCAACCAGTTACTTCAGAAAAGATGCTCGTGATCACCCCTAAATGCAAGCACGACTTGGGGAACTAAGGAGCTGTGCTCCCGAGCTTCCAGGACGGCCATGGCAGGCTACCAAGGCTGCCCAGATGGCTCAAGCTGCCTCCAAGATGGCCCCACCGCGGCCCAGTATGGCATCAAGACGGCCCAAGATGCCCCCAAGACGGCCCAAGAGGGCCGCAAGAAGACCCTCCATAGGTCCCGAAGAGTCCCCAAACTAGCCATGTCCCCAAATAGGTTTTTGAAAGATTCGGCGTCTGCCCCCAAGACGGGCCAGGGAGGCCCCCAACTTATCCTCCCAAACGGCCTCAAGACAGCCCAAACGGCACTAATTATGCGGCCAGTGTGGCCCCAAGATAGCCCCAAGCTTGTCCAAGAGGGCCTCCGGATGGACCCAAGAAGGCCTTCAGAGCGCGCCTCGACGGCCCAAATGCGATCCCACGGCGGCTGCATGGCCAGGAAGAAGACTCAAAGACGGCCCAAGAGAGCAAGACGAACCAAGAGCGCCCTAAGACTGCACAAAGTGGCCCAAGGGATACCCAAGACTGCCCCACAGGAGCCCAAGAAAGGATGGAAGAAAGGGAAGAATACCTCGAAGACGAGAAGAGAACCCACGACACGACGCGGAAGAGCGTGTCACACCTTACGGCTCTCCTAAGCCTCGAAACACGAAGAGTCACATGTTATGGCCTCTGGTGTGCCCTCCCCCCAGGCAGTCGCCACCCAAGGTGCCTGTCTGGCACGGTGCCAGGACTTGCCGTAGGCAGCTAGATAATCTAGTCTAGAAAAAAGACAGACACAGACACAGACACAGACACAGACACAAACGCAGACACAGACACAGACGCAGACACGGACACGGACACGGACACGGACACAGAGACAGAGACAGACACAGACACATATACAGACACACGCACAAACACAAAGACACACCCACACACACACCAATAACAACATAACACTACAACAGTCAAACTGCCGATCCACCAGGGTAGGTAGGCAGGCAAAACAACAATGAAACAACTACAAACGTGGCGGACACGACGGAAACTGTTCCGTAGGCTTCTGCCAAGGGGGTAACAAACTAAGCAGCCTCGACACCCCTTGACTGAGTCGCTCTTGTTTCTCTTGCGCTCCGTCCTTGTTTGTGGGATCGAGGCACGAAACTGAACACAGGAAGCGTATGGTGTCCACAGCCACGGCCACCGCTGAACATGATCTCGTAGAGGTGATTCAAAACCCACGCCACAGTCTGCGCTGAGGCCCAAGCTCAAAGAAGCCACGAGCGGCTCACCTGAAACTCAATTCACATACAGACTACACACATTTCACGCACACGTATTTTGAGGTCTCGATCCACGATCCTGGTCCTCCTCCTCGTCCTCCAACTTCCGTTTGCTCCTACCCTGACCTCAGAGCTGCAACGCATTGTTTCCCCGCCCACGGGCTCCACAAAGTCCCGGCCCCCTTCTTCGGAAGCAAACTTCCTGGACCCGATGTAGCTGTTGGCCCCGGGGCCTGCTCACCCGATACCGAAAATGCCCAAACCAGCACAACACTCTGCCGGAAGTCTGCCCCCGCCCTAGAACGGGCAGCATTTTACACATACACCGGTCCTGGCCAGGCCCATCCTGGGGCCAGGGTGAAGTCGGGCACGTCCCCCTACAGGCCGATTTTGGACGAACATTTAAAATAGTCCAAAAACGATGCAAGAAATGCTCAACATACAGCAACTCCACACTATTTCCTGACTATTTGGGAATATTCCTCCTGTCGAGGGACATGCCCGACGCGATGCCAGGGTCGATGCGTGCGCGCGGCGCGACGCGCCAAGCTTCGTTGCCCGACCGCAGGTGAAGGAGCACTAATACACCGATGCTGGCACAGGTCGGTGCTATTCCAGGGGCAGCGAAATGGAGGATTGGCTCAGGGGGGAAGTCTTCACCGCAGCCGTTGGCACGAAACCGGTATCTTCTGAACGAGTGCCCGTGCGCTGATAAAACAACGAGTGCGCAGACTTCTGCTGCGTTGCCTTGAGATTGTCTATTCATCTTGGTTTGGACAAAATTGGGAAGTGGCAGGACAATCCCCAGAGATCTCGATCCCTTCCCCAGAGATCTTGATCCCTTCCCCAGAACAATCCCCAGAGATCTTGATGTTCTCACAGAACGATCCCTTCCCAAGGACCGATGCTTCATCCCGAGTCGGTTTTGTTGGCGGCCCCGAGGCCTGGCAATGGCCCCGGGAGGCCGAGAACAGCGACTTCCCCCCCAGTCGTGATTTTGTCGCACCTTGGAGGAGGGAGGAGGAGGAGGAGGAGGAGGAGAGGAGAGGAGGCGGAGGAGGAGGGAGGAGGAGGAGAGAAGGAGAAGAGGGATGAGGAGGAGGAGGAAGGAGGAGGAAGGAGGAGGAGGAGAGCAGAGGAGGAGAGGAAGGAGGAGGAAAAAAGGAGGTGGAGGAGGAGGAGAAGGAAAAGGAGGGGAAGGAGGGGAAAAAGGAAAGGAGGAGGAGGCCAAGAAGGAGGAGGAGACGGAGGAGGAGGAGGAGGAGGAGGAGAGAAAGGAGGAGGAGGAGGAGGAAGAAGCAGCAGGAGGAGCAGAGAGAAAAGGAGAGAGGAAAAGGAAAAGAGGAGGGGGGGAAAAGAAGGGGGAGGAGGAGGAAAAAGAGGAGGAGAAGGAGGGGAGGATAAAAGAGGAGGAGGAGGAAAAGGAGGATGATGATGAGGAGGAGGAGGAGCCCGACCTTTGCATGTGCCCGTGGCCCCGTCCGGCCCACCTCCGCTGGGCCGCAGGCCGCCGCAGGCCGCGCGGCCAGCGCGCCCGACCACGCCGCGGCGCATGCGGCCCAGGCCGCGGCGCGCCCGGGGCCGCCGGCGGCCGCCTCGAGGGCGGCCGCGGCGCGGCGGGCGGCCGCGAACGCCTGGTGCCGGCAGCGCGGAGGCGTCGTCTGTCGTCGTCGTCTGTCGCTGTCGTCGTCTGTCGTCTGTCGTCGTCGTCGTCGCCACCACCGCCGCCGCCGCCGCCGAGGTCGCCGCCGTCACTGTCGTTGTCCTCGTCGTCGTCGTCGTCGTCGTCGTCGTCGTCGTCGTCGTCGTCGTCGTCATCGTCGCTTGGGCGGAAACGACGGCGCCAGATAGGAAACGAGCCCCGGGGGAAACGGGTTCGGAGAAGTTTCGCTGTTTCGGGCTTTCTGGGGCCCTCCGCTGTCAGAAGACGACTCAGGATGCATAACTGGTCCTTGGGGAAAGGCCCGCGCAAGACCCGTTGGGGGAGGCCCCTGGGTCCAGGACCCGTTTCTCTCGGGACCCGTTTCCTATGCTGGCGACGGCGACGGCGACGGCCGCAACGGCAACGGCGAAGGCCGATGGCGACGAAGCTGACGCCAACGATTGCAACGGCGACGGCGACGGCGTAGACGAGGGCGGCCAAGGTGTAGCGTGCGGCCGTGAATGCCTTTGCAGGCTGGCGAGCGGAAGGAGGATGAGGGGTGAGGGGGGATGATGAAAGATACTCATTGGTCGATTTGAGGCTTTACAGAGAACTCGAGAGGCGGGATAGCGGCGCCTCACCTCATCCTTCAGCTCCTACTGCTGCTCTTCCTGCTCCATCACGATCCCGACCGCGGGCGCTCTTCGCGGTCACACTCCAAAGCTCCTTCTGGCACTTGGTCAAACACTGTACCTGGCGTCGTGTTCGAGCACAGGTGCAACGAGGGCCTATGGCTTTACGCAACAATTTGGGCTGGGGCGAGCTGCTGGGTATTTGGCCCGTATGGTTGGTCGACGCAGGTGGCGATGCGCCCTGCCAGTTACAGCCCGGCGACAAACAAGGAACGCCTCGCGAAACGGTCTACGTACCCTGTACACGGGGTGGACTCACACTCACGGCTGAGTGCCCGAGCGCCCAACCGCATGGAACTGGTTTGAAAACCCGCCAGCGTGCCTTGTGCACCTTGAGGCGTGGAAGGACGCCCAAGGCTGCCTGGCAGGGTCTCTGTATTCCCATAAGGAGGAGGAGGAGGAGGAGGAGGAGGAGGAGAAGGAGGAGGAGGAAAAGGAGGAGGAGAGGGAGGAGGAGGAGGAGGAGGAGGAGGAGGAGGAAGAGGAGGAGGAGGAGGAGGAAAAGGAGGAGGAGGAGGAGGAGGAAGACCCACCCGCGTTCCCTGCATGCAACGCGCCCCGCCCCTCCCCCTTCCGAGGACACGACTCGGGCTCCCCAGGCCACGATCCATTGTAAAAAACAATGGGTCCGCGCCCCTGGTTGATTAGACGGCCCCGTGCAGGCAACCAAACACACAGGATGGCCCACTGTGCCTCGAAGACGGCCCAAGGTGGCCCCAGGGCGCCTCAAAATTGCCGCAAGAAGGCCCCAAAACGCCCCCAAGAGAATCCCCAAACGGCTACAAGATGACCTCCGACAGGGCCCGAAGCGGCCCACATCATTGATTTGCCGATTGTTTTTTCCAAATCATCCTGTGGTGTTGGGTCCTCGTTTTGAAGAGACAGCGCCCCACGTCTCCTTCCTCCTTGCTCTTCCCCCTCCATCCTCGTCCCATCCCTGCCTATGCCCTCGTTTGGGCATGCCCCTAATGAGTTTCGTGGCCCGACAGGGAACTCCACCGGAGGCTCTAATGGCAGGGTCTGTATGCGTCCGCCTGGCCCATTTCGGCACACTCCTCACACGTTTCGGAGCCCCACAGGGAGCTCCACCGAAGGCTACTGGGACGGTCCACATGAGTCCGCCCGCACCCGCTTCGTCAAACCCCCACAGGGAGCTGCACCGAAGACCCGAGAAGCAGGGTCAACATGCGTCCGCCCGACCCATTTCGGAATACCCCTCACACGTTTCGCGGCTTCATATGTAGCTCAACCGAAGGCCCCACTGGCAGGGTCCACATGCGTCCGCGTGACCCATGTCGGCACACCCCTCGCCACGTGTCGTAACCCCGTGTGAGGAGCTCCAGCCGGAGGCCCCAATGGCAGGGTCCACAAGTCCATATGCGTCCGCCCGACCCATGCCGGCAAACCCCGAACACGTTACGTGACGCCATAAGGAGCTCCCCCGAAGGCCCCACTGGGACGGTCCACATGCGTCCGCCCGGCTCATTGCGGCACGCCCCTCAAACGTTCTGTGGCGCCATCAGGAGCTCCACCGAAGGCCCCAGTGGCAGGGTTCACATGCATCCGCCCTTGTTGCGTCGACACATCCCTCACACGCTTCGAGACCTCATAGGGAGCTCCACCGAAGACGGCTCTCATAATTTCGTTGCTCACAAGGCATATGGTTGGGTCCTTCGCCACGAGAGTTCCAAACCGTCCTGTGGTGTTGGGTCCTCGGTTTGAAGAGACAGTCCCGGCGTCTCCTCTCCTCGCCTCTTCTCTCATCCTCCCCCTCCCCCCCTTACCTGTGCTCTTCGCATCAACCAACCCAGTTCGGCACACCCATCACACGCTTCGCATACCCAGAAGGAGCTCCTCCGATGGCCCCAAAAGGAGGGGACACGTGCTTTCGCCCGCAACATTCTGGCACACCCCTCAGTCGTTCCGTGAAGTCCACTGGATGCCCCAGTGGCAGGCAGGGTTCATACGCGTCTCCCGCAATAGTTCGGAACACCCCTCATGCGCTGCTTGGCAAACATAGGGAGCTCCACCAGAGGCCCCAATGTCAAGGGCCAGATGCGTCCGCCCGACTCATTCCCGCACACCCATCAAAAGGTTCGTGACCCCATGAAAGCGCCGAGCTCCGCCGAAGGCCCCAGTGGCAGTGTCCCCATGCGCCCGCCCTGCCTATTTCGGTGCACCCCTCGCACGCTTCGCGGCCGCATAAGCAGCTCCACCGAAGGCCCCACTGGCAGGGTCCACATACGTCCCTCCGTACCATTTCGGGACACCCCTCACACGTTTCGTGGCCCCATAAGAGGGCTCCACTTCTGGCACTACTTGGAGGGTTCACATGCGTTCCCCCTCCCCCTTTCGGCACACCCCTTTACACGTTTCGTGGCCTCATCAGGAGATCGAATGAAGGCCCCAATGGCAGAGACCACATGCGCCCCCCCGCACTATTTCGGCACACGCCTCACACGCTTCGTGGCCCCATGCGGAGATCCACCGAAGGCCGCAATGAGAAGGTCCACATGCGTCCGGTGTCGGCACACGCCTCACAAGATTCGTTGCCCCATAGGGGGCTCCATCGAAGGCCCCAGTGGGAAGGTCCACATGCCCCCCCCACCGCACCTTTTTGCAACACCCGTCGCACGTTTCGTGGCCCCAGGACGGAGCGAAACTGAAGCCGACTCTCACAAGTGCGTTACACGTCGGTCGGAAGAAGTAGGTAAAAACATGAAGTAGGAAGGAAGATTAAGCTGATTGGGTCCAGGCCCCCCAGGGAATAACAAAACACAGCAAAAGCGTGTCGATTCTTGAGGTGAGAAGGCGCTTGAAGTAGATTGGGATCTGGGAATCCCAAAACACCTACTTTCAACGACCGGCGTGTACTCTCAACTGTGTATGGTTCGGTCCTTCTCGCCTTGTCGGAACTCCGATGGCTCAAAACGGCCCAAGAGGCGTCCAGGATGGCCCTCGAGACGGCCCGAGAGGCGAGGCGCCCAAGAGACCCCACGATGGCCCTGGAAGCACCCAAGACGGCCCCAAGGCTGCCCAAGAAGGCGTCCCGTGGGACCACGGCAGCCTGCGAATGCCTGTTCGACGGCAAAGGACGATCCCACGAGTGCCCCCACGCACCCGTCGTACGGCCAAGGGGGCCCCAAGACTGCCCAAGAGAGCCCCCAAGACGGCGTAAAATGGCCCCTCGACTGCTGAAAAGGGCACCAAGCAACCTCCCAGACTGCCTCACAGGAGGCCGAGACAGTCCCAAGACGGCAGACATACGTTCCATCAACGCTCGAACACGACTGATGTCACATGTGGCGGCCTTCCTCTTCCTCCTCTTCCTGCTCCTCCTCCTCCTCCTCCTCCTGCGCACAACCTGAGGCGCCACAGAGTCTATGACGCCTCAGCCGTCGGTCGGCGTAGCTGAGGGCGCACCTTGCAACCGCCCTCAGCCACGCACATCGAAACGGGCCCACGGTGGGCCACACTGCTGCCAGGGGCCTCCAGGCAGCACCGACTGCGCACGGCCAGACCGCCAGCGCGCAACGGAAGGGCTGTGCATGGCCAGAAGAAAGAATGGGGCACAGCACAAGCCCGCCAAACGCGAAAAAGAAAGTGGGAGAAGGAGGGCAGGCCGAGGGCCACGGGGCGATCTCCCTTACTGGGGGGATCCCCTATGGCCAACGGTATGCCCCCCAATACCCGACCCCACGGTGGGGTCGGGCTGTTCTGAACCATAATTAACGAGAGCATCGTGCAAAACGTGGGGAGGAGGGCGGCCGCTGACAGCAGCCAGCAGCCGCTGAACAATGGCAGCGCGCTCAGCATCCGTGCGCTGCGTACGCTGCTTGCGCTCAGGCGCAGCAGCTCCCGACCACACTCCTCCGCCCCCGCTCGACGACGCCGACGGAACGACACCTCCGTCCTCCACATGAGCTGCAGCACCGCCAGCCGATCGCCGTGGTGCCTCCGAGGGCTGGGCCAAGCTGGCACTTGCATTGGCCGCGCCTGCCTCAAGCAGGTGCGCTGCCGATGCGCTGGCCGCCACAGCAGGCGCAGGGAAACTGTCTCCTCCTCCTCCGCTCGAAAAGGACGCCACCTCAAGACCTCCTTCCTCCGAGTTGGCGTCCGCATCCTCCCCAGACGGGTGGGGTGCTCTCGAAGGTCGGGCCGAAGTGTCAGCAGCATCGCTGTCGTCACAAGCCTCCAGCTGGGAGGCGCAGTGGGAGTCAGCGACGGCGGCCTCGACCAGCGGCGCCTGCGCTGCGACGCGAAACCCTTCGCACCGAGGCGAAACTCGCCTTTGCCGAGCCGCTTGAGCACCTTCATGGCATGATCGGTGGCCGCAGGCGGGCAAGGCTGGCTGAGAGCTGCGACACGAACAGCTGCAAAGTTGCCACAGCGCGCACAGCCCACGACCGTGGGACCTTCGCAAAGGGCAATCCGAAAAAGCTCGTGCTTGCGCGCTCCATCCTGCAGCTTCCTCTGCGCCGCCAGCACGCGAGAGGCTACGTCGGATGGGGCGGCCTCGCGCACAACAAAGAGCCTTGGAAGACGCGGCTTGCCCCGATTGTGCCTCTTGGGGTGGCCAGAATCTTCAAGCCCCTCGCTGAGTCGTCCGATCCAGCCTCCCCAGGTCTTGACAACCTTGGAGCGTGCCTGCAGCTGGGCGCGGCCTTGACACGGTGCCCTCGTGTGCGCAGCGGCACTCTTAGCAGCGCGGTCGGCCATCGCATTGCCAAACCTGTGGCGCTCCGTGGCGCGCCCATGCTGAATGTCACTTGCAGCCGCATGGACTTTGACTTTCGAGAGCTCAAACCCGTCCCACCAGTCATCCACCAGCCGCCAGAATTCCCTCCAGAGGTGAGCGTGCGCAGCGACACAGGCGGTGGTGGCTACACGACCACGTTCGTGGAAGCCATCCACAACAAAAGCGGAATCAGAAGACATTCGCACTGGCGGCGCTGCAAAGCGCAGCACAAGGATGACAGCAATGAGCTCGGCAGCGTTGATGCACTGCAACGGGTCGAGCACAGGGCCAGAGCAAAAAGAGACAACCCGAAGGCAGTCGGGATGAAGCGCCACGCGCCCCCAGCCCGCACTCGCGAGGCTGGGATGCTCAGCTTCAAATACCGGCCCATCAGGGTAAATGTCACCCGTGAAGCTGTCAGGTCCTCCCAGCCCCCAGCACACTGGTTGCCCAGGTGGCGGCCTCGCAATTGCGGGAAAAGGGGCCAGACAGCGTTCAGCACAGGCGAGGGCTAGCGGCGAGCGCGCTGCTTGCGCTACGTTGGCACGAAACGCAGGGGCGCCCTCGAGGCTGTCGAGGCGCGCGCAAGAGCAGTGCCTGTGCAGCAACGTGCCTTCGGCCTGAGGGCAGAGCAGGCAGGCAGGCGTGGTGTCATATCCCTCGGCCCACTGACGCTTCTGGGGCCACTGCCCCCCAACCACAGTGCTTCGTAGGTGGCCTCTCTGCTGGGCCGTGAGCTTACTCTTGGTGCTGAGCAGGGCCTTCAGGGGGCTAAGGATGACACCGTTGCCAAACTCGGGGAGGTCCAGGTGGTCGGCAACCTTGGCGAACTGCCAACACTCAACGGCACGGTGCACGAGCTCCTGGATGGTGACGGGGCAGAAGTCCGAAAGGTTGATGACGGCCCCATCGGGCCAAGTCCAGGAGGTAGCCGAAGTTGCCGTGATCCCCACACGCTTGAGAGTGGCCCACAACGCACTGAAAGGGCCCCGAATGGAAGACCACGGGTGCTCCAGATTCACAGGCCTCTCATGGGCCTCACGGAGGCCAAAGTCCAGGGCGTCCTTAGGAAGCCAGGAGTGCCACATAGCGAAGAGGAAGGCCTTCACGGGCAACCACGTGGCCCTAAACATGGGGTCCAAACGGGGCACAGGAGCCAGTGACAGGGCCAGGGTGCGGGATTTGCCATCCATGCGATGGTCTTGAAGCCTGCCAGCAGCACCTCCAAGCACCTCCAACTCCTGCCAGTTAATGCCAACCACGGCAGACCCATACAACACGGACGACTCCAGAGCACTTCGAGCAATGCGCCCAAGCACGCGGCGACGAGGTCTGGAGCCCCTGAGGATGGACATGCGCTGCCGCCGCTTGCACATGGCCTTGGCACGGGAGGCGGACGTGGCCTTGCCCCCCTCCAGCGAGCCCCGAGGAGAAATCGGCACCAAGGTTTCTCTCAGCTCTCACGGGCAGGGGTTGAAGGCTACGGAGCTTCGAAGCGATCGAGGCTCTAACGACAGGCGAGTTCCCGAGCACTCGGGACTTGTCGGCGGCGATCCTAAGGTCGGCGGCCTTGAGCTCACTGTGGGGCTTCTTACCAACACCGACGATGTCATGCACAACTCTCGACTCCGTACCCCACCTCATGGGGCCAAAGTCGTCGACATTGACCGACAGCTGGACCGTCGGGAAAGACGCCTGGACGGCGTCGAGGGGACCTAACAACACCAATTGAAGCATACAAGTGGCAAAAGTACAGCCTGGTACAACCGTCTGCTCAACATCCAGCAACGAACCAACCTCGCCAGCCACGTCAAGCAGCCTCGGGGCACGATAGATCTGCACCAGGAGGTACAATTGCCACATGGGAAACAAGGTGGCCTGCGCGGCCGAGATGAGATGTCTGTGCTGCACCAGCTCGAACGCCTTCTTTAAATCCAAAAGCAAAGTCGCACAACTACGATTTTTGAACGTCGAGTGTTCGGGCCACGCCGCCTGGATCCACACGCAACGTTCCGAGGACTTGCCGTGGGTGCCCCAAAAGAACTCACGGTAGTTTCTCTCTTGCCACTGCCTAATGAGAGGACGTCTCAGGCGACATTGAACGCGAGCCAACGCGTGGAGGAGCCCCAACGGCCTGAGTCCCAAGCCGCTTGAGAATGCACACAATGCGGTTCCACATGACGGGCCACTCACGCTTGTGCTCAATGTGTGAGAAGATCTCGCACAAAGATTCCAGCGCGGCGTGCGGCAGCAGCAGCAGGGGGCGGGGCGACGCTTGATCAAAACCCGCGCCAGTATAATACCGAAAGCTCTTAAGAACCCGCACGAGCTCATCAACGCTAGGTCGCACAGGCGGCGCTCCAAGCTCAGGCCACTCGAGGGGGGGGGGGGGGGGGGGGGGAGGGGGGCTTAGCTTGCCCCCCGGACCACCACAGTTTCCACTCGGCCTCAAGAGCCTCGACCGACTCGACCGACGAACAGGGGCGGATGGTGGAGTGGTCGAGGGCGTCGGGTTGCCAGCCGATGGGGGGGGGGGGGGGGGGGGGGGGGGGGGGGGGGGGGGGGGGGGGGGGGGGAACTTGAACAGGGCCGACATCCCCCCCGAGGAACGCTTGTCAACCCATTTGCTCCACTCCCTGTCCTTGTCGTGCGCCGACTGAGCCTGGAGCCTCTTGGCTTCGACGCCCGCCAGCTCTGCCAGCGCCTTGGCCGAGAGCAGCGGCAGCATATCAGCCTGGCGCAACACAGCCGCCCAGGCGGCATACATGGCACTGCTAGGGAGGCGGTGGAAACCTGAAAGCCGATGGGCAGCCGAAACGAGCTCCCTCCTGTGAGTGCCCACAGGATCTCGGGCAAGGTCAGACAGGAGGACACTGACTTTGCGCCACCAACACGCCAACGGGGAGAGCTTGGGAAATCTCGGAGGCCCAGGGCAAGATGGCTTCTTAGAGGAGATCTTCAGAGGGGGGCCACGACCGACGCACCCGTCAGCAAGCTCTCCCGAAATCTGAAAGACATAAAGCCACTCATCCTCGGCCGCTCGAAGGAAGCTGCTTCATTTGTCCTGCACAGAGACGTTAGGATCAGAACACAACGCGGCGACGGGCCCCCACCTACCCTCGACGGGGAGGCCCAGACAACCAATGGGGCGCTCCAGAGGGAACCGCTTGGGCAACTTAACACACTTGACCTCAGCAACGGGCTCAATGCGCGGGAGAACGAGCCTGACAGGGTAGCGGGGGGAAATGGGTACATCTTGAACTATTTCGGCCCTGGTCGCACCTGCAATGACCCTCGAGACGACGAAAAAGTCGATGCACCTCATGGCTGGGCGGCACGCGCCGCCATCAGGGGCGACGATGACTGCGCCCATGGCATCGACCCACCCAGTCTGCTGCAGATCAGCGTGATGTATATTCCAATCTCCACCGATCACGAACGCCATGCCAGCAGCCTTGAGGGACCTGCCAACGCGGCACAGGATGTGCCAGTTAACCTCATTTACCCCGGCGGAGTGCACCAGATATAGATTCACAACCAGGAAACCTCCTCGAATCATCCCTCCCACATGGTGAATACTGGCACGCGCAGGCGGCAGCACAGGCGAAATACTCTCGAGCACACCTAGACCAATCCTCTTGGGCGCGGCCGTAATCAGACCGCCAGTGGGATTGCAAAGCGCGGGCAGCGCGGCCGCGAGAGAGGCTGACCAGCCGATCTGACGGAGGCGCGCCTCAGTCGGCTCCACCAACGAAGCAGGGATCCTGGTCTCCTGCACGAGGAGAACGTCACTTGCAATGCACTCACACAAGTACGCGTCGAGCCCTAGCTGGTCCCCAACAGTGGCGGTGATCATGGCCCATTCCTTGGCCTGACCAGCGCTAGGATCTGGGCGGGGACCTGCTGGGCACGTCATCTCCCTCACTGAAGGGAGTGAGCCGAAACTTCTTCTGCGCTGCAGCATTGATGCCTCCAAGAATGTTGCCCGCATGATTGCGCGGAATCTTGTGCTGGGCAAGGAAGGCATTAAACCCTTGCTCAGTGGAAAGCTTCTTGAGGAAACCTGAGAGCACACGAGCTGCTGGCGGCGGGCCAGCACTGGCCGCGGCAACCCCCGACCCGCCCCCCCCCCGCCCCACGTCCGAGCCCGCCCCCCCTCCACAGAGCGGAGCGGCAGGCGCGGCACCTGGCGCAAACGGGGACTCAGGCGGAGGTCGGCCGAAAACTGCCAGCGCGGCAGCCTCCGCATCACGAACGTCGGCTGGAGCAGGTTCAGCACGTCCTTCTCCAGGCGGGGCGTCCTCCATGGCGTTGCCGTCGCCACTGAGGTCGCCCAGTTCGTCAGACTCGTAGCCGTCGTCGGTGGCAGCCTCATCGCCAGGGTGAGCAGGAACCAGAAGCGCGTCACGCGTCTCCAACAAAGACCGTAGCGAGCGAGCCAGACCCGCGCCCAAAGACTGGAACTGCATGAGCAGGGCGAACGCGGGGTCGTCGGCCGACAGCGCGGTGCCCGAGGCGTCGACCGCTCCAGCACCCCCAGCAGCACATTGCGCCCATGCCGCTGAGGCCTTGGCGGAGGCGACTCGCTCCTGACCTTCGAGCGACGCGAGGTTGTCCTTGAGCTTGACGAGCTCCAGGACCTTGCTCTGCACGACGGACTCGACCTTCTCGATCTGCTTGGAGACGTGGGCGATCTGCTTCTTGAGATCGTCCAGCAGAGCCTGCGCATGCCGCTGAACTGCACGAGGGTCACCAGCAGCCAGGGCACGCTGCGCCACGACTCGAGCACGCTGGGAGGGCGAGAGGAGCCCCTTGCACACCTCGAAATCGTCGTTGGGCACGCGCACAATCTTGTCAAGCTGCGCGGGCTCAAGTAGCTTGTGCTTGGGCCGAGCAGCGGC
>CAUYUJ010003549.1:0-5000 GCA_963575745.1 Prorocentrum cordatum
CCCACCACTGTCGCACTGTCCCCGCTGTCCCCAGAACTGTTCCCACTACGGTTCCACTCTCCCCACTGTCTCCACGGCCCCAACCACTGCCCGACTATCCCCACTGTCCCCACTGTCCCACTGACTCCTCCGCTGTCCCACTGAGCTGTCCCACTGTTCCCACCACTGTCCCCACTGTCCCCACCACTGTCGCCACTGTACCTCTGTCCCATTGTCCCACCGCCGTCCTCGCCACCGCCTTCACCACTGTCCCCACCACCACTGTACCCTCCACTGTTCCACTGTTTCCACCCCATTCCCACTGTCCCCACACCACTGTCCCCACCACCACCGCCCCCACCACTGTCCACTGTCCCAACTGTTCCCACCATTGTCCTCACCACTGTCCCCACCACTACCGTCCCCACCACTGTCCCACTGTCCCCACCACTGTCCCGCTGTCCCCTCACCACTGTCCCCACCACCACCGTCCCCACCACTGTCCGCACCCCACCTCGGTTTTCGAGGGGGGGGGTGTTCGAACCGGTAGTGACCTACCCCGGTTTTCGAGGAAGGGGGTGGGGGGGGTTCGAACCGGTAGCGACCCCCCCCCCTTTTCATGATGAACTGGAGGGGGGGAGGGGTTCGAACCGGTATAATGACCCCCTCCGGGTTTTCCGGAGGGGGGGGGGGGAGGGGTTCGAACCGTTATATAGTGACCCCCCCGGTTTTCCGCCAGCAGCGGTAGAACACGCTCTTTCCATCATAATCATCATCAGCATCAGCATCATCATCGGCATCCTTATCATAATCGCCACCATAGGCATCATCTTCACCACCACCATCATCATCACCATCGTCACCATCATCACCACTATCAGCACCATCATCATCAGCAGCATCATCACCATCATCATCATCACCACCATCACCATCATCATCAGCAGCGTCATCAGCATCAATATCATCATCATCATCATCATCATCATCATCATCATCATCATCATCATCATCATCATCATCATCATCATCATCATCATCATCATCATCATCATCATCATCATCGTTACCATCATCATCACCAACACCACCACCACCATCATCATCATCATCATCAGCATTAGCATCACAATCAACATCACCACCGTCGGCATCAGCACCACCATCAGCATCATCATCATCATCATCATCAGCACCATCACCATCATCATCACCATCATCAGCATTACCACCAGCACCACCATCAGCATCATCAGCAGCATCAGCATCAGCAGCAGCATCAGCATTATCATCATCGTCATCAGCAACATAGTCATCATTGTCATTATCACGACCATCAGCATCATCTTCAAAATCACCATCACCATCATCATCACCATCGTCATCATCATCATCACCATCAGCATCATCATCAGCAGCATCATCATCATCACCATCATCACCATCAACATCATCACCATCAGCAGCAGCGTCACAATCATCAGCAGGATCAGCATCAGCAGCAGCGTCAGCATCAGCATCACATCTTCGTCATCATCACGACCATAAGCATCATCTTCAACATCACCATCACCATCACCACCATCACCATCGTCATCATCATCACCACCATCGGCATCAGAATCGTAAGCAACAACAACAACAACAACAACATCATCATCATCATCATCATCATCATCATCATCATCATCATCTCCATCATCATCATCACCACCACCACCATCAGCATCATCATCAACATCAGCAGCGTCATCATCATCATCATCAACAGCATCAGCGTCAGCATCAGCATCACCATCACCATCATCATCATCATCATCATCATCATCATCATCATCATCATCACAGTAGCCATCATGATCATCATCATCATGGTCATCACTGTCAACATCACGAACAAAAGCATCATCTTCAAAATCACCGCCGCCATCACCATCACCATCGTCGTCATCATCTCCACCATCATCACCAGCAGCAGCATCATCATCACCATCATCATCATCACCAGCACCATCGTCGTCATCAACAGTATCATCAGCAGCAGAATCAGCATCATCGGCAGCATCATCGTCAGCACCAGCATCATCAGCAGAATCATCACCATCATCATCATCATCATCGTCATCATCACGACCAAAAGCATCATCTCCAAACTCACCATCATCATCACCATTGCTATCGTCATCATCGTCATTTTCATCAGCAGCATCATCACCATCATCACCATCACCATCACCATCACCATCATCATCATCATCATCATCATCATCATCATCTTCATCATCATCGGCAGCATCAGCATCAGCATCAGTATCAGCATCAGCTCCAGAGTCACTATCAACATCATCAGAATCATCATTAGCCGTATCAGCAGCACCATCATCATGATCATCAACACCACCACCATCATCATCATCAGCAGCGTCATCATCATCGTCATCATCGGCAGCATCATCATAATTATCAGCGTCATCATCATCATCATCATCATCATTAGCCGCATCAACATCATCATAATCATCAACACCACCACCCTCATCATCATCATCAGCAGCGTCATCATCACCATCGTCATCATCGGCAGCATCATCACCACCATCGGCATCATCATCGTCGTCAGCATCATCTTTACCATCACGACAATACTGCAAGCATCATCGTCAAAATCCGCCGACCCTGTCGGCGTGTGTGAGGGGCTTTTCCGTTCGAGCCGTCATCTCCGTTATTCTTTGTACTCGTCGTCTCTGTCCTGCGCCCCAGCCGCCCGAGCCGCGCCCGAGCCGCTCGAGCCAAGCCGACCTTGAGCAACGTCGCAATTCAGTCGAAGGGAAGCCCCTTCCCTTTGATCCCTTCCCCGCCGGGAGGGGGGGGGTATTCGACCCCCCCCGGGTCAGATACGCCGCCCCCGCAGTATCGACCATTGAGCAACGTCGTAATTCAGTCGAAGGGAAGCCCCTTCCCTTTCCCTCCCCCGCCGGGAGGGGGGGGGGGTATCGACCCCCCCCCGGGTCAGATACGACGCCCCCCCCCCGTACCGACCTTGAGCAACGTCGTAATTCAGTCGAAGGGAAGCCCCTTCCCTTTGATCCCTTCCCCGCCGGGAGGGGGGGGGGGTGTTGACCCCCCCCGGGTCAGATACGACGCTCCCCCCCGTACGACCTTGAGAACGTCGTAATTTCAGTCGGACAGGGAAGCCCATTCCCTTTGATTCCTTTCCCGCCGGGAGGGGGGCGGGGGGTTATCGACCCCACGCCGCCCAGATAGACGCCCCCCCCCCCGTATCGACCTTGAGAACGTCGTTCCTTCAGTCGAAATGAAGCCCCTTCCCTTTATCCCTTCCCCGCCGGGATGGGGGGGGGGGTCAATCGACCCCCCCCGGGTCAGATACGACGCCCCCCCCCCGTACCGACCTTGAGCAACGTCGTAATTTCAGTCGAAGGGAAGCGCGAGAGATTATCCCATCCCCGCCTGGGAGGGGGGGGGGGGGGTATCGACCCCCCCCCGGGATCAGATACGACGCTCCCCCCCCCGTACCGACCTTGAGCAACGTCGTAATTCAGTCGAAGGGAAGCCCCTTCCCTTTGATCCCTTCCCCGCCGGGAGGGGGGGGGTATCGACCCCCCCCCGGGTCAGATACGACGCCCCCCCCCCGTACCGACCTTGAGCAACGTCGTAATTCAGTCGAAGGGAAGCCCCTTCCCTTTGATCCCTCCCCCGCCGGGAGGGGGGGAGGGGTATAGACCTGTCCCGGGTCAGATACGAAGCCCCCCCCCGTACCGACCTTGAGCAACCTCGTAATTGAGTCGAAGGGAAGCCCCTTCCCTTTGATCCCTCCCCCGCCGGGAGGGGGGGGGGGGTCAGATACGACGCCCCCCCCTGGGACTCCTCTTCCCCTGGGCTCCAGCCAAGCCGACCTTGAGCAACCTCGTAATTGAGTCGAAGGGAAGCCCCTTCCCTTTGATCCCTCCCCCGCCGGGAGGGGGGGGGGTAGCGACCCCCCCCCCGGGTCAGATACGACGCCCCCCTTCCGTACCGACCTTGAGCAACGTCGTAATTCAGTCGAAGGGAAGCCCCTTCCCTTTGATCCCTCCCCCGCCGGGAGGGGGGGGGGGTATCGACTCCCCCCCCGGTCAGATTGGGACGCCACCCCCCCGTAACGAACCTTGAGCAACGTCCGTAATTCAGTCGAAGGGAAGCACCCTTTCCCTTTCATTCCTCTCCCGCCGGGATGGGGCGGGGGGGGGGGTAGCGGGGGGGGGGGTAGCCCCCGGGTCAGATACGACGCCCCCCCCCCCGTACCGACCTTGAGCAACGTCGTCATTGAGTCGAAGGGAAGCCCCTTCCCTTTCCCTTCCCCGACGGGGGGGGGGAGAGGAGGTCCCGGGGGGGGTCCCGGGGGAGTCCCGGGGAAGTCCCGGGTCAGATACGACACCTCCCTCCCCCACCTTCTCGTCCTTCTCCCCGTGCCCCCAAACCATCCCACAGCCCGTGCCTCTTGCTGCGCATTGCGAACAGGGTCGGCGGCACCGGCCGTCAGGCCTTCGCAATCACCATCACCATCACAATCAACGTCCTCAGCATCATCACCACCATCAGCATCATCATCAGCATCATCACCATCATCCTAATCACAACCACCACCATCACCATCAGCACCCCCATCATTATCATCAGCAGCGTCATCAGCATCAGAAGCAGAAGCAGAAGCATCAGCATCATCATCGTCATCATTGTCATCATCACGGCCATCAGCATCACCTTCAAAATCACCATCACCATCACCATCGTCAGCATCATCAACACCATCAACATCATCCTCGTCATCAGCAGCATCATCATCACCATCACCATCATCATCATCATCATCATCATCATCATCATCATCATCATCAGCAGCAGCGTCATCATCATCATCATCACCAGCAGCATCAGCATCAGCATCATCAGCAGCATCAGCATAATCATCACCATCATCACCATCACCATCATCGGCAGCATCACGACCATAAGTAAGCATCATC
>CAUYUJ010003549.1:10000-78125 GCA_963575745.1 Prorocentrum cordatum
TTGAAAAAACGCTCTCCGCCCGGGTAGCCATTACAAGCATTTGAGGCGTGCCTGCCCAACGTTATTGAAAACGGCCACAACCCCATACGCGCCGCTGTTGGAGAGACGTTTAAGATCAGTGTGAGCGGAGATAGGCATCTATCCGCAACTTGGAAACGACCTGTGCATCTGGTGCAGCACGCACAGTCGCACGTGCGCGGCGCGAAAACGACAAGCACATGTTGGAATTAATCGCGACACCAGCCGTGCAACTGCTGCTCAGCTTGCGGGCAGAAGCTGCGAGAACGCCTCGCACGAAACGCCTGGCCCGCCCTGCCGGCACGAGTGGTGGTGCGACGAAGATGAACTACTCAGAAGAATGGGGGACGGGGGAGAGAAGGAGGGGGAAGAGGGAAGGAGGGAATGAGGGAAGAGGGGGAGGGGAGAGGGACGAGGAGGAGGGGGGAGTGAAGGAGGGAAGGAGGGAAGGAGGGAAGGAGGGAAGAGGGAAGAGGGGGACGGGGGAGGCGGGAGGGATGAGGAGGACGGAAAGAGGAAGGAGGAAGGCAACATGCGAAAAGTTTTGCCGTTGAAGCTGATATCGTGCATGGGGGAGGCGGAGGGGGATGGGGAGAAGAATGAAGAGGGGGAGGAGGAGGAAGGAGAAATGGAAGTAGGGAGAGGCATAACCCTCTAAAGCTCTAGATAACCACCCAGGACTTCCAATTATCTATCAGAAGCTCAAGGAGCTCCCAAGACCAACCGAATCCTTCCTCGTACCCACGTGTTTCCCTCTTCCTCCGAACCCACCACCGCGAACCCCCCGAGAACGACCTGGACGCTTCAAGAAGAGCCTCCCTCAGCACCCTGGTGCCTCAGCAGACGGCCTCCAAACACATCATGGGGGGACAGAACGGCAGCAATACCGCTACTCCCCCGGACCTCTCCAGGGGTGCAGACCAAAGTTTGGGAGAACATCCAGCCGTGGCGAGGAGGGAACTGCAGCGGCAGCGGTATTCTTTCCTCCCCTGGCATCAGTGGACCCCGGCCCCACCCCCCGAGGCGGCCTCGCGCACGGCCCGCTTTTCCGCTCAGCCGCGCGAGGTGCCGCAGGCGTCGCACGCGCCTGCCGCGGCCTCGTTGAGCAGGGTGCACGCCGGGCACGCCCATCTGGCCGCCCGAGGAGGGAGGCGGCGGAGGCGTGGCGGGAGGGAGGAGACCAGGAGGAGGAGGAGGAGGAGGAGGAGGGCGAAGGTGGCCGTGGCCACAACTGCGCAGCGCAGCGCAGCAAAACCTCGCGCAACCCAACTGCCGCCACCTCCCCCCGCACGGCCGACGACTCCTTCTCCACAAGCCGGGTCGTCAGACTCATCCGATCATCAACGACCTGGCCGCCACGCGGCCGAAGCTGGTCGCCCGCCTGTTTGAATTCGGCGAGCGGCCACGGGGCCAGCCGGGGCGCGGACAGGCTTAGGCGGGCGGCGTTCTCGCACCACTTCAGGGACGACTCGCCCTGCCGCCTTCCTCTGCTTGAGCTCTGCATGGTCTCGATAGCGACCCTGCCGGTCCAGCAACGCACCCGAGTGACGACCCTGGTAGGGCACCAACTTCCCGCGCTGGAACTTCTCTCTCGCGAGGTTGAACTCCGCCACTGGGTAGGTGGTGGAAACCGCCTCGACCTGGGCCCGCCTTCGGCGAAGGCCGGGATCACTTTCGGCAGCCAGGAATAAAGCATGTTGGAGAGAAAAATGTCTTCGTCTTGTATCTGGTTCTTTCTCGTAGCAGCCCGTGTCAATGGGAAGAGAATGACTACCCAATCGTTTGACCCGCCCTGAGCTGGCCTCACCAAGTCCCGCCGCTGGATGGTCACCGGTTCGTTGGGTCGGCGATGTCACAACTAGCCAGATCACGCACAGGGCCATTAGCCACTGGCCGCGGCAGCACAGGCCCCACGCCAGCGACGACCAAAGCATCCTCACGACTGGGTGCCTCGAACGGCGCCCACACAACCGTGTCCCCTCTTTTACGGGCGTGCCAGGCCAAGGGGAGCCGTGAGTCCCCAAGGCGGCCGACGCGCAGCTGGACGTGGACGAGCGCCAGCATCAGCACATCCCCCCGGTAGGCCGAGTGGTCATGTCCGCAAAGCCCGCTGATCCAGCGCGCGAGGGCAGCGTCCCCCTCGGTGTCCGCGACGAGCCTGTGTGAAGGGGCCCCAGGACACACAAATAAATACACACAAATAAACATATTCACCATATTTTCCTATATTTTCTGGGTTTTTGTCTTCCCCCCCACTTCCCATATTTTCCAATATTTTCTGGGGAGTCGACGATTAGTTGTGTCTGTGTGTTTCTTTCCCTCCTGACTGTGGCCGACCACCTGCTCGGACTCCAGGAAGCTCTGCGCCTCGCGCGGGCATCTGAGCTCCGTGCCCTGCCGCACCGCGGACCGCTCGAACAGGGCGATGCTCGCCAAGGTCGGTGAGACTCTGCCTCGGGCCACGGTGGCCGCGCGGTGCTGTGCGGTCTGCCGCATCTGCCGCGTCCGCCGAGCCTCCTGCTCCACCTCCGCACCCGTGGTCGCGTCACTCTCGCCAGCCTCCACCTCCTCGTGATCGCCCAGCGCCTCCGGGTCGGGCAGCGCCGTCTGGGCGACAGCGACAAGGTCCGCGAGCGCTCGGCAGGCCGCGGGGGCTCCTCCCACGTGGGCCCGCTGCCGCCGGCGTCTTGACCGAGACAGCGGCTGGGCCTGGCCGCCGCTTCCCTCGGCTGCTCCGAGCTTCGTCGGGACCGCCCCGTGGCACAGTCGAGCGCCCTGATGGCGGAGCCCAGGCTGGCAACGGACCGAGGCGCAGCAGCGTGTGGCACGCGGTCTGGCTCGCTGCTGCTGGCTTATGCAAGGCTTGTGTGTGCGGTGCTCTGGTCGTGCATTCATGGGGCGTGTGCTGCCCGTGAGTGCAGTGCTGGTGCGTGTGGTGCTCGCTCGCGTTGGCTGCAGATTGCTCTCGTTACTGTAGTACATGTTGTGCTCGCTTGTGTCGTGCTTGCTTGTGCCGTCCTTGAAATGCTTTGATCGCGCCGTGCTTGATCGCGCCGCATCTGATCACGTCGCGCATGGTCACGCTCGCGGCGTGCCAAGGCCTGTGCAATCTTCCGCTTCTCGACCGCCCCACCCTTGTCACATGTCTTACAGTTCCAGGTGCTTGCCAAGGTCTTGGACGGGTAGTTCGGGTCGAAAAGTCTCGATCCATCATCGCTCTGATTAAGCTCGCGGGGCACCCATCGAATAAGGGGTCGCTTACGCAGAGCGGGACAGACTGCAGCGACACGGCGGACACAGGTGAGGGCGACATGGTTTGTGGCCAACCGCCTTTCGGAGCACAGTGCTGCTGGCAAGGTGCTCCTCATCACACTCAAGTGCCCCCCCGAGGCGCGGCGACAGACCGCGCTGTGCCTCGACCGCGCGCAGGAGATCACACTCACACTATTCAGGCACCAGGATCTCCTCGTCAATATCGAACCACTCGCGGGCGGCTGGCCCAGCCCACCCGTCGTCGAGCGAAAACTCTGGACAGAAGCGAACGGTTGGATGTTGCACGTCTTCGTCGGCTTAACCGGCGAGGCGTTTGACCACCTCGACGTCCCTTGTTGATGGTCCTGCCGAGGAAGGCGCTCTCTGACCCTCGGCTCTACAGTCGGGGCGTTGACCTAAGGAACCCTAAATAAGGAACGAGGCCCCTTTTTTCCATGGGTTAAACTTCGATTTCCCGTCGAAAACATAAGGAAAACCTGAGGCAAGCTGTGAAACACTTAAGGAACACGGAGCCCCTCCCCAACGAAAAGGGTTCCTTCTTCAGCGACCCGACTGTACTCAAACGAAGTGGACGGACGGGGAGGGCAGAGGGCCGGGGCAATCAAAAGGGGGATGCAGAGCAGGGAGGGAATAGGCGGGAGAAGAGAAAGGGGGAGTGAAAGGGAGGAGGGCGGGGGGAGAGGACAGGCCCCCGCCCCGTCCTGCTCCCTCCTTCACGCTCTGTCCTCTTCCTGCGTCCGTCCTCCCACCCTCCGTCCTTCCGCCCTCATCCTCCTTCTCATCATCCTTCTTCCTTCTCCCTCCTCCTTCTCCTCCCCTTCCTCCTCCTCCTCCTTGTCCTCGTCCTCCTCCTCCTCCTTCCTTTCCCTCTCCTTATCCGCCGGCCCCCTTGTGGGGCCACCAGGCTGTAGGCACGTGATTCGCAGTTTCCTGTACCAGCTGTAGCTTGTAGTTTCCAGTGTTACACTTCTGCTTCTTGCTGGTTACTGTAACTAGTTGATTGACCGCGCGATAGGGGGGGGGGCCCAAACGGAATTTTTAGCGTCTCCTGGGCGCGTTGTCTGAATTGCTGGGGGGGCTCGAAATCGACACCCCTCACGCAGATCTGCGGGGTCAGGGTCCAAAAACACAGGAGATTTGCCACATTTCTGAAATTCGGTGCCACCCCTCACGCAGATCCGCGGGGTCAGGGTCCAAAAACACAAGGGATTTGCCACATTTCTGAAATTCGGTGCCACCTCTCACGCAGATCCGCGGGGTGAGGGTCCAAAAACACAAGGGATTTGCCACATTTCTGAAATTCGGTGCCACCCCTCACGCAGATCCGCGGGGTGAGGGTCGAAAAACATAGGGGATCTGCCACATTTCTGAAATTCGGTGCCACCCCTCAAGCAGATCCGCGGGGTGAGGGTCCAAAAACACATGGGATTGGCTACATTTCTAAAATTCGGTGCCACCCCTCACGCAGATCCGCGGGGTCAGGGTCCAAAAACACAGGAGATTTGCCACATTTCTGAAATTCGGTGCCACCCCTCACGCAGATCCGCGGGGTCAGGGTCCAAAAACACAGGGGATTTGCCACATTTCTGAAATTCGGTGCCACCCCTCACGCAGATCCGCGGGGTCAGGGTCCAAAAACACAGGGGATTTGCCACATTTCTGAAATTCGGTGCCACCCCTCACGCAGATCCGCGGGGTCAGGGTCCAAAAACACATGGGATTTGCCACATTTCTGAAATTCGGCGCCACCCCTTACGCAGATCCGCGGGGTCAGGGTCCAAAAACACAGGGGATTTGCCACATTTCTGAAATTCGGTGCCACCCTTCACGCACATCCATCGCAAGGCGTGGTAACCCAAACTGCGAGAACTCCCTCGGCCCTTTAATCGCAAGGTGTGGTAACCAAGCCGTAAACCATACAATCGTCCAAGCCCGTTACACGTCTTACCAATCGCCAGGTGTGGTAACCCCTCTTGTGATCAGTTGGTTTTGCTGATTGCGAATCGGCTTCGCATGAAGTTTCGATACTGCTTCACGACAGCGCCAAGGCCTCATGACTTAGCTCTTCCATGGCCCATTCTCCGAGAGAGGGGGCCGGCGGCAGGGGGCGAAGCCCTTACGGATAAAAAGAACTCCTCCCTGTCGCGCCCCGAGGCCGGTCCGAAGGGCGGGCCGGGCGGTTCGCCTGAGTCTCCCTTACCATTTACGATCCTGAACCTTACGAACTGGCAGCAACTTCACAGAGTGAGGGTGGTCCGTTTTCAAAATGTGGCTCTCGCCTTGGCGCTGCGTAAACTCGCTACAAACAGATTCAAGGGCTCCACGGATTGAGGGCGGTGCGTTTTCAACATGTGGCTCTCGCCCCTCAGCGCCGCGCACACTCGATTTAAACATCTGCAAGAGCTTCACAGATTGAGGGCGGCCCGTTTTAAAACTGTGGCTCTCGCCCTAGCGCAGCGCACACTCGTGTTAAACCTTTGCAACAGTTTCACAAGTGGATGGCGGTTCTTTTTCTTTCAAAGTGTGGCTCTCGCCTTAGCGCCACGAACATTCGTCTTACAACTATTTTCAGAGCATAACGGACTCCCATGATTAGCGTCCCAGGAGATGTTGTTTTTCTTTTGAAAAGTGCACGTAGGACTGTCAGGGCGCAACATACACTTGGATTCGCGGTATTGAAATCCGTGGAATGGAGTTTTGGCGCGATTCAGGATCGTCAGGACCCAACAAAACGAGTGATTCGTGGCGTTAAAATCAAGAGATTAGTGCTCTGTCTGGCACAGTTCATGCTTTTCACACGGTTGTCATCAAACTGGGTACTTCCTTTCGTGGAAGTGAATCTTGTATGGGGCCCATGAAATGGGATCTTGGCAGGAGGGTGTATTGCAACATCATTGATGAATTTTGGGTTTACACCGGTCATCCCCCTCCTCCTCCTCCACCACCTCCTCCTCCTCCTCCATCCCTTTTCTTTATCAATGGCTCGTCCGTGTCGCACTCCGAGGTCGGTCGGGAGGGCTGGCCGGGCGTTTCGCCTGAAATTTCCTGACCATGTATGAGCCTTAAGCTCAAAAACTGACAACAGATTCGCAGATGGAGTGCGGGTCGGCTCCAAAATGTAGCTCTCGCCTTAGCGCCACGCACATTCGCGTCAACCATTTGCAACAGCTTCACTGATTGAGGGCGGGTGATTATCAAAATGCGGCTCTCACCTCAGCGCCGCTCACATTCTTTTTAAACATTAGCTAGATTTCCACTGATTGAGGGCAACTCCTTTTCAAAATGAGGCTGTGGCTTCAGCGCCGCGCACATTTGTTAAACACATGGCAAGATATTCACGGATTCCCATGGTTAACGTACCAGGAGCGTCAGGGCGCAACGATTACATTGAGTCGCGGTGTCGAAGTCCCAGGCATGGCGTCCTGGCGCGATTCAAGAACGTCAAGCCGCAACAGTGATGTTGGGGCTGAAATCCCGAGAATGGTGGTTTGGCCCGCTTCACGATTTTGAAACGGTTGTCCCCCAACGGGGCACTTCCTTCAGTGGAAATGAATCCGTGCATGGGGCCTATGAAGAGGGAGCTTGGATGGAGGGTATATTCCAACATCACTGATGAGCTTCAGTCCTCCTCCTCCTCCTCCCTCTCTGTTCCTCCTCCTCCTCCTCCTCCTCCTCCTCCTCCTCCTCCTCCTCCTCCCTCCTCCCTCTCTCCTCCCCTCTCTCCTCCTCCTCCTCCTCCTCCTCCTCCTCCTCCTCCCCTCCTCCTCCTCCTCATTCCTCTTCCTCCTCCTCATTCCTCCTCCTCCTCCTCCTCATTCTCCTCCTCCTCCCTCCTCCTCCTCCTCCTCCTCCTCCTCCTCCTCCTCTCATTCTCCTCCTCCTCCTCCTCCTCCTCCTCCTCCTCCTCCTCCTCCTCCTCCTCCCTATGCCTCCTCCTCGTAACAGTCGATCCCCCGACCCCTCCACAGGTTGACGCCCTCTGTCCAGCAGTCCAAGGGGAACCTGGCCGTGGCGACGAAGAGCCCCCGCCCCCAGAGGCGCCCCAAGAAATGCTGAATATCCCGCACGCATCAAACCTCGAAGGCGCAGGCGAAGGAGGAGGAGGAGGAGGAGGAGGAGGAGGAGGAGGAGAAGAACGAGAGGAGGAGGAGGAGAAAGAGGAGGAGGAGGAGGAGAGGAGGAGGAGGAGGAGGAGGAGGAGGAGGAGGAGGAGAGAACGAGAAAGAGGAGGAGGAGAGAAAGAGGAGGAGGAGGAGGAGGAGGAGGAGAGGAGGAGAGGAGGAGGAGGAGAGAAGAGGAGGAGGAACGAGAAAGGAGGAGGAGGAGGAGGAGGAGGAGGAGGAGGAGGAGGAGGAGGAGGAGGATGGAGAGGAGGATGGAGGAGGATGGAGGAGGAGGAGGAGGAGGAGGAGGAGGGAGGAGGAGGGAGGAGGAGATGAGGAGGGATGGAGGAGGAGGAGGAGGAGGGAGGAAGAGGAGAAGGAGGAGGAGGAGGAGAATGGAGGAGGAGGAGGAGGAGGAGGATGGAGCGCGATCGCAGAACATCACGTGATTCGGCCTGGTTCAGTACAAGGCCAAGTGAACGCCACCCCACACTCCTGCTCCTGATGAGCATCGTTTCATCGATCACGCCACGGTACGTGGCCTGGGCCCCACTGGCCGATCTGCCCCCACATCCCCAGCTGGGGTGGTGGGATGGTGGGGAAGAGGGTGGGGATCGGTGAAACCCGGGTACGACGACGACGACGAGGACGAGGAGGAGGACGACGACGACGACGAAGACCCGCCTCGGACGACGACCACCCGCGGGGCCTGGCGCCCTCAGGCGGAGCCGCAGCGCTGGCGCCAGCCGCGGCCGCAGCCGGTGCCTCTGCCCCCAGCGGCGACCGTCCCCGCCGCCCCCTCCGATGGCGGCTCTGCCCCCGACGGCGCCCCCATCCCATCTCTCGTGCCTATCTTTCTCCCTGCGCCTATCCTCTTCCTCCTCCTCCTCCTACTCCTCCTGCTCGTGCTCCTCCTCCTCCTCCTCCTCCCCCTCCTCCTCCTCCTCCTCCTCTTCCTCCTCCTCCTCCTCGTACTCATCCTGCTCGTACTCCTCCTCCTCCTCCTCCTCCTCCTCCTCCTCCTCCTCCTCCTCCTCTTCATCCTCTTTGTCCTCCTCCTCCTCCTCCTCTTTCTCCTCCTCCTCCTCCTGCTCCTCATCCTGCTCCCCCTCCTCCTACATTCTGTTCCCTATACATAACTGCTCCCTGTCGCGCCCCGAGGTGTGTCATTGGGCCTGGCAATGATCTGGAAGCTCACGAATTTGCAAGAGTTTCACTGATGGAGGGCGGAACGTGTTCAACATGTGGCTCTCACCTGGGCACCGCGCCTATTCGTCTTGAAAGTTTGCAAGAGCTTCTTGGATAGAGGGCGGGCGGCTTCAAAATGTGGTTTTCGTCTTAGCGCCGCGCATCCTCGTCGTAAGAATTAACTTCGGTTTTAAGGCTTCTTACGGCTGACGTCCCAGAAACGGTACTTTGGAACGATGTAGGACTGTCAGAGCACAACAATCATGATGATTCGCGGTGTTGAAGTCCCAGGAGTGGTCTTCTGGCACGATTCAGGATCGTCAGGGCGCAACAGTAACATTCATTCGCCGCGTTGAAGTCCCAAGAATGGTGTTTTGGCACGGTTCAAGATTTTCATGGATTGTCAAACGGTTGCCTTCTAACGGGGCAATTCCCTCAGTGGAAACAAACCATTGGTCGGACCTATAAAAAGGGAACTTGGGGGCTGGGCTCCTTGTAACATCGTTGATGAGTCTTGCGTTTACACTGGTCCTGCTGCTCCTCCTCTTCCTCCTCCTCCTCCTCCTCCTCCTCCTCCTCCTCATCATCATCATCATCATCATCATCATCATCATCATCATCATCATCATCATCATCATCATCATCATCATCATCATCATCATCATCATCATCATCATCATCATCATCATCATCATCATCACATCATCATCATCATCATCATCATCATCATCACCATCATCATCATCATCATCATCATCATCATCATCATCATCATCATCATCATCATCATCATCATCATCATCATCATCATCATCATCATCATCATCATCATCATCATCATCATCATCATCATCATCATCATCATCATCATCATCATCATCATCATCATCATCATCATCATCCGCCTCCTCCCCCTCCTTCTCCTGCTCCCCCCTCCTTCTCGTGCTCCTCCTCCTCCTCATGCTCCTCCTCCTCCTCCTCCTCCTCCTCCTCCTCCTCCTCCCCGCCCTGCTGCTTCCTGAAGGCCTGCGGAAGGCAACCGAGTGAAGGCAGCCGTGAGGGGTGGGGGGGCAGGAGGACTGGGGAGGAGACCTAGTCAGGCGGCGTGTTCAGTGCCGCCCAGCACCTGCACCCGAGTCGCGAGCCGACCAGCAGCTGGAAAACGGGAAGCTGAGGTGCCCGTGCGCTGCGAGCTTGGCGGAAGCACGCCTTGCACAGCATGAGGAGCAGGAGGGGAGGGGGAAAGGACAAGGAATGCTCAAGGCTCCCAGGATTCAGTACTGTCCGGGTTTGTTCCTGCAGCCTGGGGCGTGTTATCTTCTCTCCGAAACGCTCTCCCAAGTTCTGGCCCCCCGAGGTGGAGCGGGAGCGGGAGCAGGACGATGCGGAGCAGAAGGGTGGGCGGGGAGGGCGGATAGAGAGGCATGAGTAAGGAGTGAGGAGGTCGAGGAGGCCATGGAGCAGGGCAGAAAGGCGGAACGACATGTTTTGTATTATGGGAAGGACGAGGACGAGGACGGCGAGGGGGTGGGGGCGGTCGACGCCAGACCGAAGCGCTCGGTGGCCTCTCTCGAAGATCCTCAGACCGTGTGTTAGCGCCAACTCGCGCTTGCCCACCGAATCGCTTCAATGCGACGCAGGCGGTGCAGGGCCGACACAGGCTGTGCGCAGGCGGCGGAGCCAAGCGGGGTAACACACACGCTTGGGTTAACCTGCGCCCTGCGGATCATCGTCTCTCCCGGCGCCGGCCCAGAGTCAGCTGGCAGCGGGTGACCACCTCCTCCTCGCCGCCTCTGCCGCCGACAGCGCGTGGCCCGCGAGCGCCAGCAGGGCGGCCAGCGTCCATACCGCCGCGCCGGCCACCAGCGGAGAGCAGCCTGGGGCGGCGTGGGCGGCGGCGGCCCCGAGCCCGGCGTGCGCCAGGAGGCCGAGGGACGTCGGGGAACAAATAACGGTATGAACTTGCCATCGCTCGGACGTCCGTTCCCCGTGCATGTGTCGGTGTCGAGCGCGTTTTTATCTCGATGATCCAGGATGCTCCTCGATGGCCCTCGCCGAGAGAAAATGCACACGTCCAACGTCCGAGCGATGCCAAAAGAACCTTAACTTCAGGAAGACCGCGCTGATTTCTTGGATCCGCGCTGGACCCCCCGGGGCCCAGCGCCGATCTAAGACATCCGCTCGGACCTCCGATAGTTTTTATGCTTATGCCATTGCTCGTTCCCCGAGGACGGCCGCCAACTTGCCGCCCAGGGCAGCAGGAAGCTCTTCCGGACGGCGCCGCGGAGCAGGGAGAGCGCGAAGGCGGCGACGAGGCAGGCGGCGCCCCTGAGCCCCAGGAGCGTGGCCGCGCCGCCCTCGGGGGCCGCCTCCCCGAGGGCGCAGCAGAGCGAGGCGGCCGCGTCCGCCAGGCCGGCGAGCGCCAGGAAGTCCAGCAGGGCGCGGAGGGTCCACCAGCGCCTCAGGCTGCCCCTCGCGGGCACGACCCTCATCAGGGCCGTCGGCAGGTCGAAAGGCAGGTAGATCTCCGCGCCGCGCGCCGCCGCCGCCAGCCCGAGGGCACAGCCCGCCGCGGCGCCCGCCGCGGGGGGGCCCGCGCCGAGGCGCGCAGCGCGCAGCGCCGCGCTGGCGAGGACCACGCACGCGAGCGCGCTGGACAGCACCAGGGAGAGGTGAAGCTGCCTGTCCACGGGCCTCGCGGGCGGCACGCTCTGCCCGCGCGCCGCGCCGCGGAGTGCCCCCAGGGCGGCGGCGACGGGGCACAGCGCGCCCGCCAGTGCGATCCAGCCTGCCCTGGCCGCGCCGTCGCCCACGGCGCCGCAGGCGCAGCCGAGCAGCCCGAGCGCGCTGGCCGCCTGCAGCGCCGCGTAGTAGCCCAGCGCGGCGGCCCTGGGGGCACGCAGCGGCGCCGCGCTGACCTCGTCGGCCGCTGCAGCCGCGCCCCGCCGGCAGCGCCAGGGCCCAGCGGGCGCGCCGCTCCGGGCGGGAGCCGCCCAGGCCTCGCGGCGCGCCGCGAAGCAGGGCGCCGCGCGCAGCCGCCGGCTGGCTCTGGGCTGGGCCTGCGGGTGCCCCGAGGGCGACGGCCTGGGCGCGGCGCCGCTGGGGGCGGAGGCCGGCGCGAGCATCGCGGCCCTCGGCCTCGGCCTCGGCCTCCTCCTCCTCCTCCTCCTCCTCCTCCTCCTCCTGCTCCTCCTCCTCCTACTCCTTCTCCTCCTCCTACTCGTCCTCCCTCCCTCCCTCCCTCCCTCCCTTCCTCCCTCCCATCCTCCCTCCCTCCCTCCTCCACAATTACTCCATATGAATACTACTCTCCTGTTTCCTGTGACGTTGTGCGAAAGTTGCCCCGCCCTCTCCGCACTCTCTTCTTAGACAAGATGTCAAACATTTGTCTTCCCTGCTGTTTGTTGCAATCCATACTCTTCCGGTCCTTCATCATGGTGCTGGCGCTGCAGCGTGGGCCTCGTTTCAGGACCGGCGGTGTGCTCCCGTCGTTCAGAATGTCACCGTCGCGAAAGCGCGGGTTACTCTTCTGAATCCGAACCCTTCATCGTGATCGCCACCTTCTTTCCCCTCCTCCGCCTTCACCTGGTCCTCCCGTCCTGCTCCTCCCGCGCCTTCCGCTCCAGTTCCCGCTGCTGCTGCTGGTCCTCGTCCTGCTGCTGCTGGTTCTCGTCCTCCTCCTTCCCTCATCCTCATATTCCCTGCTCATCCGCCACCTACTCCTCCAATGTACGCAGCTCCCCTTTGCCGATTGCGCATTACACGACGGGGTCCTTGCGGATAGCGAAAGCATCTGCGCCATTGGCAAGGATGGGTGGGAGGGGTAGGATGCCAGATATGGCGCGAGCGCACCTGGCTTGTCCCCCCCCCTCTCCCGTCTCCTTCCTCCTCTCTCCTACCCCCTCCTCTCCTCCTCTTGCTCCTCCTTTTCCTCCTCCTCCTCCTCCTCCTCCTCCTCCTCCGCCTCCGCCTCCGCCTCCTCCTCCTCCTGCTATCCATGCTTTCCATATAAGCCCGTGCCCCCGATAATCCCCCCCCCGGGATAATACAATTTGGGGTTCCAGGGGGATAACGAACATGCTTCCCAGCAACCCGCGTGTACGGATGCACGGTATGCGGATGTGCGGTGTAGGGAGTGTGCGGGTGTACGGAATGCCGATACATGTTTCGGAGTGTTCGGAGTGTACGGATATACTCGCGGGCCCACGCGGGGGCTCCCTAGCTGCCCACGCTTTGGCGGGGCCTCCCTGGCGGGGTGGGAGGAGCACGAAATCTGAGAAACAACATGGCACAACGATGATTGCCCTGCTCGCTCTGGCGGGGCCTCCCTGGAGGGTTGGGAGGAGCACGAAACCTGAGAAACGGCACAACGATACGATACCCTGTTCGCTCTGGCGGAGCCTCCCTGGCGCTCTGACGGGGCCTCCCTGGAGGGGTGGGAGGAGCACGACACCCGAGAAACAGTATGGTATAACGATGCCCTGCTCGCTCTGGCAGGGCCTCCCTCAAGGGGTGGGAGGAGCGCGAATCGTGGTGAGAACCCCAAAGCCCTGCCACACGTTCGTGACATGGGAAAGCTGGAATCATGAGAATCCCATCGCCCTGTCACACGTTCGCAATACGCTTGCTACCCAGAGAAAGAAGATAGCAACTTCGATTCGTACTCTCCCCAGCGACAGTGAGAACTCGGCCTCGCCACCCCTCGCGGCCGACCAGCTCTGGTTTCGGCCGGGGAGAATCAACACTCATATGTGAAAAGAGGGGCATGCTTTATCATCCATGGCAGAGGGGTCATACTCCTACTCTCCACCCCAACCGACCGATAGCCCGATAGGGGCCCAATAAGGGACCCTCCACGCCCATGTCTGGAACACAGTGCATCGTCGACGACTTCCGTCTGAACATGGAAGCACTGGCCATCGCTCGGACGTCCATTTCCCGTGCATTTTTCGGTTTCGTGCGTGGTTTTTTCGCCAAATGATCAAGGCTGCTCCTCGATGGTCCTCGCCGAAGGAAAAATGCACACGTCCGAGCGATGCCGATAGCATGGGCAGTATGTCACCCGTGTTGCAAAATGCGTGGCAAGAACGGGACGGGGCGCGCATCCCGCGCGATGGGCCAAAATGCTGCTCTCGCTTCGGCGCCGCGCTCACTGCTCCGGAGAACTCCTGGGCGTGGCGCGCGCTTTTTGGGCACGCGGCTTCGTCGACGCGCGAGCGCACGAACATGCAGCTGTCGCCTCGGCGCCGCGCAGAATCTGCCCGAAAGTGGTACAGTCGGGGCGTTGACCTAAGGAACGATAAATAAGGAACGAGGCCCCTTTTTCCCATATAGTAAACTCCGATTTTCCATGGAAAACCTCAGGAGAACCCAAGGAGCACTGTAAAGCAACTAAGGAACACGGAGCCCCTCCCCAACAAAAAGGGTTCCATCTTCAGCGCCCCGACTGTGCTCCCGCCTCGACGTGGCGCATCTCTTCAGCTCGCCAGTCTTGGGTGGCCCGCGCGCGGCTGGGCGACTCGTCGCCCCCGCCCGGGCTCCGTGCGCACTTCGCTCTCGGAAGTGGTGTCTCCCACGCGGGCGCGGCGCGTGACTCGTGCGCCGCATCGCGTTCCATGAGCAGCGGGGCCGCGCGAGAGCGGGTGAAGTGCCGACCCCGCCCACGCGCCGCGCAGCCCGGTAGTGAAACTCGCAATGTCGTGACAGCGCGGCGCACGCTTCGTCACCGCCGCGCCCCTCGGAGTTCTGCCGCTCCCGCCCATGCGCGGCACACGTGGCTCGCAGCTTTCCCTTCGCCAAGTCGTCGGAAGCGGGGCCGCGCGAGAGCGCCTTCCGTTTGCGAGGTGGGAACGCGTTCGAATCCTAATATCAAGACGTGCCACACTTAATCAGTATATTATCGGAGGGAGTGTGATAAATAGGCGGGGCCCTCTGAATCGATCGACGTGGCAAACTCCTCCGGCTCCTCCTCCTCTTCCTCCTCCTCCTCCTCCTCCTCCGTAGCCATTTTGGCTCAAGGCTCATGCTTTTGCGGGCTGAGCCCGTATTGGCATTCTCGGATACCGCTAGTCCGCGGCAGTGCCAGAGCGCTTGCGCTCGACAGCTTTTCGCCTTCACCGAGGGGTTGGGCTCCCTCATCAGTTTTGTCGCCACGGCCAGGCTGCCCTCAGGGCCGTGGCTCTCGCCGCTTGTCTCTGCGAAGTCGACGCCGCCATGGCCCCGACGCGCAAGGAGAACGCTTCGCCATGGTATTGCAAGTGGTGCAGGCATGACGTCACGAATCAGCCGTGGTTCAACGCCTCCACCCTTGTGTACTGCAAGAAGTGCGGCCTGCACAAGAGCAACTGTTTCAAGGAGAACAAAGCAGCGTCGCAGCCCAGCGTCTCGGCCAAGCAGCAGTCGCTCGCGGCCAAGGTCAAGGAGCTCGAGGCGCAGCTTGCCAAGCTCCGAGAGCATCCCCCTGGGCAAGGGCCAACGGCTACGGGTACAGGTGCGAGCCCTCCTTGGGCTGCCGCGCCTGGGGATGCCGACGCCGTCAAGAGGAGCCGTATCAAGATGCTGGACCAGCTGCTTCGGGTCACTACTGACCCTGCTGATGCTGATATTGTGGCCAAATGGCGTGAGGAGCGTGCTAGGTTGGATGCTGAGCTCTTTCAAGATAGGCCCATTGAGCATCAGGCCAGGTCATTGGCGTCACGACTGTCCTCCGCCCGTGCGCGACAGGCTACCATCCAGGCCACTCGCGACGAGCAGCAGCGGAAGATTGACGAGCTCACCCGAGGCCTGGCCGACACGGACTCCAAGTTGCAGGAGGCGGCTGCGGAGGTCCTCCGCCTCGAGCAGCAGACTCGCGCCGCCATGTCGCGAGTCCAGCCGCCCGAGGGCACCCAGCCACCGACGTTGGCGGACTTGCTGCCCACCTTTGCGGTCAGCGTGGAGCAGCTGGGCAAGGTTGCATCGGGCCTCGGCCTTGGCGCCGACATGGTCAAGGAGCTGCAAGCTATGGCCAACACGGTCAGCAAGCTGCAGAATATGCCGCAGGCCAAGCCGCCTGAACCCGCACCTGCCCCCGATGATGAGGATGGTGATGAGTCTTGCGCTGAGCCACCTGACATCGAGATGTCCGAGCAGGAGTACCGTGAGACGCTGGGTGCAGCAGGGGTCCATGTCGAGGAGAGTGACACCCCAGACATCGTGCGTGAGAAGTTCAAGCGCCTTCAGCAGTGCTACTTGGACACTGTGGCCAAGAAGGCCAAGACGTCGGCGTGAATGTGCTCGGCTTGATATGCTGTTGCTTTGGCTTTTTGTCACCATGGTTAGCTCCACATCAGCGCAACATGTCGAGAGTCCGCCTCAGTCATCTTCGACGGCGGCCAGCATTCTGGGCAGGGGGGGGAGGGATTCAGCCCCTCATAGTCACACCCCCCTGCCCACATCGGCGTCCAGTTCCATGACCTCGCCTGGCACTACGGCGCCTGCATTATCCCCCCCACTGGCCCGCTCCTCGGGGTGGGGGACAGCTCCGACCCTGACGGTGGCCTCGCCTACTTCGGTTGAGCCTGCAGCTCCGTCCAGGGCGACTACGGCATCACAGAGGGCTACTCCGTCTACGCCTACGCGGCTGGCCCCTGGCAGCACGCACTGCTCACCGACCTCATCTTCGGGGATTGGCGGCAGAGGGTACCGACCGTCCTCGGGCGGCACGCACTGCTCACCGCCCTTGCCCTCGGAGAATCCAGGCGGCAGAGGGTACCGACTGCCAGGGGCCCCACCGGGCCAGAGCGGCCCAGTGTGCACTACTTTGGATGGCGATCATGACTTCTTTGAGGACGTTGAGCCTGACATGGAAGCAGATCTGTGTGAAGGCGCATTTCATGAAGCGCCATCTTCGTCCCCACCTTCTTCCCGATTACGCTTCGAAAAATCAAGTCAAGAACGCGCTGCACCTACCTCGCCTTCGCCGCCAGGGAGCACGGAGGCGAAGGTGCAGCCAACGCATGCAGTATCCCAGCCGCAGCTCAAGGGCCTCATCACAACGGTGAATGCTACGAGCTACGGCCCTCTTTTTGACTTTTTGGCTACCTATCGTGGTACTATCTTGCTGGCACAAGAGTTGAGGATTACCGACTCCAGGCTTGGCGAGTTTCAGGCCAGGGCCTTGGATGCTGGATGGCATGGGCTATGGGCCCCTTCGCCCTCTACGGGGGACTCAGCTACGTCCAACTTCGGAGGGGTCGCTGTACTTGTGCCGACATACATCATGGTCACAGCCCCACCTGATGATGGGCATATTATTTACCCAGGACGAGCAGTCTGTGCACAGATTAACTGGGGAGTGGCAGGCGGCATCATAGTCGCCAGTGTGTATCTCGTCACGTCTATTGGCATATCGGGCGAGAACATTGAAGTCCTGTGGGCCTTGGCACAGAGAGTTGCGGCATGGAACTCACGGGGCCTCGACTGGATCCTAGGTGGCGACTGGAATTCCGACATCGATGCGCTCAATGTTCGCAACTGGGTCGAGACCATGGCAGCCGTCCGCTACGTGCCCGACCAGCACACCTGCATCACCGATGAAGGCAAGAGCACCATAGACTATTTCGTCGTCTGTGCCAATTTAGCGTCTCGCATCAAGGGCAAGCCAGAGGTTCAGTATGACTCCAAGGGCGTGCCGCCGCCGCATTTTCCTGTGGAGCTGCAGCTCATGGGCGAGGATCGCCCCACGTGGTGCCGTGTCCCTGTGGAGCCACGTCCCTTTGCGGTGGTGCCGCCAGTTGGCTGTGCTAGATATCCCTACCCGTGGCACAGGCTTCGGACAGAGTTCCAACGGGTCAGCTGTACTGACGACCTGAGCCCGCTCTGGGACTCCGTGTTGCGAGGGGTGGACTACGAGCTGGCAGGGCGCTACGACTGTGTGGGTGCTAAGGCCATGCAGTACATCGGACGCGAGGGGCCGCCGCAGTTCAAGTGGCAGCACTTGTCATGGCAGCCGCCACGCAGGCGTACCTACAAGGAGCCGACCGTGCTGGCCTGGGCCACGGCGAAGCGATGGGCCCAGCACCTTGTGGCTGAGAAGAAGCGGCTGGTGAGGTACATCGAGCGCCTCAAGCTTTGTGCTGCCGTATGTGACATCACGCCGCTGCAGTACACTAAGGTCGTAGTGGCTTTCAACGAGGTGGCTGCCTTTTATAGGCGCGCGGCTCGGTCAGAGCATGTGCTGTGTGTCTTGGATGCTGCCTTCGCAGGCTTCTTTCGGCGAGGGCTGATCGGCTTGGTCGAGGCTGACTTTGAGGACGTAGCCAAGACCATCATTGCCGCAGCTGACCATCATTTGAGAACGGCACAAAGAGCGGCAGAGAGGGCCTGGAGGCAGTGGGCCAAAGAAGCCTTCCTGGGAGGAGCATCTCGGGCACATTCGTCCAGGGTTCGGGCTCGACAGGAGGTGCTTGCCTACTCCCACGACGCTCAGCCATATCAGATGGCTGACCGCACGCTCGACAAGTGGAAGGACGTTTGGACCTACCACGGGGCGTGTTCTTTGCCGCTGCCTGCCGATCACGCTCAGTGGCCGTTGCTTCCGCCTTTGACTGCATCGCAGGTGCGTGGAGCCATCAGGAGTTTTCCGTTGAAGACGGCCTCGGGCCAGACGAGGATCGCGCCACGCACGCTCGATGTGCTGTCCGACCAGGCCTTGCAGAGCCTGGCCGATATGTTCATGCTGTTTGAGAGTTGGCTGGCCTGGCCCACGGACAGGCTCTACAGCGAGCTTGTTCGCCTGCCCAAGCCTGACGGGGACACTAGGTTGATCGTCCTCAGTAACACTTTCGTCAGGTTGTGGGGAAAGCTACGTCGGCCGCTTTCGGCGGAGTGGCAAGAGACACACAGGTGCGAGCATATGTGGGGGTCAAGGGCTGGGCAGACTTCGACCGATTCAGCCTTCGACCACAACCTGAGCCAGGAGATAGGAGAGCTTTTAGGTGAGCACACATGCACCATTCTCCTGGACATGACCAAGTGCTTCGATATGGTCAGTCACAGTGCACTTCTCCGAGAAGCTAGAGAGCTCGGGTACCCGCTGAGGCTCCTGTGGTTGCTCCTGGGCTCCTACCGCCAGCCGAGAAGGATCAAGTGTTTTGGGTATGTATCTAGGCCCTTGGTGGCCCATCAGGGTATTCTTGCGGGCTGCACGCACGCCACGTACCTTCTTTACCTCCTCACGTACCGAGCGGTCCAGCGCACGGCCAGCATTGCACCTTCTATCACGCCACGCACGCTCATGGACGATGTGGGTTTGCAGTACGTGTCGCCTGTATTGAGGGAGGTGTCCAACCTGGCCCGTGCGGCCAAGGCGTTTACGTCGGATGCTGGAGATCTTGGGATGGTCCTGAAGCCGCCGAAGTCTGGATGTATCCCTGGGAACCAAAAAGTTTGGGGACAGCTCAAGAGGCACCTGGGAACCTTGAAGATCCCGTACAGGGCCCACATGAGGAATCTGGGACACGAGCTCACAGGACCTCGAGTTCTTCGGCATATGGAGAAGCGTAGGTTGGTGCAGTTTCGAGAGCGCAAGCATCGTTTTCGCATGTTGAAGTCCGCCGTGGGGCGGAGTGCTACCAGCCTGTGGCGCACGGGCGCCCTTCCATCAGTGGCGCATGGCGGTGCAGTTGCTGGAGTTAGCGACAGCGCTCTTCGCGAGTTGCGACATTGTGCTGCAGTCCTAAATGGTGCTCCAGGTAAGACGATGGTTGGGGTAACAGCGTATCTCATATCTCATCGGGATGAGTGTTATGACCCCATATATAACGCCACCACGGATATTGTGCTCAAATACGCCTCCTGGATCTGGGACGGACGTGTGCAACCTAGCAGACTTCGGGAGGCTTGGGTGCGTCTGGGTGCTAAGTTCGACAGTTCACCTTCCTGGGCCAAGGCGCGGGGGCCCCTCGGGGCCACTTGGCTTACTTTGAGGCGCATATCCTGGACTATGTCGTCAGAGCACATCCTGGTCGACGATTTGGGAAACAGTTTTGATTTGTATCGTATATGTCCAGCAGACCTACGAGTATTCCTGCATCAAGGCATTCAGCGATGGCAGCACCATAGGTTGCAGCAGCATTTTTACACCGAGCAGGCGGAGGTGTGGCATCGTGCGCTTCGCCACGCGCTCGCCAAGATAAAGTGTCACAGGCGCCTCGGAGCGCTGCAGGCTTTGTGGGCTGACAACCTTCCCATCCCACCACGTCGGGACATGAAGCACGGGAGGCCCATTAGGCCATGTCAGGCCTGCGGCAAGGCTATCGACTCCTGTTGGGGTCATATCTTTTACGACTGCCCGCCGCTCCTCGAAGGGGACCCCGACCAGGAGTATTATGAGTTTCCAGAACAGCTTCAGGAGGTTCGTGACATGCTTCAGGCGTCTGGGCAGATGCTGGGGTGCACCGACTGGGACCAGAGATACCTGATCTATGGGGTTCCCGAGCCTGTTCCTGTACCGCACTACACCACGGTCTCCAAGGAGGTTTTTGTATGGGGAGATGTCTCGGGCTCTTGGGGGCCCACGTCATATACTGACGGTTCGGGGTTCTCGGCCAGCATTCCTGAAGTACGTAGGTGCGGGTGGTCGGTCTGCCAGCTGGACCCCGTCACGTGGCTCCCCGCCAGAGCTGTATATGGGCCTTTGCCCTACTACGTGCAGACAGTAGGACGTGCTGAGCGCTATGCCATTAAGATGGGACTTCAGTGGCATCCTGGGCATGAGGTTTTCATTTCTGATCTGAAATCGCTCGTGGAAGAAGGTGCGTCCTGGGACCAGAGGCTCGAGTTTGGCAAAGCGAAGCACGCCCGAGTCTGGAGAGATATTTTTTCGGCTGCCAGAGCACGCGATCCACGTCTGCCACCAGTGCGGTTTCAGTGGACTCCAGCTCACAGGAAGCTGGAGGACATCATCGGGTCGGCCACGCCAGACGAGCTGGAGGCCTACGTCGGCAATGCCTGGGCCGATTTCTTCGCGAAGTGTGGCAGCGCTTCGCATATGGTGTCAAAGACACTGGCTGACAGTCTGGCAGCTGGGCTGAAGCAACACAGGCAGGTCCTGCACTATGTGTCGTGGGCGGCCTTCCAGGTCGTGCAGTTTCGGAAGTGGGGAGCTGACCCTGTCGTGGTGCAGGACCCAGAGCTCGCCCAGGTGCCCAAGCGTGTGGTTTTCGAGAGGCCCCAGGACCACGAGTTGCTCTTCTGCCAGAGGACGTCAGAGTATCGGTGTCGAAGGTGCAATCGTGTCGCTCGGTGTGCGAGTACCCTCCAGACTCTTCGTTCGGGAGCGGATCGTGTATGTGCTCCCTCGCCCCTTGTCCAGAGCCTGGCCGAGGACTTCTTCTTGCGGAGTTCTGAGGCGTGGCTTAGAGTCTCGGATTCTAGGGTCACGGCGGCCATCGAGGCGGCCGATAGGATGTTGGGGTCCACGTCTCGGCCTTTGGAGGCCTCCTCGGTTCCCGCGGTCCCTCCTCAGCCGCTGGGGCAGGTGTCGGCTGCCAGCGGCTCGGCCGACGTACCCCAACCTGTGCTTGCTGAATTCGCTGAATTGGGGCATGATGTTTTCTGTGTCAATTCCGTGTATTGCTGCCGCAAGTGCGGTGGCAATTTCAACGGGTCCGAGTCCTTCAGGTCCGCCCGCAAGCTGCGGGCGCAGTGCCAAGGTTTCTCGGAGAATCCAAAGACTAGGGCGAACCAGCTCACGGCGATCGACCGCATCACCCGTGGCCTGGAGCCCCGCCAGCGGGGGGCAGGAGCGGTGCGTTCTGGCCCGAACCCTGCCCCCTAGTGTTTCTTTTGGGCTTGGGCCTGGGAGGTTTTCTTGGGTGTGGTTTTCCTGAGGCGCCCCACCCTCTCCCAGGCTTCCGCCCTCCGCCACCCCTGTGGCTCTCAGGTCTCACACGCGGTGGGTGTTCGTCACTCGGACGCCTCTCCTGCGGCTCGCTCGCTCCTCCTCCTCCTCCTCCTCCTCCTACTCTCCTTCTATCCTCATCTTCCTCCTCCTCCTCCACCTCCTCATTCTCCTCCTCCTCCTCCTCCGCCTCCTCCTCCTCCGCCTCCTCCTCCGCCTCCTCCTCCTCCTCCTCCTCCTCCTCCTCTCCCTCCTTCTGGTCCTTATGCTCCTACATCTGCTCCTCCTCCTCCGCGGCGGCGCCTCTCGAGCCGAAGGGCGGCGTCGGAGAGTCCGTGGGGGGGGGGGGGGGGAACCGGCGCAGCTCTTCGCGCCTGTCCCGGTGGGTCGGGGGCCCCTCGCCCTGCCGGCAGGGCGCAACGAGGGGCAACGACAGGGAGGGGCCGGCATGCAAAGGGGGGGACATCGGAGGGGCTGGCAATGAGGGGGCTGTGAGGGGTAAGGACAGGGAGGGGCTGGCAATGAGGGGTAACGATAGGGAGGGGCTAACATACGAGGGGGGGGGCGGGACGAGGCATACGAGGGGGGGGGAGGGATAGGGAGGGGCTGGCATACGAGGGGGGGCATCGGCCTGGAATCGGCGACGCATCGCCGACAGATCGGCGACAGGCCCCCGACAGCAGATCCGCACGTTCTCCTGGGCCGGGTGGGGCCATCGGACCCAAATCGGCGATTCACGGGCGATTGGGGGCCGATGCACCCCCCCCCCGTGCCTATTCGCCCCCCCCCCCTGTCGTTCTTGCCATCGCTCGGACGTCCATTTCCCGTGCATTTTTCGGTTTCGTGCGTGTTTTTTTTTGCTCGATGGTCCAGGATGGTCCTCGATGGTCCTCGCCGAAAAAAAATGCACACGTCCGAGCGATGCCAAGCGCTGCCCCTGACACAAATTGTCCCACGTGGTCGATGCATCCTCCCTCCCATGCCCATTCCCCCCCCCGATCGCTGCCCCATTCCCCCCCCCCGATCGCTGCCCCGATGCATCCCCCCCCCCCTTGCCTATTCACCCCCCCCCTATCGCTGCCCCTGACGCAACTCGTCCCACGAGCGCTCGCGAAAATCAGGGAGCACGTGCTTTTGCCATCGCTCGGACGCCCATCCCTCCGTGCGTGTGCTGGTCTCGTGCGTTTCCTCCTCCTCCTCCTCCTCCTCCTCTTCCTCCTTCTGCTCCTACATCTGCTCCAAGATGCTCCCCGACGGGACGCACTGACAAAAGTCCACACGGCCGAGCGAAGCCAAACGTCAGCGACGAGAAGACGCGGGTCTCACGCAGGATGGCACGGCGACCTTGCGCGATGGCGTGCACGGGCCGCCAGCGCGGCACGCTGAGAAGCGGAAACGAGGACGCTCAAATACGCGCCATCTTGCGCGTGCAACTTGCGCGCGAATGTCCGTGCAGTCGAACCTGTTTTTCTGCATCGTTCACGTAGCCTAGGCAGTAGTGGTAAACGTATATGTCGAATGTGCCATGCATCCAGTCACAACTGTTTCAAACTTCAGTTTGACTCAATTTGATACGCGATAGATATAGCTGTAACCATACCGTGGAGCGGTCGGCAACGAGGAAGGTGAATCACTTCGGCGGAAGTGCCAGGGTCGCTGAAACGAGGTAACATGTACCTTGAGACTTTGTATGAACATAGATATGCCGCCAGCCAAGGGTGTCCTCCATCATCAGCGGTCCGCGGAAGTAGTGGCAATATCGAGGATCGTTCCCATACTGTGCGATGAGTGGTTGTCTCAGAATTCAGGTCCCCGAAGTGCCGTACGATCAACGCAAAGGGGACCCCTGATGAGAAAACCACGCCATCACTGACGGTCAAGTGCCCTGCCCCTCTTCGCCGAAAACTGTGGACATATTGCCGCCGTGCCCGGGCAGAAGTGCAGAAGCACCAACAACCAGGACATCCCCTCACAGAGGCCATAGGCTAGTGCACCTGCACGTGGGAATAAAGGCTCGACATCGGAAGTTACTCGAGGGGCCAAAGTGGGCGACACGAACTATCCCAACCTCTCTGGACCCGACTTTGGGCCGAGACCACTAAAGGGGCCCAGGGAGACGCACATAGATAAACACAAGTTCCAAGATTTCCATTATTTTGCACATCCCCTGGAGTCTCACCTTGCCCTCCAATTCCGACATGGAGAGTGCGGGAGAGGGAGAGGGAGAGAGGGAGAGGGAGAGGGGGGAGAGGGACAGAGAGAGAGAGAGAGAGGGAGAGAGAGAGAGGGGGGAGAGGGAGAGGGAGAGGGAGGGGGAGGGAGGGAGGGAGGGAGGAGAGAGGAGAGGAGGAGAGGGAGAGGGGAGGGGAGAGGGTAGAGGGAGGGAGAGAGGGAGAGGGGAGGAGGGAGAGGGGGAGAGGAGAGGGAGAGAGGGAGAGGGAGGAGGGAGGGAGGGAGGGAGGGAGAGGGAGGGAGACGGAGAGGGAGGGAGGAAGAGGGAGAGGGAGAGGGGGAGAGGGACAGGGAGAGGAGAGAGGGAGGGAGAGAGGGAGAGGAGGGAGAGGAGAGGTAGCGGGAGACGGAGGGAGGGAGAGGGGAGGGAGAGAGGGAGAGGGAGGGAGGGAGAGGGAGAGGAGAGGGAGAGGGAGAGGGAGGGAGAGAGCGAGAGGGAGACGGAGGAGAGAGGGGGAGAAGAGGGAGAGGAGAGGGAGAGGAGGGAGGGCGGAGGAGGGAGCGAGGGAGCACCGCGGAGCAGCCGACGGGCCACCGTGCGCCCCCCCGACGAGCAAGCGCGCGGCGGGGACGTCGTGCCCGGGGCGAGGGGCAGGGGGGAGGGGCGCTCTTCTCTCCTTCCCCCTCCCATGCCTCCCCTCCCCCTCCCCCCCTCCCTCCCCCCCTCCCCTCCCTCCCCTCCCCTTCCCCCCCCTCCCCCCCCTCCCCCTCCCTCCTCCCTCCCTCCCTCCCTCTCCACTTCCTCCCTCCTCGTCACCTCCCCTCGTCCCCTCCCCTGCTCCCTCTCTCTCCCTCTCTCTCTCTCTCGCCGTCAAATGCCCAGCTCGTCCTCCTGCTCACCCGCCATCCCGTCCTCCTCCACCTGTGTACGCAGCTCCCCGTTGCCGATTGCGCATCTGACGGGGCCCTTTCGGGAGTCCCAGGCCAGCTATGACACGCGTCCGCGGACCGAGAACAATCCAGCGCAGTGGGAAGGGGCGGGAGGCAGAGAAAGGACGTCAGATATGGCGCGAGCGTGCCTAGCCTGTCCCAGCCCCTCTCCCGCCCTCGCGCCTCTTCCTCTCCCCTATCAGTCCCTCCAGTCCCTCCGCCCGCGACAGAAACAGCAGGCCCGTGACCCAAGGAGCCTCCCAAGGCCTCCTGGGGCCTCGCGAGGCCATGCAGAGCCTCCCAGGGGCGCCCACAGCTTCAAAGAGCCTCCCACCGACGCCTGGGCCACAGCGTGGCCCATGGGAGGCCAATCAGCGCATTGGCACGGCCGTTTTGAGGCCCTGGGCAAAGTCCCAACTTCTGGAAGGGGCTCCCCCTTCCCCGGGACCCCGAACATCGAAAGACAAGGAATGGTGCCGTCTGCCCGCCATGGTTCGAACGTTCCCCATCCCCGCTGGCGAGGCCTGGGCCCCGCTGGCCGATTTGCTCCGATGAGTGGGGATGCATGCTGTTCGCTTCGGGTCTCGCGGGACCTGCGCCCACCCGGGGGGGTGGTCTGGCTGGGCTGAGATAACTACCACGGCCCAGTGGGAATGGTGATCGGTTAGACGATGATGACCTGCCCCCCCCCGTTCGGCGGCAATTCATAGGAGCCTCCCATGCCATCTTGCTGGCTCTTGCGAATCTACGCTAACCGACGCGAATCGACGCAAAGTCGGCGCTGTCTCATCGATTATCAGACGCTGGCGCACGCGAATGTACTCCAAAGACGGAGCTGCGAGGACACACGAAGGCTCCCATGACTTGCTGCCCCCCCTCCTCGGGGCGACGTCAAGGTATCGTAGGGGCTGACATGTGGTTAGAAGAAAACCGCTCAAAAAATCCCTTGCAACAAGGAGATGAGCGTATCCAGCCAGGCATGTTCCCGAAACTCCACCTTGGGATAACCTCCCCTCTATGATTAGGTCGGGTCGGGCATGTCCTCCTACAGGCGGATTTTGGACGAAAAACAAAAATATTCAAAAAATGCTCCAAAATAGTCAAAACATCGTCCCCAGACTATTTTTCAAACTATTTGTGAATATTCCTCCTGTAGGGGGACACGCCCGACTTACAGCTGGGAGTGTTCCCGAAACTCCACCATGCGGATAACCTCCCCTCTACGGGCTCCCGTCCCTGAGTATCGTTTAACCGGTCCCCATCCCCAGAGGCGTGGCCTGGGCCCCACTGGCCGATTTACCACCCCTAGATGGAGAGATGGGCCGTTCCCTTCGGGTTTCGAGGGGTGCATCCCCATCTGGGGGGGGGGGGTAATTTGGTGGGGGTCTCCCGGCGGTGGACAAACCTCCCTTTAGTAAACTTCCCCTTCGTGGAAAACGGCCTGGGACCGAAACCGACGGACCTGGACCCGCAAAGATGACGGCCGCGACGCCCTCTCGCGAACCGAAAAGGGCCAATTCCTGAATCGACGCGTCAGGGTAGAAGGTCTGTCCACCCCCGAGTCTCGAAGGGGAAAGTGACTACATACCAGACCACCCCAACCCAACCCGAAGACCCGAATTTCGGGTTGGGGGGGGGTACGGGCCGCATATGTGTTTTGTCGATGTTTCCCGACCCCCCCCCCACTGGACATGGAGGGCAAATCGTGGCCTTCGGGTTGGGCCTGGGGGTGGTTTGGTGGGCGGTGAGAAGGGGATGGGCATGGGGATCGGTCAAACGCTACCGATACCTCGCCATCGCTCGGACGTCCATTTCCCGTGCATTTTTCGGTTTCGTGCGTGTTTTTGTTTGGCTCGATGGTCCAGGATCGTCCTCGATGGTCCTCGCCGAGAAAAAATGCACACGTCCGAGCGATGCCAGGATCCCGAGTCCCTCCCCCCCCCCGCGCCACTGCGGCGGCCGCCCGGGTGGGCAGCCGCGCTCGCAGCGCCGCCGCGGCGCCCTCCAGGCAGGCCGCCTGCGCGCCGCCGCCGCCCGCGGGCGCGGCCGGCAGCAGCAGCTCGCCCTCCTGCGCGGGCACTGGCCATCGCTCGGACGTTCATTCCCTGCGTTTTTTTCGGTTACGTGCGTGGTTTTTTCGCCAAATGATCAGGGATGCTCCTCGATGGTCCTCGCCGAAGGAAAAATGCACACGTCCGAGCGATGCCAAGGGTAGTGCTGATGTGGCGGCGCGCGGGGGGGGGGGGGGGGCGCAGGGGGAGGGGGGAAAGCTTCTTAGAGGGAGGCTGCTTCTCAGAAGGCGCCGGCCTTGCATCTACAGGCAAGGACCGCGCCTGCCAGGAAGCAGGGGTGCTTCTGGGAAGCCATCCTCCCTCCCAATAGACCCCTCTGCGCGTGGCCGGTTGATATCCATATCCAATGCGTCCTAGACTTTCTTGGAAGGGACACCGCAAGGCCGAGGCGCACTGAGTTTGGGCTAAAAGCGGGCCTCTGGGGGCTAAAATTTTACCCCTGTCTGGTGCGCCTCGGGTCTCGTGAAGGAAACCCGGAATTCCTAGCCTGCAGTGGATATGGACACAAGTCTTGCCTGCATCCTGGCTCGACTCTCGCCAGCCCACGGCCCTCAGGAGCTGCTCGGCACCCGCCACGGAGAACACCTTGGCCGCCAGGGCCTTGTTCGTGCGGGAGAGCCGCCTGAACTTGGGCTCCGACGGCTGCTCCAGGACGTTCTCCAGCACGCGCAGCAGCGTGCGGTAGCATGCCTCCTTGGAGGCGCGCGGATTTCTTGGATCCGCGCTGGACACCCATCCATCCTGGACGCGCGGAGTGCGCCAGGGGCGCTGCCAAGGGGGGCCCAGTGTGGATCCAAGAAATCCTCGCAGAGCGCCGAATGCCTGTACTTATGTCGCTGTTTCTCCTTCGGCGTCTGGACCTCTGCCCCCGCAGACTCAATCGCCCAGGGGGGCGCGAAGGGGTAGGGGCAGAGGCGGGGCCAGACGGAAACCGAAAAAAAAACGGCACATGCAAGAGGGAAGCCTGAGCACCCAGCTGGGTCTGTTTCTCGACCCCACCTTGGGAGAACCCCCCCCCTCTGAACGAACCTCCGATCCTGGACCTCTGCCCCCGCGGACTCCATCTGCAGGAGGCTCCCGGCCACCGCCTCCGCGCTCGCCGCGCTCACCGGCGCGGGCGGCCCGCCCCCTCCCGCCGCGGGGGCACGAGCTGGCGCCCCCTGCGAGCACGCCCCGGCGGGCGGCGAGGGCCGCTGCGGCTGCGCTTCCGGGCCGCTGCTCGGCGCGGCCCCGGCCGGCGCGGCGGCTGGCGCCGATGGCGCGAGGCCCTGCTGACTACCTACCAGGCCACGCCGACCCAACCCGAAGACCCGAAGCTGACCCGAATTTCGGGTTGGGGGGGGGTGCGGGTTCCACGTGTTTTTTTGTCCAGTGTTCCCCGACCCCCCCACACTGGAAATCGAGGACACATTTGGGCCTGCGGGTTGGGTTGCGGTGGTTTGGTGGGTGGTGACCTGCAGCCTGTCCAGGAAGTCGGCGCGGCCCCGCGCCACGCCGCCCGCGCCGCCGCCAGAGCCGGCGGCACGGCCGCCGGGCCCCGGCCGCGGCGAGCGGCAGGGGTGCAGGTCCTCGAAGCGGTGCCTCACGCACACGCGCGCGCGGCAGGCGGGGCAGACGACGGAGTTGCTGTCGGTGAGGGCCTTGCCACACCCCACGGCAGGGCAGCGGGGCGCGCTCGGCGCCGGCGGCGAGCCCTGGCAGCAGGCCTCGTGCTGCAGCCAGGCGGCGTCCGCCGCTCCTGGGCCAGCGACGTATCGCACGGTGGCCCTGCAGAGCGGGCAAACCAGCGCCCGAGCCCCGTCCTTCGAAGCCTCGGCGGCCGCATCGAACTTTGGGCACGCGTGAGCCTGCGGCGTGGCGTGCGACAGGCAAAACTTGCCGTCGCATCGCTCGCAAGCAAACGGCAGGAAATCCCGCTGGCCACAGTGCGCGAACTCGCACGCCGCACCCACCAGAGAGAAGCCGTCCTCGTCCCGGAAATCGCCCATTGCGGCGGGGGAGCCAACGGCCCCAGCTCGAGCCCAGTCGCGCTGTCCTCGCCGACAGTGAGGCGCCGTCAGTGAGGAGGAAGGAGGAGGAGGAGGAGGAGGAGGAGGAGGAGGAGGAGGAGGAGGAGGAGGGAGGAGGAAGGAGGAGGAGGAGGAGGAGGAGGAGGAGGAGGAGGAGGAGGAGGAGGCGGAGGAGGAGGAGCGAGGAGGAGGAGGAGGAGGAGGGAGGAGGAGGAGGAGGAGGAGGAGGAGGATGAGGAGGAGGAGGAGGAGGAGGCGGCGTAGGCCTCGTGGTTTACCACACAGCACCCGCAGGCATCTGGGCATCCGTGAGGAGCAGTAGGAGGAGGATGGAGAGCACGATAGGTTCGTGTCGTGCCGGCTTCGGCGCTGGCTCCTGACACCGCGGGGATCGTTCAACCTCGAATGATGGGTCCGAGCTGCACGCTCGGCACGCAAGGGCAGCGCGCGGCCGCGGCGCCCGCCGCCCGCCGTCGGGCGGCCGTGGGCTGGTGCCCGTGGGTCGCCGCAGCGCTGGCCTCCAGGAGGGGCCCTGGAGGCCAGCAAGAGCGCGAGGACCCTCCTCTGCGGCACCGACAGGCGGCCCCTCCCACTCTCGCCGGCGGCGCGCGACGCCGACGACCGCGGAGGGCGTCAGCACACCAGGGCGCACCTTATCCGAGCGCAAGGACGGACCGGCGGCTGCGTCGAAACCGCTAGCAGGCGCGAGTCACACGAACGCGAGGGGACACCGGGGGAGGTGGAGCAGTCCTCAGGGGACAAACGGGACAGGATTCCCGGTCTTCGCTTCTCTGCTGGTTTCGGGTTTCGCCTGCCGTCGGTTCTGGGTTTGCTCCTTGAAGATTCTGGGTTGCAATTCCTGGTTCCGGGTTTCGGCTGGGCCGATTCTGGGTTTCGCCTCGTTCTGGGTTCTGGGTTTCGCCTCAAACAATTCCGGGGTTCACGCTCTGACCAGAGTAGGCCTCAAGGGACAGACGAGACAGGAGTGGCAGTGGGCGATCATGTCGCCCTCGGGGAAACCGAAATGGCAGCAGAAAGCCGAAACGGCAGCGGCTCGGGGTCCGACTCCCTGGGTAAGTCCTTGGGAGAAGCGCCGCCTAGTCGCACTCCACCCAGGCCAGCGCTCCCCCACAACTCCCACGATGTGAGGCAGGAAGCCAAGAGGAATCAAGCAATTTGTTGTTCATCGCGATTTCAAGAGAACTGGGGTGGAGGAAAGCCTGACGGGAGGTGGCGATGGCAGCGCGCTATATCGTTGGTTTGCAAATTGCCTGGGCGGCCTCTCGCAAGTCCTGTCGGCCTGCACAACGCGAAGCAGTCCCGAAACGTGCATAGATGTCCCATCTTGGAGACCCGCTGGTGTGAGGGGCGAAAAGTTGGGCGATCCCGCACGGCTGCTTCGCGCAGCTTGCGCTCCATGAGCGTTTGAGGAATCCGACCAGCGGGAGAAAGAGCAACCACAATTTTTTGCTACCGACCGATTCTGCTGCCACGAGAGTGAACGCGTACGCCGCGAGTCGTTACGCGCTCGAGGCTCCCAAGACAAGCAAGCAAGGGGGGGGCATACGTCCTACGCTTGTGGAATTCGAGGCATCGCACTTCCCAAAAGTGCCGGGTGGAGGCTGAAATAATTCGTGGGCGTGGCAAATTTATTATTGCAAGGCCAAGTGTAACGTCGGAAACATATGAACGTGTAGCCTAGGACTGAAACTGATGTGCCGCTGTTGAGCATTACTGACACGCTAGCTTGATAATCGGCATTGGAAACGTTATTCGAACGGTATAATTTATTTGAAACTCACTCGGTCCAGGCAACTCTTCGGTGGCCCCATGGCCAGCGTGCACGACTGAGTGCTTGGCTACCGACGGGGCCAAGACTCCACCACGCAGGAATCCCACCAGCCCTCTGGGTTTAAGTGGTTAAAAGGGTTTCCTCTTCAATCTTCCCTATTCACCTCAGACAAGGGTTTACCCCTCCCCCTTACGTACCCCCTCCCCCTCGGTTTGGAGGGGTGTTCCAGGATGCATTGTGGGGTTAAAGATGGCATCGGCCAGGAAGCCAACATCATTGATTTTACGAAATGTTTGCCACATGTTGGCCTCCTGGAGGGGGGCCGTGATTGAATACGGCCCGTCCTTTGATCGAGCCCCTCTGAGATGGCCCCAAGATGGCCCCTGAGGCTCCCAAAGGTGCCCAAAGGCGGCCCCAAGAGGTGCCCAGGAGGCCCCGAGAGGTCCTAAGAGGCCCCCAAGATGCCTCCACAAGGCTCCCAAGAGACCCCCAAGAGGCCCCCAGAGGCCCCCCCAGGGGCACCCAAGACGACCAAGAGGCCTCGGCGAGAAGGCCACAATCATTGCTTGTATCAGAGTTTTGGTCACATGTTGTCCTCTTGGGGGGGGGGCCTACGTAATGAAGGAGCCCCCCTCCTTTGATCGATTTCCTCGAAGACTAGCCCCAAGATGGCCCCCAAAACTCCTAAGGGTGCCCGAAGACGGCCTCAAGAGGCGCCCAGGAGGCCCAGATAGGCCCCCAAGATGCCCCCAAGATGAGGCTCCCGAGAGGCCCCCCAGAGGTACCCAAGACGCCCCAAGAGGCTTCGGCGAGAAGCCCACAAGCATTGGCTTCACTAGAAAGTTTTGGCCACAATTTGGTCTCCTGGGGGGACCCTACTGCAACACGGTCCATCCTGGGGGAGGGGACCCTCATGAAGGAGCCCCCCTCCTTTGATCGATCTCCTCCAAGATGCCCCCCCAGGGCTCCCAAGGATGCCCCAAGACGGCCTCGAGAGGTGCCCATGAGCCCCAAGAGGCCCCCAAGACGCCCACAAGATGCCCCCCGAGGCCCCCAAAGAGACACCCACGAGGCCCCACATTCCCCAAAGGCCCCCAGGACGCCCCAGAAGGCCACCCGGGACTGCCAAGAGACCCTCGAGAAACCCCAAGTGGACTCGAAACATGCATCCAAGATGCGTCTGGCCTTTCTGCTCTCCCTCCTCCTCCTCCTCCTCCTCTTCCTCCTCTCCTCCTCCTCCTCTTCCTCCTCCCCTTCCTCCTCCTCCTCCTTTCCTCCTTTCCTCCTTTCCTCCTCCTCCTCCTCCTCCTCCTCCTCCTCATCATCATCATCATCATCATCATCATCATCAGCAGCAGCAGCATCAGCATCAGCATCAGCATCAGGCATCTTCATCATCATCATCAATCATCATCTCATCATCATCATCATCATCATCATCAGCAGCAGCAGCAGCACAGCAGCAGCATCAGCATCAGCATCAGCATCAGCATCAGCATCAGCATCAGCATCAGCATCATCATCATCATCATCATCATCATCATCATCATCATCCTTCTCCTCTTCCTCCTCCTCCTCCTCTTCCTGATCCGCCTACTCCTCTTCCTTCCTCCTCCCTCCTCCCCCTTCCCTGCTCCCTCCTCCTCCTCCTCCTGCTCATCCGTTTCCTCTTCCTCCTCATCCTCCTCATCATCATCCTCCTGCTCCTCCTCTTGCTTCTCCGTTTCCTCTTCCTCCTCCTCCTCCTCCTCCTTCGCCTCCTCCTCCTCCCTCCCCTCCTCCCCTCCCTCCCTCCCTCCCTCCCTCCCTCCCTCCTTCTCCTCTCTTCATCCTCTTCCTCTTGGGGTATGACGTCTTACCCAGCCCTTTATTCCACTGCATGACCCTCCACATGCCTGATCAGGGCAACTCGTCTGGGCATAGTTTCTGATGGGCTGGTGGAGTTACGCGAAGCGTCTAGAGTCCGTTCTCGGAGGGACATGGGGATACAGAAGAAAACAAAGAGGATAACAACAGGGATAATGCTATAAGATGATTCGCCACGTTATTGAGGGTCCCAGTGGTCCCCCGGGCAGTACAGCAGTGGATGAGGAAACGAGGGGCAAGAGGAGGAGGAGGAGGAGGAGGAGGAGGAGGAGGAGGAGGAGAACGAACACGAAGACAAGAGGATTAGCATCCAATGTATGTCGATGGGCTCTGCGTGACCCAGACAGTTCGGAAGGGTAGGCAAAGGAGGAGCACACCAGTGAGGGAAGGCCGACAAAAGGATCTGAAGGGGCAAGATGGAGCATAGCGCATAACATCAAGGAGGAAGGAGGTGGGATGCATGGGAGAAGAGAGCAAGAGGAGGCGGGGCAGGAGAGGGAGTAGGAACAGAAAAAAACTGGAGGGAAGATACATCGGAGTGGGAGCACCAATATGATAATGACGATACAGAAAAGGAGCAGGATGAGGAATGCGGAGTAGGAGGGATGATGTCATGGAGAGTGGGCGCAACATATGCGACTTAACTTGTGCATGCGACATATTGTGTGCAACGTGCGTGATGGAACTTATTCCGTGCAGCCCATGAGATCCGATGAGGAGTAACTTTTGGCATGCAGCATGTGGAAATGTAACGTTCGGGGTGAACCTCCTGGGCAACATCGTAAGGGGTGCAGCAGATGGGATACAACTGACGGCATGCAACTGATGTGCATCACAGCACAACTTGGGGCGAAAACCAAGGGATGGATCTTGTGGGGTGCCAAATTTGGGTATGACATACCTGAGCGTACACATTCACATGGGTGCTTCTTATGGGTGCGGCTTATGGACGCAATATGTTAGCTGCAACTGATAGGATCTGGCGACGGCGACGGCCATACGTGCATGACACCACTCCCGCTTGCTTCCGAAATATATGAAAGTGAACCTTAGTGTAAACACCATCCGCGAACCAACCAGAGGCTACAGCAGAAAGTTTGGAGGTTCTGGGCCCAGGACTAGCTCTGGTCATAGAGGCCTCCTAGATGGGGTCGGAGTAGATGCGGTCGGACAGTCGCGCCGCATCGCCGATACATCGGCAATGCATCGGCAATGCATCGGCGATGCATCGGCGATGCACCAGCGATGCATCGTCGACGTGGGCCCGACCCCAAGTAACTCCGACCCCATCTGGGAGGCCTGGAGATCAAATGCGGCGGACAAAACGTGTGCGCCCTTGGAGGCACGGGCGCGCCGGCAATCAAATGATGAGGCGCGGCGAGCACGCTTTCAACTCGGGTGGCCGACCCCGCTCTGATCACAGGCCATGCTTCCCGTTATGCCTTCTCCTCTCCCCTCGCCTTCCGGGGGTCCAGGAGTGGGGAAAACAAGGGAGGAACGGTTGGGGGAGATGGGATGGCGGGCGGAGAGAAAAAAAAAGAGAAGAAGAAGAAATGCAATCATGGTGCGCAGAGGGGGGCCTTCCGAGCATATCACTCATGTGTCTCCATAGTGGGACAGGGTCTAGATCAAATGGGCGTATCAAGGAAAACTAGCAAAGAACGACTGTCCCCCCTGAAACAAACTGCCGTAAGGACACGTGACATATTATGTTTAATATTTCAGCAACGGGCCGCATCAATATCAAGAGCGCGGCGGCTGACCGTTCTGAACACAGCGGCGCACGCGAACTCATATTTGTATGTATGTTCGGCTAGAAACGATTGCAACAAGGCCGGTAATCAGAAACCAACTGCTCCAATAACGAAGGCGAGCATGAACGCGCAACTCACGTTCACACTTTGCTCTCAACCGTGACACCAAGCGGGAATCGCAACTAGTCAGCCCTGGCATGACTTGCAGTGAGTCTAAGAGACATACAACCGAAGAAATGACGGCGAGATCCCCACCCGGGTGCAGTTCGAGATTGCGGCGTTGGCGGGCCCAACATTCATCCAATACTGCAACGTGCACCTGGGAACCTGGTCTGATGCAAGCAGAAATGCTCGAGATGCCAAACGCGAGCACGGTGACGTAGAGGCCTCTCAGAGAGGGTCCGAGTCGATGGGATCGGAAGATCGCGCCGCATCGCCCTGCGCATCGGCGACGTCGGCGATGCATCGGCTAAGTAGTTCTGGGTTGAGAGAATCGGGCTCCAAGTCGAGCTGCATCGCAGATGCACCGGCGATGCGGCGCGATTCTCCGACACCATGTCTACTCTGGCTCCGTTTGGGAGGACTGGATGATAGCAAAACGGGGCTCTCGAGAGGCGCTTCTCCGGATCCGCTGGGCAAGGATAGAGCACGCTCCATTTTCGCTCTTGGCGCGGCTACCCCCCAAGCCGCGCGCTCTGAGCCCCAAGCCGCGCGCTCCAGCCGCCCGTTCTTCTTAACGAATCAATGGCGGCTCCCGCCCCAGCTCCAGCAGACCCCGAACGGCCAACAAAGGCATCCCAAACCATCGAAGATCACTTAAATGTGTTTCTTCGATTGTTCTTTGATCTGGCTCTTGGCCCCATGTCTATTTGATCGCCTGCCTGGCCCCTTCCTAATGTGACGCCGACGGTGCGATTCCTTCCAGGCCCCAGGCCACGAAACCTCCAGCCGCATCCACACGGCCATCTCTTCCCTCCGATGAGGAACCAGCTGCAGAGACGAAGAGGGGCTAACAACAAGACCGACCTCGGTTCCGACCACAAGGCTGTGACCATCGACGTGCGGATACCGACCACAATGATAAGCAGACGACCGCGACGCGACGACGAAACACGTCAACAACTCGACGCCCTCCCACCCAATTTCGTGACCGGAGAAATCACCAACACGCAAGTTCACCATGACTACCAACGGCGTGACTTACAACCACCTCCCGACACGCAAACGCTGAGCGAACACATCCTTCTTCTTCTCCTCCTCCTCCTCCTCCTCCTCCTTCTCCTCCTCCCTCTTGTCCTCCTCCTCCTTCTCCTCCTCCTCACTCTTCTGCTCCTCTTCCTCCTCCTTCTTCTCCTCCAATTCCGCCTCCCTCCTCTCCCTCTTAGGGTGCGACGTCTTACCCAGCCCGTTATTCCACTGCGTTCTCTTCCACATCCCTGATCTGGGCAACTCGTGTGGGCATCGTTTCTGAATGGGAAGGTGGGCTTGCACGAAACGTCTAGAATTTGTCCTCCTCCTCCTCCTCCTCAGCATCATCCTTTCCCTCCTAGTGTTCATCCTCTTCCTCCTCCTCTCATGGAAGGTTTACCAGAGATTGGGTGGGAGCGCGCTCCGCCCATTGGCTGCGCACGCCCCCCTCCCCTCTTGACGAGCATCCCCCAGGAATCTCCACGATGCCCTCGAAGGAGCCCCGAGATGCCCGCAAGCGGTCCTGGGCGAGCTCCACAAGGGGCCTCCACCGCTCCCCCGGGAGAACCCCGAGAGACCCCCCAAAAGGAGTGCTCCATCTAAAATGCCGGAGAAATGGTCTAAAGATGTTTTGAACATGATTTTCACATATGCAATACATGTTTAACACATGTTTAGACATCTGGAAATCATTTGCCAACATGCTTCCTCTCCCTTGATCGTCCTCCACAACTCCCGTGCGTCTCCGAGTTCACCATCACGGGCCTCCTTCGCTCGCTTGCCTGTCTACGTCAGGTTCGTGTCGTGCCGACCTCGGCGTTGGTTTCTGACACCGCGGGGATCGTTCCACCTGGAACGATCGGCCGTTGCCGAGACACGTCCGAGTCGTGCCACATCGAACGATTCTCTGGGCCGCCCGCGGCGTTCAAAGAGGAACGCCGCTGTCGGGGTCGCCGCCGGTAGACAAGACAGGAACCTACGGTACGTCCCTTCTCAACGATAACTCCCCTGCGCATTGAACTTGGACGGGCTGGCTGGGATACACGAAACGTCAAGAATTTGGGTCCATCAACTCGCGCTTTACGGTCGGGAACTTTCGCTCAACGTGTCGCTGCCTCGCGAGTGGATAGAGTGTCGCTCCGCTACGCGAGGCGGGAGACTCGGAACAGCTTGGGACGGCAAACCCCGGGGACTGGGAAGTGGACAGTGTATCACGCCGAAGCGTGGTGGGCCAGAACCGGCGGAGTGACACGCTATCCAAAAGCTCCCGACTGCAAGCCTCGGGGATAGAAATGAATCGGATCGGCGGGAACCAGCAGCCACGTCGGGAGAAGTGGAATCGGCGGGAATCGGCAGGCGAGTAAGGCATCCATCGACAAACCGAAAGCCAAATCGGAATCCGAAATGAGATCCAACCGAACAGGAATCGGCATCGATAGAAATCGAGTCGAACCGAGTCGGAGGACTCGAAGTGGGCCCCGCCTGGAGAAGGAAAGGAAGAGCGCGAATGGAGTCGAACCGAGTCGGAGAAATCGAGTCGAACCGCCTGGAGAAGGAAAGGAAGAGCGCGAATGGACGCTCTGGCCAAACAGGAGCCCGCGGCCCATCAGGGCGCAGGCGTGCCCGGCGGCGCTCGCCTCCCTTCAAGACCGCCTGCCCCTGCAAAGATACCCCCGCGGTGACAGACCGTGCGGTGACCTCGAAATCCCCCAAGACCTCACCGCACGGTCCGTCACCGCACGACCTTGGGACCCTGGAGGCCCCTGTCCCCCGAGACGTCCTCGGAGAACGACCCGAGGCCCAAAACCGTGCGGCGGCCCCGAATCCCCACCGACCCACCGCACGGTGTGGTCACCGCCCCGTTTGGGGGCCCCCGCTCTGCCTGGGGGGGAGCACCCCTCCCCGGGAGAAGCTCTTGGCTCTAGAGCGTCAGCGTCATCGTCCTCGTCGTCGTCGTCGTCGTCGTTGTCGCCATCGTTGTCGCCATCGTCGTCGTCGTTGTCGCCATCGTCGTCGTCGTCGTCGTCGTCGTCGTCGTCGTCGCCGTCGTTGACGTTGTCGTCGTCCTTCTTCAGGGTCACCAGCATCGGCCATGAGGCCTTCGCAATACTCCCCAGCATTTCCCTGCCTGCCAGCTTCTTCCTGCCACCCTCGCCCTCCACGTCTCGCTCAGGGGGCCTGCGGACCAACAGAAAGGAGGCAAGGCTGGGTCAGCTACTTGCAAGCGGGGATGGGGCCCTTTGGGGTTGGCAAGGTGGGTGGAGCCCATTCTCGACCCAATGTCCAAGAGTCGGCAAACGCAGCGAGGGGCGGATGAGAATGCGGAGGCGAGGTGGAGCAGGTGGGAAAACGATTGGACAAAGTAAGATTCCCCATGGGGGCCTCAAGCTTACTGCACGCAAAAGGGACTCGAGGCGGTGGGAGGAGAAGAAGGGGAGAAGGTGGGGAAAGAGGCATCGAGCAGGAGCAGTGCTGGGAGACGTGGCCGAGGCTGCTTGCAACCAGCTGCGTAACGACCTCACTGGGGCTACAAAAATCTCAATCTCTGGTATCCTCAAGCATCTAAGTTGATTGAATCAGCTCCAAAGTGTATGAGGCTACAAACATCTCTGGCATCCTCAAGCATCCAAGTTGATTAAATCAACTCTCAAATGTATGAACAAACACACACACACACACACCTACGGGATCACATCGAAACGTCATCTCCGGCTCGGATCCTGAACTGGCGACTTCCTCAGGGTCGCCTGGTGGGCCCGTCCTCTTGCAGAAAGGGTCTCGAACGATTCGAACATCAAAAAGAAGTCTGTCCAGACTCCATACAGGTGTCGGAAACAATTAAGCAACACTCATGCAGAACATATGGTTTGAAACTCCCCCCCTCTCCCCAAATGCAATGTTGGTTTCGGATCTCCCGATTTGGGGCCTCTGAGTGGTCTTCAAGGAACGTGCCAACTTTGAATTGCGGGGGAGGGGGGGGGGAAGTTGCTTAATGTCTTCCCTCGACCGTACGTCTTGTGGCTGGGCTGAGCTGTGCCCGCTTCTCTCCCCAGACCCACTCCGGGGACCCCCCCTCCATTGGATGGCCGCCACTGCGCGCCCGACCTGCTGTGACGCAGGGGCCCCGTCCCGCAGTTGCGGGGCCGAGGGCCCGCGCACAGACGGAACCACTGGCGCCGAAGACCAGCGCAGGCCGGTCCTCCGAGGCAGCGCTGCGTGTCGCGCACTCCCCAGCCTGCGAGCCCCTGCCCCGGGAGGGCGGGCAGGCTGCGTCGCCCGTCTGCCGCCTGCAGACTGCGAGCTGCGAATTACACGCACTCGAGGCGCGACACGTACCGCAGGCTCGGCGGCCGGCGGCCTCAGAGAGGGTGCCTCCGCCACACGCGCGGACGGCACATGGAGCATAGGAGGACGGCAGCTAGACCCATCGGTCGGAAGGAGTAGAAAACAACAAAAACATCCCTGGTGCGAGACATGCCCCACTGTGGCCCAGCACCCTCTGCTGGGCAAGGCCCCTCCCCGAGCTGATGAAAAAAAAACGCCCTTGGTGTTGGGCGTGCCCCACCGCGGCGCAGCACCCTCTGCTAGGCAAGACACCTCCCCAAGTAGAAACATGAAGTAGGAAGGCGCTGGGAGTAGATTGGGTTCTGTCCGCCACCCGAAGGAGGACGGAGAAGGTGAAGCCACTCGATCACTGAAGCAGAAAGGCGCCGAAAGCAGACTGGAATCTGGGAGTCCAAAAATGCCTACTTTCAACGACCGATGGGTACACCTACACCGATCCTGGCCAGGCTCACCCTGGGCCCAGGGTCGGTGTATGCGCCCTCCTGGTTTGGGCAAGAATTCCTGCTCTCAGGACGAGGCCTGGCCAAGATCGTTGTAGGTGTCTAGTCAAGGACCGACCGCAACGATGTTTAAAACGCGCTTGCGTTTGGAACGAAAAACCATACGAATGCGAACATCCAAACAGAAACGTTTAAAACGATACGGGTGCAAAACGAAAACGAAAACGAAGCGATGCCGCAAATCAGCGAGACAACAAAACGAAAAACGAAACGAACTCCGCAGACCTCGTTGGCGCCCTCCGAGACCAGAAGAGTGCACGGACCACTCGAACGCATGCGGCGTGCTCTCCGTTGATGCCAGCCAGGCCGACGCCGAACGAAACAAGCGCGCTGCGGAAATCAGAAGTCGCAGCACAAACGCGACGTCGTGAGAAATCCCCGACATAAGTTCGGTCACCTCCTCATCCTCCTCCTCTTCCTCCTCCTCCTCCTCCACCTTCTTCTTCTCCTCCTCCTCCTCCTCCTTCTCCTCCTCTACTTACCTGATCTTCGGAGCTGGATCGATCCGAGAGGGCCATGGAGCCCGAAACGTGGTGAAGAACTGCCGTCGAGATGCTTCGCAACGCCCAGGCGTCAGGGCGCACCGTGGAATGGGCGTGGACACTGCTTGCACCGCGGAGGCACGAAATGTTCTTAGAACCCCAAAATGTTCTAAGAACAAAAACACTGTTCTTAGAACATAGACCCGATGTGTTAAAACAGGACAGTCTCGGCCAGAAATGTTCTAAGAACCTTTCGTGGAAACCACAAAAGGTTCTTAGAACATTGCTTGGTAGGACTATGGGCACGCCAGGACGCTTCGCCACTGCTTGAGACTCCTGTCGTCGAGGGGAGGGATAATCTGTGAAGGCCCCACCGTGCTCCTGTGGTCCTCGCACGGCCGAAGATGGAGCGAGCCGGCCGGCCGCCCGTCCTGCCTCAGAGGGCAATCCCACCAGCCCTGCGGACATACAGTCGGGGCGTTGACCTAAGGAACCCTAAATAAGGAACGAGGTCCCTTTTTCCATAAATTAAACTTCGGTTTCCCATCGAAAACGTAAGGAAAACCCGAGTCAAGCTTTCAAACACTTAAGGAACATGGAGCCCCTCGACAACGAAAAGGGCTCCTTCTTTAGCGACCCGACTGTAGGAGGTATGACGGTGTTTGTCTTCTCTCTTCCAAAGCCGCTCCCTCCATCCTCTCCCGGAGGTTTTTTGGGCCCAGTCGCGAAGGGTCAGAACGTCCAGAATGGTCCAAGATAGCTGCAAGAAGGCCCACGATGCTCCACCATGGCCTCCACGATGGCTCAAGATAGCCGAGGAGGGTTCACAATGGCTTCCATCATGCCTCGAGGATGCCCCAAGAGAGCAAGAAGATGGCCCCAAATGCCCTCGGAGCCCCCACGTGAAGCCCAAATCCTTCAAACACACATCATTGGTGTTTGTCTTCTCGCCGTTTCGCTCCCTATTGACTTCTGAGGCCCCAGTATGGTCCCAATACGGCCCACGAGAGCCCCACAAGGGGCCCAAGCGGTCCCCAAGACGGCCCTCTGAGCGCCCCAAGAGGCAGGGTGACTGCAATCGAGGACCCCCTCTTTTTCATCGATGCCCTGCAAGATTGCCCCTAGAGGCCTCCAAAGGTTCCCAAGGGACCCACAAGACGGCTCGAAGTAGGCCCCAAGACCCCCCCAAAGAGCCCCAAGAGGGCCCTAAGACCCTCCAAAGCAACGCCATTAGAGCCTAAGTGGGCCGCGAGTCCCAAGAGCACTTTGAGAGAGCCTCCAGAAGACCCAAGATGTCAGAATCTTCGTCGTCCTCCTCGTCATCCTCCTCGTTCCTCGTCCTCGTCCTCGTCCTCTTCCTCGTCCTCCTCCTTCTCCTCATCCTCCTCGTTCCCGTCCTCGTCCTGGGTCTGATGAGGCTGATCCAACACTTGCTCCACTGCATGATCTTACATCCTACAACTCTCCCGATCAGGGCAAGCCACCTGGGCATCGTTCCTGGATGGGCTGGTGGGGATATTTTTTTTGGTATGCGGCCGAGCGACAACGGTCTGGCGGCGAAGGGCAATGTCCGGGGCGGGCGGCACAAAGCGAATTGGCGACCCCAACCGCCACGTTGGCAGGCCGGATCGCACCTGCACAACAACCGTGCAGTTGCACATGCACTGAACATTATCCCGGCGAAGCAACCTAACAGCGATGTGTAGAAGCATATCTGAAAGCATTCCCCTGAAGATTCAGATGAAAATCCAGTTGTAGAATTCTGCTGTTCTCGCAGTCGTTGTCGCATTCGCGATGACAGTCGCAGCGGCAACGGCAGTCGCAGTCACAGCCTCAGCCTCAGCCTGCCTCAGCCTCAGCCTCAGCCTGCCTCAGCCTCAGCCGGCCTCAGCCTCAGCCTCAGCCTGCTTCAGCCTCAGCCTCAGTCTGCCTTCAGCCTCGGCCTCAGCCTCAGCCTGCCTCAGCCTCAGCCTGCATCAGCCTCAGCCTCAGCCTCAGCCTGCCTCAGCATCAGCCTGCTCAGCCTCAGTCCTTCAGCCTGCCCAGACTCAGCCTCAGTCCTGCTTCAGCCTCAGCCTCAGATCTGCCTTCAGCCTCGGCCGCAGCTCAGCCGCCTAGCCTTCAGCCTGGCTCGGCCGCAAAAACATCAAGCCTGCCTTCAGCATTCAAAATCATACCCAGGAACGGAGTTCTGGGAACTCGAAGACCACGAAGGGCCTACAGTTGGCTCCGGGCATTCAAAGTGTGGCCCGGGAATGGAGTTCTAGGAACTCGAAGAGCACGAAGTGGCCTACAGTGGGCTCCGGGCATTCAGAATGTGGCCCGGGAGTGGAGTTCTGGGAACTCGAAGTCCACGAAGTGGCCTACAATTGGCTCCGGGCATCCAAATGTGGCCCGGGGAATGGAGTTCTGGGAAGTCGGAGAGCACGGAAGTCGCATACCGACACAGTGGGATCCGGGCATCCAAATGTGAGACCCGGGGGAACGGTAGTTCTGGAGCACCAAGAGCGATTTGCGAGGGATGTCCTAAGCGATTTCGGATTCGCGGCAGCCGCGGCGGCAGCCGTCCGGGGCCCGCCCCGAACCCCCCTGCGGGTCAATCTGACTGCTCTTTCCAGAATCACAGAAACATCAGCCAAGAGGGTTAGGTAAAAATGCTCTGCATTCGCCAGCAGACGCACCTAGGCGCCGCACTGTAAACCACAGTGAACAAGCGGCCGCGGGTGCGAGTGCAACGGAGTGAGTCGCCGGTGCGGCGCCAAACTCCAAGCAGCCAGCCCGGCTAGCTAAGAGACACGAACTCAGGACCGGGCTGCCGGCGGTGGAAAACAAAAGGCAAAGCGAGCGCGGAAGGCTGAACCACTCAGCGCGCAGCCCTCAGACTCCACCGCTCAGTTTGGGGGGGGGCCAACGGCACCAATCGCCTCCTCCTCCTCCTCCCCATCCTCCTCCTCCTGCTCCTCCTCTTCCTCCTCCTACTCCGCCGACGACGATGACGACTCCTCCTACATTATCCCCCTCTTGGGATATAGGGCGGCTTACCCCGCCCTGTGTTCTTCTGCATGTTCCCCCGCTTCCCTCATCACCTCCACTCCCCTGGGGCTCATTTCTGGACGGGCTGGCGGGGATATATTTTTGGTCGGCGGCTCTAGGACTAATGTCAAGAAGCGGGGGTGGCGCATAGGCCAAAGGGCGTGTGCACGTGCCTGGGACAAAATGACCCACATTACGAGGTGACCGGCACAGACATCCCAGCAGGTGGGGACGCAGTTGCGCGGCAGCGCTACCAAGTGATCAAACCGAGCATCCCGACAGATGGGGACGAGCGCGGCGACCAGCACTGGGACGGCGCAAGAAACGCGGGAGAAATCGCCCAGTCGGCGCCAATCTCCGGCCGAACAGCACGTGAGGCGAGGCCGGGAGGCAGGGGGAAGAGGGAAAGGTGCAGGTGCGGACCCCAGCCAGGGCACACGGCAGCACCAAGAAAAAAACAGAGCGGCAACAGAAATAGGGCCTGACTCACCAAGGCTCACTGACGTGGAAGTGTGGTTATGCCCGTCCCTGCGCATGAGAGGATGGCGACCACGGCTGGCGCCCACGAAGTAGAGCCACCATCAGCTTGTAGTCAGTGCGTACACATCGTATCCGACACTCGCGGTTCGGGGGCACAACAATGCAACGTATTGGCGAGACTGGTAGCAGACTGACCTGCTGGGGGAGCGGCCACGGGCAGAAGGATGAACCACTCGTACGGAGCCACTCCCTGACGAAGCCAGACAACAGGTTGACACCGGAAGTATGGCTGACGAACGTCCCAGATCTCCACCTGTCACGCAGCACGAGGGCCGAGTATGCCGGCGCCCGTCGGGAGCTAATGACTGGCGGCGACCGAGCCGTAGGCCGTCACGCATGTAGACGGCGTGCTGGCGGCGGGCCGAGACGTCCTGGTGGTAACGCCATGAACGGAACAGCAGAGAACCACGGCGAACCACGTCTGGGGGGGGCGTTGCCTGCCGCTGAGCGCCGGTGTCACTGTGAGGGGCGAACCCCCGTCCACTGCAGCACCACTCCCTTGCGCTCGCAGGCTGGCAACCAGCCGGTAGCCAGTGCACCACATCGTATCCGACTCACGCGGTCCGGGGGCCCAGCGATGCGATGTCCTGGCGGCGCATGGTGTGCGGTAGCCCCCGTCCACCACATGCCACGCTGTTCCTGCGAGGGACGGGTGCGTCCAGAACTGGGGAAGGCAGACCGCCGGCCGCAGCCTGGCCGCAGGGCAGTACCATGGCTGGCGGCGTGCAGACCTGTCGGGCTGGGTCAGATCTGCTGCACCCTGGGCGGGTCGCAACTTCCACGGACGATGCTATCTATGCTGTTGATCAGGGGGGGCGCAGCCGAGAGCCGCAGAGACTTGTGAATAACCGGTGGGGGATGCAGCCAGATGCCGTTGGACACCGAAGATGAGCCCTGGGCATCCAAGCACGGACCGCCACAGGGCGGGCGCACCTCTGCGGCCGCAGCTATCTTAGCACAGGGGGAGCGCAGCCGATAGCCGCATAATCATGGCGAATGAGGAGGAGGGGGAGGAGGAGGAGGAGGAGGAGGAGGAGGAGGAGGAGGAGGAGGAGGAGGAGGAGGAGGAGGGGGAGGAGGATGATGAGGAGAGGAGAAGGGGCGCCTGTACAAAGCCCAGGGCACGGGGGACGTGCCCAGGCGACTGAAACGCCCGGGGCATGACTAGGGTCGGCCACCCTTCAGCGACTGGTGCAATCTCGGCGGTCAAGGCGGGGGGCGCAGCCGCAAGCCGCAGAGCCATTGGGAATGAGATGGATTGGGGGCGCAGCCGAAAGCCGCAGAGACATTGTGAATGCAGAGGGCGCAGCCAATAGCCGCTGAGCACAGATGGCGATCCCGAGCATCCATGCACAGAGTTGAGCGCGGGCGGGGCGGTACTTTCGACCCCCAACCGCTGCCGTTCACTATGCTATGAAAGAGGTGGAACGCAGGAGGTGGTATTTCAGCCACCAGACTCTGCCGTCCAAAGTGGGCCGCCCTGGAAGGGTGGCACCGCCGACTCCACAGCCCATGCTGGTGAATGGGACTGAGCGCGGACAATGCGGCTGATGGTTTTGTACCCCTACCGCTGCCGTTCACTGTGCGAAAAAGGGTGGAGTGCAGGAGGTGGGTTATTTCAGCCACCAGTCTCTGCCGTCCAAAGTGGGCTGCCCTGGGAGGGTGCATCGACGACCCCAGAGTCCATGTTGGCGGTGGCCCCCGCCGAAGGTGGCCGTGGCCGCGCTCCCGCGCAGCAATCGGCCGCGGGGATGGGGGGGCCTGGCAAGGTCCACGTCTCCAGCGTGGGCTGTCTATGCGCGGCGCTCATTGGCGCCCCCCCGCCCCCGCGAGGGTAGCGCGCATTGGGCAAGGTCCACGAGTCCAGCGTGGGCTGTCTAAGAGCGCAGCGCAAGGGCATTGGTGCACCTCCGCCCCATAGGAGGTAGCACGGGGCATTGCGGCACAGGCGGGCGCCGCGGGTGAAACCGATTGGGGGGGGGAGGGGGCGCGGCGAACGCCGGGCAGAGAAGGAGCGAGGTGGTGCGCGCTGCGCGCGGAAGGCAGCAAGTAAGCCGGTGGGCCGCGGCGGTAACCGTGACGGCCCACTGGGGGGGGAGGGCTCGATCCGCGCGGGTTCTCGTTGCGCCCCCGTCATCTGGGGCGGGGGCCCCAACCTCGTGGACGCTTATCAGTGTACGGGTAATCTCCTCTGGGGGAGTAGCGCTCGCCCTTCGCCTTCCAATCCGCGTCGGTCCATGACGCCCCTTGGTGCCCCCAAGCATCCCAGGACTGCCATCCACGCCGCGATGGGCCTGAGCTGGGTGCCCCGGTCCACTGGTCTGGCGGGGCCGCACACGTCGCACCCTGGCCCGCTGTGGCCCATGGGGGTGGGCAGCCGCTGCTATCGGTCCCTCGGGCGGCGCGCGGTCTGGAGTCGCGTTGCATGAGTTTGCGGTGCCTGCCCTGGACACTTGACCAGTCCACATGGAGCTTGTACTCTCTATCCATCTTATAGGCCTCAAGCTCCGCTTTGCTCCATGCCTGGAGGAAATCGCTGCACTGTTGTGGGGAATTGAGCTCGGGGTCGAACTTGATGTAGTGGCTCCCTTGCCTAGATGCTGCCCTCTTGACCCAGGCGCCCCAGACTCCGTTAAATGCACCTCCCAGCGTCTTCTGCAGCCGTGAAATCTTGCCTGGTGCCGGTTCGTCCCTTGAGACGTTCGCTTTGCCCACTGTACACATGTACATGGGGATGCCGCCCATGGGATCGCCAAGGTGTGCTACGGGTGGTAGCGTTCTCCGCGCGTCGTTACAGGAGCCCTGGGTGGCGCGCGAAAGTCGGGAGAAGTCGCGCGGGGGCGGGGTGGCTGAGCGTTCTCTGGCCCTGGTTTCACCAATTGCAAGTGGTTGCCTGCCACCTTCGCCACCCGCATATCTTAGAGACCAGTTGTCCCGTGCGGCGTTCAGGCTCCGGGTCCGATCATCCTTGCCACGAAGGTCGCCTGGGGCGCACCTATCTGCGACTGTTCCCCCGGCAGCAGCCTGCTCGTATGGGGGCCAGACTTCTGAGTCACTCCTTTCGGGGGGGTTGGACCAGAGCTGCGGGGGGGCCCTGGGCCACCTTGCCATCCGCGGGAGGGGCAGTGTCACTCTGGTCCTCGTCGGGGTGGGTGGGGCTGACCTGCGAGTCGGAGTCTGCGGAGATGTCCTGCGGGTTAGTTCGCACGCGGGCGTCAGGCTCGGATTTCCTGCCCACTTCTTCACCCCAATCGACCCCTTCCACGTCGCCTTCGCCGCTGCAGTGCCCCGGTGAGGTTTGCCCCTCTTCCTGGGTTGCAGGGGGCAGGTCAGTCTCAGCGTGCTGGGCAGGTGGCGCGTCGGTGCGGTTCGGGGGGCTCTGTTGTCCTTCACTCGGGGATCCTTCGCGGGGGATTCCTTCCTGCTGGACCTGTTGAGCCAGCTGGCAGCTGGCGATTCATCTCGGTCTGTGCTGCTAGCGGCCGGCTCCAGGGGCAGGGCGGCGAGATGGTCGATGGTTCCCCTGGCCAGGTCGGAATCTTCCAGCAAGGCTAGGAATGCCATGAGGATGTGAAGCGGCCGTCGGGAGGGGCCCTGTCCCTTCTGGTTGGTGAGGCTGTCTGCATAGCGGTCCCAGTCTTCTTTGTATTTCTGGTTTCCGCCCGCAAGGTGTGAGACGACCCTGGCTGCCGCTGCCCGTTGTCCGCCCCGTGGAATGCGTGGGGGGGTGGCCATTATCTGGGATGGCCTCTCCGTGCACCGTCTCCAAGAAGGGGGATAGCCGCTCAGTCGGCCACCTCGCTTCGTCGGTTATGCCCCCTTCAATGTTCTCTCCTTGTTGCTGCGCGCAGGCGGCCCATAGGGTGTAGATTGCGTGGCTCCACTCAATCATGTACTTGACCAGGGCGTGGACCGGGCCGTCTGACTCCTCCCTGTCAAGACGGAGGGTGGAGAGCGCGGGCAACTAGGGGCCCAGGGGTGGCGGCAATTCGGGGAAGGAGGGGCTGTTGCTGCTGGAGGTCCTGCCGTCGACTCCCGTTTGGCCGTCTTGGTTGTTGGTCTCCGCGTCGTGTGGTGACAAGCCATCCTCATGGGGTGTGGGTCGTGTGAAAGCATCATTCGCCGTCGCATTGATTAATGTTGGGGAGAGGTGTGCGCACATGTCGTAACTGTCTTCTGGCACCTCCGCTGTCGTCATCCGCTTGGTGGGAGTAGTGGGATATACCTCAGACGAGTGGTGGTCGAGGATGTGGTCAAGGACGCCTGGCGCGACATTCCAAATGTGGATGGGGCACCTTCTTCAGGCCCATTCCGCATTCCACTGCTGCCTGACCCAAAGGTTCGGCATCATCTCCCACGGTGGCAGGCCTGTTTGCTCGTTGCACGGTGCCCCTGGCTCAGGACGCCACATGAAACAACCGAGAGCTGGGCGGCCGGTTTCCCAAACAAACAACGGGGACCCGGGGGGGCATGTGTCGCACATGGCTGTGTACAGACTTGTGCGCTGCGAGTCTGACCCGAACCTGCCGTCGGACAGTCTGTGAGGTGGAAGGGTGGTGCCGAGTTTTGGTGGCTGGAACGCAGGAGGTGTGCACATGACGAGGTCCTTCAAGTTGGAAGGGGTGGGCGCGTCGTTCGGTCGCCCGTGCCCGATCGGCAGGCTGGCCAGGTGGGGGAGGGTCCGAGCTTTCTTGCAAAAGCGTGCCTCTTCCAGTCTGCGCTTGTACTCCTGCAGGCGCTGCTGCAGGGTCCTCTTGGTGCCACCGTCCTTGTGGTCAGGGATGGGAGCCTCAACACCTTTCTCTTCCAGGGACTTGACCCAGCACAGCTCACAGAGCCACCTGCAATTCCGCCCCTGCGTGTAGGCCTGGGCGCGGTTCTGCGCCAGCAGCTCTCGCGTGTCGTCGTCTTCCCAGGTACCGGCTGCGCCTTGCAACCCTGCGTTGGTGCAACCGTCGCAATTGAACCTGGCGTCTTTTTGCTTCTTGCAAAACCTGTCATCGAGCACGGAGGGAGGGATGAGCAATGTGCCGGGGGCTGGAGAGGCGGGAGGGTTCACGTCTAAGCGACGGTTGGACACGGCGATTCCACCTCCGATGTACTGCACGTCTGCCATGGTGCGTGGGGTGCCAAGCCCCTCGTCCGTGCCAGCAAGCTCCCTGTGCAACTGGCATATGGAGCAACCACCCAGGCTCAGTCGAGTGATGTCCGCGGGCTTGACTATCACTTCCAGTACGCGCATGGGGGCTTCGAGGGTGAAGTCATGCTCCAGCATCTTTGCCCACGTCTTGGGGCAGGCATGGACGGATGCGGCGAGGTGATGGTGGGCAAAGGTGGCCAGCGTGCTGATGTGACGGAAGGCATCCTCCATCTTGCCGTGGAGGGAGGCGAAGGTACCCAGGCTGAAGCCCCAGGTGGCGGCGAACTGGGTACGGAACTCCTTGTGGGCTTCCTGCCAGGGGAGGCAGAGGCCCATGGCGGCCTCAAAAAATGTCCCCCGTGGCCTCAGGATGCGGGAATGGCCAGAGCGTTGCGCGAGGTTCCCGGAGCTGCAACATCATCACCACCAGGAGGACTCTAAGCGTGGGGGTGTCAAGCGGGAGCCCGTCACTGCCGCAAAGGGTGTGTCTGAGCGTCGAGTTGGGTTGGCCTGGGCGGAGCAGTGAGTGCAGGTGCTGCATCCCAGGATGCACCCTATGTCGCCTGCAGTTGCACGTATCTTGACTCCAGGCCGCGGGGAGTTGGGGAAGCACGTCGACAGGAGTGCACCGGCTGGTGGGGATACGCGAAGCGTTTAGAATAAAAAAGGAAAATCGTAGAGCAGAGTGAAGGTGAAATAGAGTAGAACAAGTTCGAGTAGACCAGGGCAAAACAGAGCAAAACAGGGCTGGTGGTGGAGTAGAACCGGGTAGTATAGACATTGTAGAGCAGAGGGGGACAACTATATCATAATAGTGCAGAGGGAATCGAGTATATTAGAATGGAATCGACTAGGCTAATGTATGGCGGGCCGATGAGCGGAGTCGAGCAGCGAAAACAGAGCAGAGTAGAGTAGGAGTAAGGTAAGAGTACAGTAGAATGAATAATGCCATGGTAGGGTCGGATATAATAGAGCCGAGCGGGGCCTACAAATGTAGGGCAGATGGTAGAATAGAAAGGAGCAAAATAGAATAGAGCAAAGTAGGAGCAGAGTAGAGAAGCAGGAGCAATGTAGGAGTCAAACTCGCCACGTCGAGCGACTCACCGGGCCCCGTCTACCCCCCTCCCGCAACACAGAAATCCATAGTAAGAACAACTGGGCATTGGGATTGGAACGCGCTTCCACCTCGCATACGGAAGGCGCTCGCGCGCGGCCCCGCTTCCGACGACGTGGCGACGAGGACCGCGCGGACCGCGCGGGGGCGGGAGCGGCACGACTTCCCGCGGGCGCGGCGAAGACGAAAGCGTGCGCCGCGCTGACGCAGCACCGCCACTTTCACACGGTCTGCGCGACGCCTGGGCGAGGCCGGCACTTCGCCCGCTCTCGCGCGGTCCCGTTTTGAGCATGGACCGACCGTCCCGGCATTCCTATGGGCCTACCACGAAATGTTCTTAGAGCCCAAAAATGTTCCGATAACCGAAACAATATGAGGGCGCGCCGCTGGATGTCAAGGGTGTCCCCGATCAGTCGTCGGGGGCCCCCCCCTCCCCCCTTCCCGGTCCGTCGTCGGGGACCCCCCCCCTCCCCCCCATTCCCGGTCCGTCGTCGGGGACCCCCCCCCTCTCCCTCCCTTTGGAGGGGGGGGAGGGTTCCGACCCCCCCCACCCCTCCCCCCCTGTGGCCGCCAAATTCGATCCCCCCCTCCCCCCCTTTCGCCACGGCGCCCCCTGGCTCCGGAACCCGACCCCTGCCACCCCTAACACCACCACCCCGACGACCCGTAATCCTGACCCCCAACCCTAACCCTAGCCCCAAACAGCATTCAGTACTCATTATTCACTATTCACTACCCACTACTCACTACTCGCTACTCACTACTCACTTCTCACCACTCACTGCTCGCTACTCACGACTCACTACTCACTACCCACTACTCACTACCCACTACCCACTACCTACTACTCACTACTCAGTACTCATTACTCCAAACTAACTACTCACTACTCACTATTCGCAGTCCACTACTCAATACTCACTAATCCACTACTCACTACTCACTAATCACTACTCACAGCCCACTACCCACTTTCCACTATTCACTACTGAGTACTCACATGTCACTACTCACGACTCACTGCCCACAACTCACTACTCACTGTCCGCTGCTCGCTACTCCCTACTCCTTACACAGTACTCACTGCTCACTACTCACTACTCGCCACTCCCTACCCACTACTCGCTACCCGATACGGAATATGCACTACCCACTACTCACTACTCACTACTCTCTACTCCCTACTCCCTACTAACTAGTCACTAATCACAAAACACTACTCACTACTCACTATTCACTACTCGCCACTCCCTACTCACTACTCTCTACTCGCCACTCCCTACGCAGTACCCACTACTCACCACCCACTTCTCAATTCTCACTACTCACTACTCACTACTCCCTATTCACTACTCACTACTCACTACTCACTGCTCGCTACTCCCTTCTCGCTACTCACAACTCCCTACTCACTAATCACTACTCACTACTCTCTACTCACTGCACACACTGCCGTACTCGCTACTCTCTACCCACTACCCGGTACTCCCTACTCGTTACTCACTACTCACTCCCCACTCCCCGCTGCCCACTATTCACTAGTCACTAGTCACTATTCACCACTCACTGCGCACTACTCACTACTCACTACTCACTACTCACTCCTCACTACTCGCTACTATCTACTCATTACTCACTATTCACTACTCACTACTCACCACCCCGAGGTCAGACCCCCCCCTTTGCGGCAAAGGCCCCCTCCCCAGCCCCCTGTTCTGCGCAAAGTTGGGGAGGGGGGGAGGGGGGGGGTTCGAACCCCCCCCCCCTTTCCGGCGCCAAGGGGGGGATGGGGGGGGGGGGGGTCGAAAATCTCACCCCCCCCCTTTGAAGGGGGGGGGGGGGGGGGGGGGGTTCGAGCACCCGCCCCCTTTCCAATTACAAGGTGATCCAGTGGCGCGGTTTCGTTATTATAACAGAATTCCGAAGTGTTAAAACAAGACGGACTCGGCCAGAACCGTTCTGAGAACAGTTCGCGCAGATCACAACAGATTATTAGAATATTCTTTGGTGGGCCTATAGGCGAGCCAGGACGCTTCGCCACTGCTTGACCGTTACCGCTGTCGTTTTCGCGCGACTCGGCAAACGAACCAGGCGCAGCGCCAGCGCTGGAGCACCGCTCCCGTGCGAAATCGCGCACACGAGCTCGGGCCGGGGCAGCCTGTCGCCCACTCGTGAGGGCCTCGCAGAATCCTCCTCCTCCTCCTCCTCCTCCTTCTCCTCCTCCTCCTCCTCCTCCTCCTCCTCCTGCCCCTCCTCCTCCTCCTCCCCCTCCTCCTCCTCCTCCTCCTCCTCCTCCTCCCTGGCGAGCGAAACAGCTGCGCCGCGCCGAAGCGGGGGCCACTTTCGAGCGACACCTGCGCGACGCCGCGGCGGGAGCGACACGGTCGCCCCCCCTCTCGGGTCGACGACGTTGAGCGCGAAGAGTGCGCGCCCAAGCGGGAGTTCAACTCTCTCTGGAGGAACGAACGACATTTCGGCTTATCGCGCGGGATGGGCGCCCCGACCCGCTCATGCCACGCATATTGAAGCATAGAAGACGTAGTGTCCATGCTGAGACGAAAACGTTGGGTTTGAATTGCTACTTGACAAGTCGGATACCCCCCTGGATCCGATTGCGATCGGCCGCTTGGGTGGCAGAGTAGAGTAGGAGCGTACACCCATAAGAAATAAAGGTTGGAAGGAACAGAGAAGGGTAGACAAGAGTAGAGTAGTGTAGTCTATGGTGTGTAGGGCAGAATAGAACAGTGCAGAATAGGGTAGATGGTAGGGTAGCCACATATTGACGTCAGTCACAACCCCAAAAGGGGGCAGTCCGTGCCTGCGGCTTACTCCGCCATCAGGCCTTCCAAGCTCGAGCCGATAGCGAGGAGGCTCGGCTGTAGCAGCCACGGACGTCTTGGCTACATATGGCCAACAATCCATGTTCCAGCTATGCCTGAGAAAGACATGTGCAACGGCAAGGCTCATCGCAGTCGTCTTCGACTCGCCTCATCAGCGACAAGTTCCGAGTTCGGTTGACCTTCTCCTCCACCACGGCTGCCCTTTACACCGTAAGGTAAAAACTGCCATCACCTCCAATACAGTGGGCGGACAAAATATCGCAAGTTATATGATCGTTCCGAGAAACAAGATGACAATTTTGATCATATTCCATCGATATCCGAGGAGCTCCCCTTCCCCCGCATTTCAATGTTGACTTGCATTATTCTGTCCTCCCGGACTTGGGGTTCTCGCCCGATGCCAACATTGAAATTTAGGGGGCGGGGGCGTTTTGTCGAGGTGGCGTCGCAATGTCGGCGCGGCCGTGCGCGGCCAGGAGCAACTTGCAACATTTCGTCGTCCCACCGATGGAAGCACAGACTTTTCTATGACTCGAAGTGCACGGCATCTAGCAATCATGCACCTCGTCAGCCCCAGTTCCCAGCACTCGAAGTCCTTGTCGCCAGCGCTGCGCCGGGCGTACTCCAGCAAGAAGCGCTTCCCGGTTCTGGGGGGCAGCGACTCCTTCGGGGCGCAGGAGCGCAGCGCAGACAAAGTTCGACAATTCCATCGAGGCGCTGCCTTTTTCCGAGGCGCTCGCCAGACATCAGCCCGTTTAATTGCGGCTTCTGGGGTTGCGTCAACCGCCGCCTCCGCAAGCAGCAGGAGGCCCTCGTGCTCGCCTGGTAAGAGGAAAGCCAGGGCCCATTTCGCGGCGCGCCTCAGGCGGGCTCTCCAGCGCGTGCCCGAGGCCATCTTGACTCCTCTGGTGAAGTCCATGGGCCGGCGCTGCAAGGCCCTCCAGCGCGTAAAGGGGAAGGACTTCGAGGAGCGATGCCCTGCGCGCCCCGTGCGGCTGCCGACGCCGCGAACACGCGGCCTTCCGCTGGCGGCCCGCCGCCGAGGACACGGGGAACATGCGAAGTTCATGCCCAGTCGCCGCGGTGGGGCGCCGGGACTTCGGGCCAGCCGCCCACCAGCCGTATGAGTGTAATTTCTTGAGTTGTATTTTTCCCGACTGGCAGCCGATCTTGACGCGCGCTCGCAATGGCCTTCCCGGAGTAAACATCCTGTCGCAGGGCCCTTTTGCCCATCTAAGCGCTGGCGTGCTCAGCCGAGGCCTGTCGGCTCATCCGCGGTGGGCGCCCGACGGGCATGAGTTGGTGCGGAGTGACGTTGACCTCCTGTCAGCTATTTCCAGGCCGGCGCCAGGGCCGCGCTCGGGCTGCGCCTGGAGCGCGAGCGGCCGCCCCTGGGCCGCGCGGCGGACTTGCGCGGGCTCGGCGCGGCAGGCTCTGCCTGGGCGATGCTGGCGCGTGGCCTGCTCAGAGCAGCGGGCGGCGACAGGGCGGCCCCGCGCCCGCCGCGCTTGCATTTGCATCATTTGAAAACTCCAGTGCTATTTGAATACATATTGAATACCTATTTGAATACCTATATGAAAACTGCAGTTATATGGGGATTTGCATTTGCTACGCGCGAATAGTAGAATTCAAAAGAAGGTATTTTCTTTCTTTCTATTTTCAAGTTTCAAATCGGTTCCCCCCATATAACTGAAGTTTTCAATAGGTATTCAAATAGGTATTCAAATAGGTATTCAAATAGTATTCCAATGTACTGGGAGTATTCAAATAGGCCAGATACAGGCGCCGCGCGCGCCCCGCCACCCCGTCGTCGCCCGGCGCGCCCTGCCCCGCTGCGCGGCCGCGTGCCAGCACCGGGCGACGTTCGGCACAGAGCGTGGGCAGTGCCCAGCGCAGCCAAGGGTGCGCCTGGCGATGCGATCACAGCGAGGGCCGCGCATGTCCTCGTCGCGGCCCACGATCGGCCTGGCGCGGGCCAGGCGCGACGCGGGCTCGGCGCTGCTCGCCGGGCGAAGGCGAAGCCCAATATATTGTTCTGTTTTGCTTGCGCAGCGGAGGCAGCCCAGCGCAGCCCAGCTCAGGTCTGCGCGGCCCAATCCACCCGAGCTCAATATATTGCAGTCCCGTCCAGGCCAGCCCTGCGCAGGTGCGCCCAGGTCAGCCCAACTCGAACCAGCTGGGTCCAGCTCAGACATCAGCGAGGCGTGAACCCTTCGGTCCAGTGGCGGCTCGGCTCCGGCTGGCACCCTGTTCGAAGCTCGGCAGTCGACCTTCGACCGAACGTCGACCCTGTACCCTTGATCATCCTCGCCATCATCCTTCCCCCAGTTCTCCGAGTCCCCCGCCCTCCGCGTCAGCCTTCACCCTGCAGGGGGATGACAAACGCAGTGGGCGGACAAAATATCGCAAGTTATATGATCGTTCCGAGAAACAAGATGACAATTTTGATCATATTCCATCGATATCCGAGGAGCTCCCCTTCCCCCGTATTTCAATGTTGACTTGCATTATTTTGTCCTCCCGGACTTGGGGTTCTCGCCCGATGCCAACATTGAAATTTAGGGGGCGGGGGCGTTTTGTCGAGGTGGCGTCGCAATGTCGGCGCGGCCGTGCGCGGCCAGGAGCAACTTGCAACATTTCGTCGTCCCACCGATGGAAGCACAGACTTTTCTATGACTCGAAGTGCACGGCATCTAGCAATCATGCACCTCGTCAGCCCCAGGTCCCAGCACTCGAAGTCCTTGTCGCCAGCGCTGCGCCGGGCGTACTCCAGCAAGAAGCGCTCCCCGGTTTTGGGGGGCAGCGACTCCTTCGGGGCGCAGGAGCGCAGCGCAGACCAAGTTCGACAATTCCATCGAGGCGCTGCCTTTTTCCGACTCGCTCGCCAGACATCAGCCCGTTTAGTTGCGGCTTCTGGGGTTGCGTCAACCGCCGCCTCCGCAAGCAGCAGGAGGCCCTCGTGCTCGCCTGGTAAGAGGAAAGCCAGGGCCAATTTCGCGGAGCGCCTCAGGCGGGCTCTCCAGCGCGTGCCCGAGGCCATCTTGACTCCTCTGGTGAAGTCCATGGGCCGGCGCTGCAAGGCCCTCCAGCGCGTAAAGGGGAAGGGCTTCGAGGAGCGATGCCCTGCGCGCCCCGCGCGGCTGCCGACGCCGCGAACACGCGGCCTTCCGCTGGCGGCCCGCCGCCGAGGACACGGGGAACATGCGAAGTTCATGCCCAGTCGCCGCGGTGGGGCGCCGGGACTTCGGGCCAGCCGCCCACCAGCCGCATGAGTGTAATTTCTTGAGTTGTATTTTTCCCGACTGGCAGCCGATCTTGACGCGCGCTCGCAATGGCCTTCCCGGAGTAAACATCCTGTCGCAGGGCCCTTTTGCCCATCTAAGCGCTGGCGTGCTCAGCCGAGGCCTGTCGGCTCATCCGCGGTGGGCGCCCGACGGGCATGAGTTGGTGCGGAGTGACGTTGACCTCCTGTCAGCTATTTCCAGGCCGGCGCCAGGGCCGCGCTCGGGCTGCGCCTGGAGCGCGCGCGGCCGCCCCTGGGCCGCGCGGCGGACTTGCGCGGGCTCGGCGCGGCAGGCTCTGCCTGGGCGATGCTGGCGCGTGGCCTGCTCAGAGCAGCGGGCGGCGACAGAGCGGCCCCGCGCCCGCCGCGCTTGCATTTGCCTAATTTGAAAACTCCAGTGCTATTTGAATACATATTTGAATACCTATTTGAATACCTATATGAAAACTGCAGTTATATGGGGATTTGCATTTGCTACGCGCGACTAGTAGAATTCAAAAGAAGGTATTTTCTTTCTTTCTATTTTCAAGTTTCAAATCGGTTCCCCCCATATAACTGAAGTTTTCAAATAGGTATTCAAATAGGTATTCAAATAGGTATTCAAATAGTATTCCAATGTACTGGGAGTATTCAAATAGGCCAGATGCAGGCGCCGCGCGCGCCCCGCCACTCCGTCGTCGCCTGGCGCGCCCTGCCCCGCTGCGCGGCCGCGTGCCAGCACCGGGCGACGTTCGGCACAAAGCCTGGGCAGTGCCCAGCGCAGCCACGGGTGCGCCTGGCGATGCGATCGCAGCGAGGGCCGCGCATGTCCTCGTCGCGGCCCACGATCGGCCTGGCGCGTGCCAGGCGCGACGCGGGCTCGGCGCTGCTCGCCGGGCGAAGGCGAAGCCCAATATATTGTTCTGTTTTGCTTGCGCAGCGGAGGCAGCCCAGCGCAGCCCAGCTCAGGTCTGCGCGGCCCAATCCACCCGAGCTCAATATATTGCAGTCCCGTCCAGGTCAGCCCTGCGCAGGTGCGCCAGGTCAGCCCAACTCGAACCAGCTGGGTCCAGCTCAGACATCAGCGAGGCGTGAACCCTTCGGTCCAGTGGCGGCTCGGCCCGGCTCCGGCTCGCACCCTGTTCGAAGCTCGGCAGTCGACCTTCGACCGAACGTCGACCCTGTACCCTTGATCATCCTCGCCATCATCCTTCCCCCAGTTCTCCGAGTCCCCGCCCTCCGCGTCAGCCTTCACCCTGCAGGGGGATGACAAACGCAGTGGGCGGACAAAATATCGCAAGTTATAATGATCGTTCCGAGAACAAGATGAACATTTGATTCATATTCCATCGATATCCGAGGAGAGCTTCCCTTCCCCCGTATTTCAATGTTGACTTGCATTATTCTGTCCTCCCGGACTTGGGGTTCTCGCCCGATGCCAACATTGAAATTTAGGGGGCGGGGGCGGTTTGTCGAGGTGGCGTCGCAATGTCGGCGCGGCCGTGCGCGGCCAGGAGCAACTTGCAACATTTCGTCGTCCCACCGATGGAAGCACAGACTTTTCTAAGACTCGAAGTGCACGGCATCTAGCAATCATGCACCTCGTCAGCCCCAGTTCCCAGCACTCGAAGTCCTTGTCGCCAGCGCTGCGCCGGGCGTACTCCATCAAGAAGCGCTTCCCGGTTCTGGGGGGCAGCGACTCCTTCGGGGCGCAGGAGCGCAGCGCAGACAAAGTTCGACAATTCCATCGAGGCGCTGCCTTTTTCCGAGGCGCTCGCCAGACATCAGCCCGTTTAATTGCGGCTTCTGGGGTTGCGTCATCCGCCGCCTCCGCAAGCAGCAGGAGGCCCTCGTGCTCGCCTGGTAAGAGGAAAGCCAGGGCCCATTTCGCGGCGCGCCTCAGGCGGGCTCTCCAGCTGCGTGCCCGGGCCCATCTTGACTCCTCTGTGAAGTCCATGGGCCGGGCGCTGCAGGCCCTCCACGCGTGAAAGATGCACCACGAGGAGCGATGCCTGCGCGGACGCGCGGCTGCCCGGCCGCCGCGAAACACGCGGCCTTCCGCCGGCGGCCCGCCGCCGATGACACGGGGAACATGCGAAGTTCATGCCCAGTCGCCGCGGTGGGGCGCCGGGACTTCGGGCCAGCCGCCCACCAGCCATATGAGTATAATTTCTTGAGTTGTATTTTTCCCGACTGGCAGCCGATCTTGACGCGCGCTCGCAATGGCCTTCCCTGAGTAAACATCCTGTCGCAGGGCCCTTTTGCCCATCTAAAATAAAAAAAGAATATAAAAAAGAAAAAAAAATAAAAAAAAAAGAAAAAAAAGAAAAAAAAGACAGAAAAAAAAAAAAGACTAAAAAATAAAAAAAAAAAAAAAAATAAAAAAAAAAAAAAAAAAAAAAAACAAAAGACTAAAAAAAAAAATAAAAAAAACTAAAAATAAAAAAAAAAAAAAATAAAAAAAAAAAAAAACATAAAAAAAAAAAAAAAAAAAGTCTAAAGACCTAGAAGGACTAAAAAAAAAAGAAAAAAACAACACAAAACCATAAAAACAAAAATAAAAAAAAAAAAGAGAATTAACAACCAAAACAAAAAAAAGAAAACTAAAGAAAAAGTCACTTGGCGTGCTCAAGTCCGAGGCCTGTCCGGCTCATCCGCTTTGGGCCGCCCCGACGGCATGAGTTGGTCAGGAGTGACGTATGACCTCCTGTCAGCTATTTCCAGGCCGGCGCCAGGGCCGCGCTCGGGCTGCGCCTGGAGCGCTAGCGGCCGCCCCTGGGCCGCGCGGCGGACTTGCGCGGGTTCGGCGCGGCAGGCTCTGCCTGGGCGATGCTGGCGCGTGGCCTGCTCAGAGCAGGACGGGGCGGCGACAGGGCTGCCCCCGCTCCCGGCCTGCGCTTGCATTTGCATCATTTGAAAACTCCCGTGCTATTTGAATACATATTTGAATACCTATTTGAATACCTATATGAAAACTGCAGTTATATGGGGATTTGCATTTGCTACGCGCGAATAGTAGAATTCAAAAGAAGGTATTTTCTTTCTTTCTATTTTCAAGTTTCAAATCGGTTCCCCCCATATAACTGAAGTTTTCAAATAGGTATTCAAATAAGTATTCAAATAGGTATTCAAATAGTATTCCAATGTACTGGGAGTATTCAAATAGGCCAGATACAGGCGCCGCGCGCGCCCCGCCACCCCGTCGTCGCCCGGCGCGCCCTGCCCCGCTGCGCGGCCGCGTGCCAGCACCGGGCGACGTTCGGCACAGAGCTTGGGCAGTGCCCAGCGCAGCCAGGGTGCGCCTGCGATGCGATCACACTAGGGCCGCGCCATGTTCATCGTCGCGACCCACGATCGGCCCTGGCGCGGGCCAGGCGCGAACACGGCTCGGCGCTGCTCGCCCGGGCGAAGGCGAAGCCCATATATTGTTTCGTTTTGCTTGCGCAGCGGAGGCAGCCCAGCGCAGCCCAGCTCAGGTCTGCGCGGCCCAATCCACCCGAGCTCAATATATTGCAGTCCCGTCCAGGTCAGCCCTGCGTAGGTGCGCCCAGGTCAGCCCAACTCGAACCAGCTGGTCCAGCTCAGACATCAGCGAGTGCGTGAGGCTTCGTCCGTGGCGGCTCGGCCCCGCTCCGGCTTCGCACCCTTTCAAGCTCGCAGTCGACCTTCGCCGACTCGACCCTGTACCCTTGATCATCCTCGCCATCATCCTTCCCCCAGTTCTCCGAGTCCCCCGCCCTCCGCGTCAGCCTTCACCCTGCAGGGGGATGACAAACGCAGTGGGCGGACAAAATATCGCAAGTTATATGAATCGTTTCCTTAGAAAACAAGATGACAATTTTATCATATTCTCCATCGATATCCGAGGATCTCCCCTTCCCCCGTATTTCATGTTGACCTTTGCAATTTATTCTGTCCTCCCGGACTTGGGGTTCTCGCCCGATGCCAACATTGAAATTTAGGGGGCGGGGGCGTTTTGTCGAGGTGGCGTCGCAATGTCGGCGCGGCCGTGCGCGGCCAGGAGCAACTTGCAACATTTCGTCGTCCCACCGTAGCGCTGCTTCTTGAGGCGCTCGCCTTCAGCTCGTGCCTCTTGGCGGCCTTGAACCCCTCTGCCTCCGCTTGGCGCTTGGCGGGCGATGATGGCAGCGTGGCGCGCGTGGTTCCTGAGCACCGCGAGCCTGCGGGGCCCACGGGCGTCGGCGAGCCTGGCCTCGAGGGTCTCGCGGCTCCAGGCATGTCCAGCCTGCTGCTCGTCTGCCGCGGGTGGGGCTGGCGAACCCGCCGTAGCGTCCGCAGTTGGCCATCCAGCTCTCCACGTGATGCGATCGTCGGCGACTGCGGAATGGCTCGCCGCCGCGTGCGGTTGCAGCGCTCGCAGCCTGCGCGGCGCCGCGTGCGCCGTCGAGCCGTCCGCGAGGTTGGGCATTCAGGCGGCCCCAGCTGCAGTCGACGGGCGGCCAGCTCTGATGGAGCCCCGCACCACTGGGCCGTCGTGGGCGTCGGCCCTCGCATGGGCAGAAGGGACCACGGCCTGACACGACACCTCAAGGGCAGCCTTCCCCAGAAGGGGCCCAGGCACGGCAGCCACTGGCTGCGCGACGTCGTCAAGCCCCTCGGAGCCGCCCGCTCCGTCGCCTGCATCCAGGTTGCTGCCGAGGGGCCACTGCTCTTCGTCGGGGTCCGCGTCGGGCTTGTCATCGTCAGAAAGCACCTGGACCGACCCCTCCTGCCCAATGCCGCGCCCGACTGCCTCGGAGGCCGCCGTCCTCCACTGCGCTCCTGAAGGCAGCTGGGGGCCCCTGACCTCCTCTGCGGCGTGGACGCGCTCGGCCAAGCAGAAACGAGCCCCCGCCGGCCCGCTGCGTCCCCGACGCTGCGCCAGGGCCCACTGCAAGGCGCCGCGCCGCTAGCCGCGCGCGCGACGGGCACGCGGCGGTGGGGCGCGAACGCCGTCGACGGCGGCCTCCGCACGCCTGGCTGCTGCCCGCCTGGCTGAAGACCAGCTGCAGCAGGGTGAAGGAGAGGAGGAGCAGCACGAGCGCGTGCACCTGCGTCTTGGACGCGCCGACGCTGTCCCCCTCGACGGAGCCGCTCCCGCTGCGCTGACCTCTGCAGGCAATTGAGGGAGGCCGCCCTTGTGTCCGCGATGCTGAGCCCCCTCCTCGGGCCGCAATGCATCCCCGCATTGCGTCTGGCGGCGTCGAGGGGTTTCGCGAGCGTCCTGCGCCGAGATGTGTTCGCTGAATGTCTTTTGTTCGCCGTGGCCTTGATGCGCCCTGGCGGCCCCACCAAGGTAGGTGGCAATGCTTCCAGTCTGCATTCCTCTCGCGGGCCCCGGAAGAGCCAGCGACGCCACGAGCAGAAGCACGTCGAGTTGCATTGTTGTGAGCACAGGAAGCGCGCCACTTTCGTCGTGGAAGCACATGATTCCATCGCACTGAGATGCCAAGTGAAAACAACGCGCGTCCGTCACGGTAAGCACATACCCCATGTGCTGACAACACTGCGACCAACGCTGCCAACAAGATGATAAAGGTGCCAGAAAAAAAACAGCGCTGAGCTGAGATCGTCGGGTGGGCACTCACGGTCACTGTTGTTCACGATCCTCCGTTCGATCTCGCCATTCTTCTCGCGACCGTCTGAGGACTCAACGAACTTACTTGCGAACGGAACCCGCCAAGAATGGGCAGAGTAGCTGCCACTGAGCTTCCGATCTACACGCGCCCGGCCCGACTAGAGTGCAGCCGACGGAAGGCGCAGGAGCCACGCCACAAAGGTCCTGTTTCATGTATCGGTCGGGCATGTGAAACCGTAGCGCCAAAAAGAGTGAGGGGAGATGAGGGTATGAAGAAATTGCAGGAGTCAGGCGGAAAATGAGCAAGCATCTGCTGCAAAGCTTCTCGCTCCATGGAACATGTGCGGCCCAGTCGACTCTCATTCGCAGCGCCGCCCGTAGAGCAATGGGCACGCAGAGTTTGAATGCACAGGAAACGGTGGCGCCAGTGGTACACGTAAGGTCTCCTAGAAAGATTCTCTACTGCAACACTACTAGCACGGTCGCCAAAGTCAGGAAGGCAGGGCCTCCAACCAAAGCGCCTGCCGTTTCCACATCGTGGAAGCAGCCAAAACTTCCTGGCTGACATCCGCTGGAGACGCAACAATACCACCCCTCTCTAGCCAAATACCCCTCGTCACATGTGTACACCTCGTAGTCCTCAGCCAGGCAATCCCGGTTATCATCTGCACATGTCCCGCAATCGAGACCGTTAAGGCACGTCCCGTAGAAGGCATACCCACCGCCATAACATTCGGCAACACACACATTGTCGTAGTCAACCCCATCCATACCGCATACCGCAAGCCAGTCGTTGTCGGCACAATCGCACACCACTGTTGAGGACCCGCCGCCCTGTGCCTGCGTGCCTGTAGTAGATCGTATACTTGTCAACGAAACGGTTGCCGATAAAACTGTCCACGTTGCCAGCCCAGTTGTTGTCATCGACGTATGTGCCACTCCTGTGGTACAACACTTGTCTCCCTCGTACCCGAGTTCCCTCTCGAAGCACGCTTCCCTGCAGAACTTGTTGTTCGTCCAGTAGTCTGAGTGGCGGCAGAGGTCCATGTTGTTAATGTTGTTGTCGATGAAACTGCCGCACGAAAGACCGTTCTGCTCCATATCCGCCGCCATGCCTCGAGGCACGAAGTGAAGCGCTCTCAGGGCCTCAAAAGTCCCCAATCCTCAATATCAGCCGACCATGCCGCCGTGTCCGAGACGCTGTTTCGTTTGACTCGTCGTCATCGTCTTTATCGTCGTCGTGAGTCGCCGCTCCCTCCCCCTTTCCCTGGGCCATGCTCCGCAAGCGCGCCAGCCAAAGCGAAATTGAGCAACGTCGTAGTTGAGTTGAGTTGAAGGGAAGCCCGTTCCTTTGATCCCTTGCCCGCCGTGGGGCGGGAGTCCCGGGGGGGGCCCCAAAGGGGGTGTTGACGGGGGTTTTGAGGGTGGTCCCGGGTCGAACCCCTCCGAAGAGTTCTGGTGCCCCAAAGACCCCAAGACGTGCCAAGAGTGCCCCAAGAGGCCTCCAAGATGGTCCATGAGGGCCCCGATTCGCCGAGCGACGAATCCAAGACGCCCAATATTGTCTCCAGATGGCCCAAGAGGACTGCAAGACGTCTCAAGAGGCCTCCAAGAGCACTCCCAAGAGGGCAAAAGGATGCAAGCTTGATGTTTTTGCTCCTTGGGTGTTTGAAGGATTTGGGGGTTCTCGCCTGTTCGGCTTCCCGACGCCCTAAGGCAGCCCCCAAGATCGCCCCAAGACAGCCAACGAAGCCTCCAAGAGGGCCCCAAAACGACCCAAGGCGGCTCAAGAGGCCTCCAAGACGGCCCAAGAGGCCCTCAAGACAGCTCCAAGAGGGGGCCCAGGCGTGGGACCTGGACGGACACGTTGAGCCCTCGGCCCAGATTGGCTCCAAGGAGGCCCTAAGAGGTCTCCAAGAGGCATCCAAGAGGCCCCCAAGACGGCCCCCAAGACGGCCCAAGGAAACCCCAAGAGGCTCCAAAAGGCTCCCGAGAGGCCCCCAAGTGGCCCCCGAGAGGCCCCAAGCCTGCCCCCCAGAGGCCCCCGCGAGCGCTCCGAAGAGACTCCAAGAAGCATCCCTGAGGACCCTGACCTACATCAACGTTGTCGTCGTCGTCGTCGTCGTCGTCGTCGTCGTCGTCGTCGTCGTTGGGGTCGGCGGCGCTGGCCGTGAGGCCTTCGTAATTAAATATTGCAAATGCTCTGCATTGTGCTTGAATGCCCAACCCTTGGGGCTTGTCGCAAGACTTGCCTCAATACCAGAGGGCTTGAAGACATGCCAAGAGGGTCCCAGGGATCCCCCCGAGAAAGTCCAAGAGGGCGCCGAGACGGCCCAAGAGCGCTCCAAGGCGCCGCAAGACGGTCTCAAGACGACCCAAGAGACAACCATCATTGATTTCCTGTAGGTTGTTGAAGGATTTGAGTCTTCTCACCTTGTCGAGCTTCCGACGCTCCAAGATGGTCCAAGGGGGCTCCAGCATTCCCACACTAAGGCTCAAGGAGCCCCCAAGGGGGCCCCAAGATGGCCTAAGAGGGCGTAAGAGGGAAACAAGATGGCCCAAGAAGAGCTGGTGAGGGGCACGGTTCGAGTCCTCCGCCACATGGTGACCCGCGAAACCGTCAGCGGCCCCAGAGGCGCCCCAAGGGCCTGCGCAAGCACAGAAGCCCCAAGAAGCCCCGAGACACCCCAGCAAAACTGCTTCCGGGAGGCTTCTGAGAGGCCCCCAAAGAGATCCCAACAGGCATCCAAGAGGCCTCTGGCCTACAATCCAGGCGTGGTGGCGGGACGGTCCGAAGGCCACTAGATAGACTGTGAGCGCGTTGCCGCAGTCGGAGCATGTTGTTACTGTAACTGTGCTTGAAGTCGACTGTATGCCAGATGCTGCGCTCGTGAAGTTCGTGTACTGCGGGGACGGCGGCATCGACGATGTCGGGTAAGTGCTCCTGATTGCGTCCTCGTCGATACCGCACAAGCTCGCATCAGTCACGTAACCCGCCGACCCCGCTGGGCGCCAGTGCGATAGACGCCAGCCGCGCTCCGATGGGGAGCCAGCCTTTGCGATTGGGGGGGCGGCGCGGGGCGCGCAAGGCAACCCAGGGCCCGTTGACATCAGAGCGTGGCTGTCGCACGCATGCCGCCCAGACGGCCCATTGAGCCACGGGGTTCCGCATGACAGCCAATGTGCCTCCAAGGCGGCCAAGAGCGACCCGAGAAGAGCTGAGGACGGCCCAACATCGACCCAAGCAGGCCCCAAGACGATCCATGAGGCCGCCCGAAGACCCCGATTTTGCTCATGACAGCCTCACGGCGACCTGCCAGCGGGGTCCCAACAAGCGGGTCAAGCAAGCCAATCCACCCCATATTTGCCCCGAGAGGCGCACGAGACGACGAACGATAAATATACGTATGAAGATGATACCGGAGAAAAGCCCCAATCAGCATCTTTTTGGGGCTATAGGGCTATGGTGCTATAGGGCTGTAGGGCTAGAAGGCTATGGGGCTATAGGGCTATAAGGCTATAGGGCTGTAGGGCTGTAGGGCTGTAGGGCTATAGGACTATAGGGCTTAGGATATAGGACTATAGGGCTATAGGGCTATAGGGTTATAGGGCTATAGGGCTATAGGGCTATAGGGCTATAGGGCTGTAGGGCTATAGGGCTATAGGGCTATAGGGCTGTAGGGCTATATGGTTATAGGGCTATAGGGCTATGGGGCTATAGGGCTACAGGGCTATAGGGCTATAGGGCTGTAGGGCTATAGGGTTATAGGCTATAGGGCTATAGGGCTACAGGGCTGTAGGGCTATAGGGCTATAAGGCTATAAGGCTACCGGGCACCCCAGGGCATCCGGGCGCCCAGGCTGGCCACCGAAATCGGCGACGAGCCTCACCTAACCATGTGAATCCGCTTGGACCCCTACAGAGGCAAGCTCTGATTGGGAAATAACGAACGAGGATGAGAAGAGGGGCAGTAGGAGGCTGACGACGAGGACAGGGAAAAACTCGCCTGGCGATGGCCCCTAGCCCCGTGCAGGTGCGTGTAGCGCAGGGCGTGGCCCTCGCTGCATACCTTACGCGCCGCAAGATCGTGTGGAGGAGGGAGCGGCGGGACACGCGCGTAGGGTCAGGCTGAACGCCCCGGAACGTGTGAAGGTGCAGCGACATGGGCACGGGCACGCGTGCGGACTTTGCCGCTGGGGCCTTCGGTGGAGCTCTCTGTGCGGCCACGAAGCGAGTGATGGATGTGCAGATGGGCGCGGGCACGGATGCGGGGATCGCCACTGGGGCCTTCGGTGGAGCCACCTATGGTTGTGGATGCCATGACACTGGACACCCTAACAATTCGATCATTGAATGTTAAATGTGTTTAACATGTCGGAAAATGCCCTAAACATGTTTGAAACGTGTTTTCACATTTCAAAACAGTTTTAACACATGTTCTAGACATCTGGAAATTGTTTGGCAACATGCTTCCTCTCCATTGATCGTCCTCCACAAAAGTGTGGAGCCACGACGCGTGCGATGATGCGTGTTGGCATTGGCGTGGCGGACTTTGCCACCAGAGCCTTCGGTGCAGTGGGACCACGAAGCGTTATGGGTGTGCCGAAATAGGCGTAAGCAAGCACGCGGAGCTCCGTGTGGCAGCGAAACATGCGAATGGCGTGCCAAAGCTGACGCGGGCACGCGCGCGGGCTTTGCCTCTGGCGCCGTCAGTGGAACTTCATGCGGGACCACGAAACTGGTGAGGTGCATGCCGAAATAGGCGCGGGCATGCATGCGGACCTTGCCACTGGGTCCTTCGATGGAGCTTCCCAGGGAGGCACGACACGTGTGATGGGTGTGCCGAAATGGGCGCGGGTACGGATGCGGACTTTGCCGCTGGTGCCTTCGGTGGAGCTCACTGTGGGGCCACGGACGTGTGAGGGTATGCTGGAGTCGGCACGCGGAGGATTGGGGCAAGGGTGAGAGGGTAATGCGGAGGTCAGAGGCAAGGATGGGGAGGAGGCGAGGTGAGGTGAGGTGAGGTGAGAGACGCAAAGCGCTGCGCATCCAAAACGAGGACACAAAACGGTATGGTTGTGGGTGAAACTCATGTGACCCCGTCGACTTCGCACTCTCCTCGCTGGCGTGACTGCCCAACGACCCAGCCTCGCCACTATCTGTGCTGACCAAATGTATGTCGCCCGCCGATTGCCGATATGTGGCGCATGCGATCACTGAATTAAGGCAGGGGCGCTTCGGAGGAAGATCAGGAGAAGAGGACGATGACGAGGGGGAACATGTGACGTGCCTGCTTGACAGTGTTCGCGCGGAGCGTTATGTATCATTGTACACAGCGTTGACCTCTGTGGGCACGCATGCCTTATTGTTTCCACCCGCGATGATGCTGCAAATATTGAAGCACTGGTACGCGTAGTCACCGTCGACAGACGTAGCGACAGTGTTACTCCAGAGCTTTACATTGATGCCAGAATTAATGACGAATCCACCCGCCGATTGTCTCTGCTCGACGTCTTTTGTCGTCATCCCATTGGAGAAAACAACATTTCTCTCCACGATGACTGTCACAAGATCGTTGTCGGTGTTGTGTACCACCACGCCATTGATCCCATTGTCGAAGCATGTATTCTCCTCCAGACTGAAAGTTCCCTCGAAATCCTGATTTCTGGAAATGTAGACACCGGAGCCGTCAATGATGTAGTCTTGATTCCAAGATGCGTAATGCCCGATGTTGGAGCCGGTCTGGCCTGGCAGGTCCGCCAAGCTGGGGGAGTAAAAAGGCATGAAGTTCCTGTTGCCGTAGACGACGTTCCGAGCAATCGACATCAAACCATATCCCTGGCTCTCTGCAAACACGATCGCGCTCTCACCACTCGTGGTCCACCAAAGATTGTCGTACACGAGGTTGTCTGAAATCACCACGTCGTTTGCACGGTTCGCTCGGATTCCCGACGCAGGGCAATGGTGCACCGCCAGCTGCCTGAAGCAGAGGCTGCTGGAGCCCGAGCTGCCGGCCCACACGGCGATGCCACGGCCGTTGAAGTATCCCAGCGTCGTGCCTCTGCAGAACCCGTTGGCGGAGTCGTACTGGCAGTCCGCGGTCGCGCCACACTCGGACTCCGAGCACGAGGCGCACTCCGTGCGAGAGCACTGCCCGGTCGTGGAGCCGTTGAGCGAGCGGCTCGTCAGGCGTGCGCGCTCGTCGCTCGCCTCCGCGCCAGTGATGCGCTCCGCTGGTCCCTCGATCTCCAGGCCCTGCAGGGTGATTTGCTGGGAGTCCTTGATCGAGATGCCACCGGCGCCATCGAATCTCAGGAGCGGCTTGCTGTCGGGCGTCGCGGCTTGGATGATCAGCCCCTTCTTGTTCGTGATGCTGGTGACCCAGCCGTTCGCGAGACCAGCGGCACGCGGAGCAGCCTCAGACCATCCTCTGTTCCTGTACTCCCCAGCCTCGAGCGAGATCCTCGTGAAATCCACGGCAGCCTGCACCGCCGTGTCGAGCGGATTGCACAACTCGTCGCTCGTCCAGCTTGACCAGCAGGAGGCTGGCGGTGGACCGACAGTCACGTCAGTCCACTCGCCATCCTGCTGGGTTCCGGCAGCGATGCCCGGGGACGAGCCGACAAAGACAACCACGGCCGCAACCGCGCGCGGCTTTCGGGCCATCAGTGTGGCTGGCCCGGGCACTGGTCAGCAAACATGCCCTGCCCGGAGCTACAATAGCTTAGGCCGAGATGGTGGGGACGCCACCTTCGGCCAGCTGAACTTACAGATGGCTGACACGGGATCGGCTTCCTCGCCGCCCCGACGAAGTAATTCTCCCGCCGCCCACATGTGGAGCCATTAAGCTGTGTGGCGGAGGTGTCCTGCTTCCTGCGCCAGTGCCGAGTTCTGGTCTCCAATGTTCGAATTTTACCTTCTGCTTCCACCTGTAAATTGTTCGAGTCTGCGCCAAGGGGGGTGGGACCGAAAACCGCCCTGGCCCCCACGCCCAAATCGCGTTGCCTGAATTTCTCGTGGGCCTGGGACACGTAGAAGTA
>CAUYUJ010003550.1:0-15000 GCA_963575745.1 Prorocentrum cordatum
CGGGCCGAGCGTCTGCACTCGCTGCCTCGCGGGTCCCCCCGCCGCCCTCGACTGTTTTGGTCGCTCTGGTGGCCTCGCGAAGGTCATCAACGAGGTTGAGACGAGCATGGGCACCCACCTCTCCCCTCACAGGTCCGCCGAGGTCGAGTTCCATTCCAGGTCAGCGGTGCTCCTGGCCTCGGCTTCTGGGAGGCCTCCCCCTTGGCCTCGTGCCGGGGCTGCGGGTCCTGCTCCCAGGGGGTGTTTCCTGGGATGGGGGGCAAGCTTTGGTGGACCCCGCCCTTCTCAGGCTTGATCGGGGAGACTTCTGGGGTTATGACGTTCCAACCTACTTTAGCCTTGACCAGCAGAGAGAATTTCGAGCACCAGGAGAGCACCGAAACCTGAGGGTTTTCACTTGTCGGGCCCTTGGAGGCGACACTCGTTCGACACTTTTTTCAGTTTTTTTTGACTTCGGCGTCACCCCAACATACTTCTACTATATGTGCGTCGCCCCCCCAAGGGCGACGCGCGCACCGAGAAATCTCATAGTATATGCGTCGTGGCGGGCGCTTTCTGGCCACGCCGCTCGGGAGACGATACACTACAAGATGGGTATACTAATATGTCCGGGTCGGACGCGCGCCTCCGAGGAGGACATCTAGTATCAGTAGGCCTCTGTGCGCCCCATGGCTGATCGAAGTTATTCCTGGGATTCGGTCCTCAAGTACGATGGGGGCAGCATGAGCATAGTTCAGGAGGGAAATAAACATACAGACACAATTAATCGTCTATTCCCCAGAAAATATGGGACAACATGGGAAATGGGGGGGGGGAAACCCAGAAAATATAATAAAATATGGGGGATCTTTTTATTTGTGTGTATTTATTTGTGTGTCCCAGGGCCCCTTCAATAGTCCTGGGGTGCCTCCCGTCTTTCGGGGCCCCTCCACGAGGCGCGGGCGGTGCCACGCCGAGCGCGACGTGGTCCCCACTGGTTTAGGGGAGGCCCCGCTCGGCACTGCTAGCAGGAGGGGACAACACACACACAGACACAAGTAATCGTCGATCCCCAGGGAATATGGGAAAGCATGGGAAGGGGGGGGAAGACAGAACCCCAGAACATATTATGCGAACATATGGGGCATCCCGTTATATCTGCGTGTAGTTATTTGTGTGTCCCAGGGCCCGTTCAGACGCATGTGGTCTGGCGCTCGGTGGGGTATCCAGCGCACGAGGCCATCAGGTGGTTCTGCCTTCGGCTCAAGGGCTACGTGCACGCGAGCAGGGACTCGCCTTTTCCCCCTCCGCTGCCTGTTCTACCTCTTGGGGCCTCCTTGGCGCCTCTTGGGGCTGTCTTGGGGCACCCTTGGGAGCCTCGGGGGCCACCTGGGGGCCATCTTGGGAGAGATCGATCAAAGGTGGGGGCTCCCTACTTAGGGTCTCCCCCCCCTCCAGGAGGCAGCATGTGGCCAAAACCTTGTAGTAGTTTTGGTCTTCTGGCCGAAGCCTCTTGGGGCGTCTTGAGTGCCTCTGGGGGGTCTCTTGTGGACTTTTGGGGGGTCTCTTGGGAGCCTCTTAGGGGGCCTCTTCGGGGCCTTTTGGGGCCTCCTGGGGGTCTTTTGGGCCCGTCTTGGGGCACCCTTGGGAGCCCCGTGGGCCACCTCGGGGCCATCTTGGAGAAGGTCGATCAGAGGAGGGGGGCTCCTCAATCAGGGTCTCCCCCCAGCAGCTAACATGTGGCCCGAACATTAGTCACATCAGTGGTTTTGGCCTTCTCTCCGAGGCCTCTTAGCAAGTTTTCTCTTCCATCTTCCCTTTTCCCCTTTCGGGGAAGAGTCCATCACTGTTCCCTACTAATATACACCCCCTTCCCCAGGCGACCGGCAGCCAACCAAGAACAATGAGGACACCATATTCCCCCCCCACCATCCCTGTCAAAAACATTACAGAACGCACTCTGCCTCCAAATTCGGAGCATGCGCAACCAACCCGATGCGGCCCCCCCCCACCATCCCTGTCAAAAACAATTCAAACATTGCACTGTGTGGCAAAGTCTGGAGTCATGTTCGTGAGGCCCGCAAGCACTTTGTATTTTTATGTTGCAGGGACGGCGGGGGTGTCAGCATATTGCATGCTGTGCGCAGGGCTACCATCCCTGGCAAAACACAATCCAAAATGCACCTTGCGGCTGAGTCTAGATAGTGCGCGGCCACCATGCGATCATTGACAAGTGCTTTCTGACAGGGACGGCGGGGGTGGTGGCGTATGGCCTGCTGTGCGCAGGCCCACCAGAAACAATGATGGTCGTTGGTTTTCGACAAGGATGATGGGGGCCGTCATGTTTCCCGATGTGTGCTGTCACGTGCGCAGGCGCACCTGGCACCCTCTGCACGTGCCCCGAACGTGGCGCACCTGGCGCGGCTGGAGTATGCGGTACACCTGGCGCACGCGGAGGCACGTGGCGCATCTGGCGCACCAGGCGTGCTTGGCACGCTCGGGCCCCAGGGGTGCCTGGCGCGCGTGGCGGGCCTGGCACGCGTGGCGCAACTCGCCCCAGCGTCGCGCACATGGGCTCGGTTTTGGTTCCCAGTAGCTGTCCAGCCAAAGACGACCGCTGAACATGCTGAAGCGGGTGTTACTCATGTGTTGGAAGGGTGGGTGGGAGTGAGCTAGACGGCTTGCTATCTGGAGGGTGTCTCCACCCCTCCCCCTCCCCCCTCCCCGTGGGTCTGGAGGGGGGGGGGTCGCGGGTCGTTAGAGCGTCCAAGATGGCCTCGGCGAGGAAACCCAATTTTTTGGATGTTGCTAAGGTTTGGCCCACTTGTTTGACCCTGCGTAAGGAGCCCACCTCCTCTGATCGATCTCTCCACAGATGGCCCCAAGAGGGCCCCCGAGGCTCCCAGGGGTGCCCCAAAACAGCACCTCTTTTGCCTGTCGACGATCGGCCCCTCCATGGCCGAGCCTGGCGGCCCCCAAGGGCTCGGCTCAGCCCCGTTCTCAGCGTCCACCTGGGCGCGGGCCGGCGCCGTAGACCAGGCGCAGAGCGACCCTGCGCAGCGCGGCGCCCGCTGCGCTCGGCGCGCGCCAGCCAGCAAGGTGAGCCAGCGGAGGAGTCCCAGGGTCGGCGGCTGTCCGCCGCGGCAGGCCCCGAGAGGCCCCCCAAAGGCTCCCAGGAGACCCCCAAGAGGCGCCCAGAGGCCCCCCCAGAGGCCCCAAACCACTCACGCCCAGAGAGCTGGTGGGATTCCTGATGACCCCCCCCGTCCCTTGCCAGTCTCACGCGCTGGTCCCGCTTGTCGATGAGCTTTCTTCCCGATAGCGATCGTCGGCCCCCCCGAGGCCGTCGATGGGGCTACCCCTCCATAGCCGAGGCGCTTACGGATCGCGCTCGCGCTCCCAGGCTGGTCGGTCCACCTCCTCGTCCTCGTCCTGGTCCTCCTCCTCCTCCTCCTCCTCCTCCTCCTCCTCCTCCCAGTCTTTTCCTTTTGAATAACTTGTCCCTTTCGCCCCTCGGGGCCGGTCGAATGGGCGGGCCGGGCGTTTCGCCTGAGACTTCCCCTCCCTTTCTGACCCTGAAGCTTAAAAGTTGGCAACAATTTCATGTATTGAGGGCAGACGGTTTTCAACATGTGACAAAGTTGCACGGGTTTCACGGATTGGGGGCGGTTCCTGTTCAAAATGTGGCTCTCGCTTTAGCGCCGTGTGCATTCGCTGGTAAAAAGCTGCAAGAGTTCCACGGATTCCCATGGTCACCGTAACAGAAATTTTGTTTTGGAGCGACTCAGGATTGCCAAGGCGCGACAGTTAGGTTGATTCGTGGTGTTGAGGTCCCAGAAACTTGTTCTGGCACCGGGCAGGATCGGCAAGACGCAACAGTCAGGTTGATTCGTGGCGCTCGAGTCCCGAGAATGGCGTTTTGGCACGCATCAGGATCTTCAAACGGTTGTCTCCAAACGGGGCACTTTCCTCAGTGGAAGTGAATCCTTGTAGGTGCCTATGACTACGAAGAGGGAGCTAGGAAGGAAGGTTTATTCCAACAATGTTGATGATTGATGAGTCTTGGGTTTGCACCGGTCCTCCTCCTCCTCCTCCTCCTCCTCCTCTTCCTCCTCCTCCTCCTCCTCCTCCTCCTCCTCCTCCTCCTCCTCCTCCTCCTCCTCCCTCCTCCTCCTCCTCCTCCTCCTCCTCCTCCTCCTCCTCCTCCTCGTCCTCCTCCTCCTCCTCCTCCTCCTCCTCCTCCTCCTCCTGCGACCGCGCGCAGGGTGCGGCCGCGCGCAGGGCTCCGCCGAGGGCTCCAGAGGCTGGCCCTCAGGGCCTCTCCGGGGGCCCCGGCGGCCGCCTGTCCCACGTTGCGCGCGCAGGCCTTCGACCTCGCTCACGGCGCTCCTCTCACCGCGCTGTCGACTGCCCTCCTTGCCGGGCTAGCGGCGCGCATTTTTCTGTCGAGGACCCCGGCGAGCGCGCTGGTCGGTCGAGCAGCCCAGGGGCGCAGCGAATTGCGCACTGCAGGAGGAAGGGAAAAGAGAGGCATGGCGGCCGCGGAGGGGAGGAGCGGGCGGGGCGGCAAACTCAGGCCATGAATGATGTCTTCGACAGCGTGCTGCGGCCCAGGCTCGTCCGAGTCGGTCAAATGGTGGCGCGCGCCTGGGCGCTTCTCCGCAGGCCCTGCGCCCCCCACGCGGGGCTTGAGCGCCTCGCCACCGTGCCCGGGAGGGACGCCAACAGCGAGCCCGACAGCCACACTACCGTACCCCGACATCGACACTTATCGCTGCACCTGCGAACCACCGCGAGTTCTCGACTGCGCCCCCTGCCGAGCCCCCTGCCGAGCCCACCGCGGCCGCCTCGCCCACCGAGGCGGACTCCACGGCACCCTGGCGAGCGCCTCGCGCCGGGCGACGGGCCTCGCCGCTGAGGACCCTCTGGCACGGCGCCCTCGCCTGCGGCCACGTGCTCGTCTCCTGGTGCAGCACCACCGCATGCGTCTCCATGCCGTGCGCCGTCCTCCAGCACGTCTGCACTGCCGCTTGCTTCAACTGCGCCGACGCCGCGACCGCCGACGACGACGCCGCCGACGCCAACGCTGGCGTCAGCTCCAGGCTCAACGAGGAGAAGGAGGACGAGGACAGGGACGACCAGGACAGGGAGGGCGCGCAGCCCTTTCTTTGCCGATTGCTTCACTGCGGGCCAGGCCCTCGCCCTCGGAACCATGACCATCAGGGAGGCTCTCCAAGCATAGGCCGAGCGCAACGCCCAGGACATGTGCCACGCCTTCGGGCGCGACCGTGCGACCCCCACAACAGGGGGTGAGCACACCTTGCCCCCTGCCGCCGCTGACGGACCCGAGCCCTTCGTCGGACGCCGACGACGACGCAGGCGAACGTCGGCCCCCCAGAGCCAGCGCGCTGCCTCACGCAGCGGGCCTGCTCTCCAGCCGGCTGCGGCCCACAGGCCGACGGCTCTTGGGCCGAGGCTGTTAGCGCCAGGAGGGCGCCCGAGCCCCTCCTCGGATGATGGGCCTGTTTTCCACCACCACCACCATAAGCTGGAGGGGGAGGGGGTCCACCTCCTCCTCCTCCTCCTCCTCCACCTCCACCTCCTCCTCCTCCTCCTCCTCCTCCTCCTCCTCCTCTTCCTCCTCGTTCTTCTCCTCCTGGTGGTGGACGCCAGCGCGCTGCCTCACGCAGCGGGCCCGCTCTCTGGCCGCGTGCGGCCTGCGGAGGCCGGCGACTCTTGGGCCGAGGCTGCACGCGGCAGGCGGCCCGCCCCCCGGAGGGAGAGCTGCACTCCGGCTGGCGTCTCTGCACCCTGACGAGGACGGCGAGGGCACGAGCCCAGAGCTGGGGCGAGCGACGAGGCTTCCAGCCTCAGGCGCTCGGAGGTGCGCGCGGAGTTCTTGGATCGGCGCTGGGCCCCCCTGGCGGCGCCCCCGGCGCCGCCCGGCCTACCACATCTCGATGATCCTCATAATCAGATTTTCATGTTCTTCCTTCTCCTTTTCCCTTCCTCCCTCACCCGCCCCTTCCTTCTTCCCCTTCCTCCTCCTCCTCCTCCTCCTCCTCCTCCTCCTCCTCCTCCTCCTCCGCTAGGCTGGCTCAGTCCTGGCCCCTGGGCCCCCCTGGGGCCTTGCGAGCTAGTGCCATTGGTAGCCTTCGGCCGCTGCCCTATCGCCTCCCTGTTGCTCCCCCCCCCCCCATGGGCTTGCCTCCGCCGCTGGCGGTGGCGGTGGCCTCTCCTCCATGGGCTGCCGCCGGGCGGCGGCCAAGGCGCAGCGCTGCTCAGCGCTGCTCAGCGCTGCTCCGCGCTGCTCAGCGCTGTGCGCAGTGCCAGTGCTCGCAGGCGCGCGCCAAACCGCAGCTGTTGCGCGGCTCCGACGCCGTGGTGGCTCACAGGGGGTGCCAGCCGGCTAAGCTGGGCACCGCCCTTGCCAGTCTGCTTCAGCCCCTTGCTCCTGATGGTGCACCTGTTCGAGCGGCCTTTGTCGGCAAGGGCTCGTGCAAGGAAGTCGGCATGGCAAAGGGTGGCACTGCTTCCTTGGCCGTATCGGCGCATCTGCGGGCTGTCGCTACAGCTGTATCTCGTGATGTGGGCATTTGTCCTGTACGTGCCGCCGTTATTCATGAGGTACCCTGCACGGGCAGTTGCACGGACAAGGACATGGGCAAGGGCTTCGTGGTTGATCCTCACGTTTCTGCTCCTGATCGTGCACGGGCCGTTCCCGCCGTCTGCACCGGCTGCCCTGTGGAAGGGTCTGTGAGGAGGAGAAGGAGGAGGCGGAGGAGGAGGAGGAGGAGGATAAGGAGGAGGAGGAGGAGGAGTGCTGCCCTGTGGAAGGGTCTGCTGAGGAGCGTCGGCCTGAGACAGCGCACGCTGCCAGGCTCGCTCGCTTTCGACCGCGGGCTCCCAGCGGAGCACGGCCGCGCCAGCCAGGGCACGACAGCAAGTGTGCAAAAGGGCTTGCCTGCGGAGCCTGCGGCCGTGCCCGGAGCGACGCGCGGGTGTCCGGGCGCGGTGTGCTTCGGCTCTGCAGCTGGTCGTTGACCTGGCCGTTGACCTGGCCGTGGCCTGCTCACCTCTCTGGCTTCCTGGACGTGCTCCTTTCTGGAGGCAGGCCAAGCCGTGGTCGAGTCTCCCTCTTTTCCTCCCTTCCTCCTGCCCTCCCTCGGTCCCGTCCCTCCCTCACTCCCTTCCTTGCTTGCCTGCTTGCTTGCTTGCTTGCTTCCTTCCTTCTTTTCTTCCTTATTTTCTTCCTTCTTCTCCTCCTCCTCCTCCTCCTCCTTCTTCTTCATTCCCTCCTCCTCCTTCTCCTCCTCCTCCTCCTCCTCTTCCTTCTCCTCTTCCTCCTCCTCTTCCTCTTCCTCTTCCTCTTCCTCTTCCTCTTCCTCTTCCTCTTCCTCTTCCTCCTCCTCCGTCTACTCCTCCTCCTCCTCCTCCTCCTCCTCCTCCTCCTCCCTTTCTGAGCTCGGGAGCGATCGCGCCAGGTGCGATCGGTGTCATAGACTTCCACGAGTTCCAGGTGGCTTGGAAGGCGAACGCGGGGGGGGAGGTGGGCGTGGAGGGTGGCAAAGAGGGAAGGAGGGAGGGAGGAGGGAGAAATGGAGGGAGGGAGGGAGGGAGGGCGGGCGGGCGGGAGGGAGGGAGGGAGGGAGGGAGGAGGAGGAGGAGGAGGAGGAGGAGGAGAAGGAGGAGGAGGAGGAGGAGTGGGAGGATGAGGAAAAGGAGCAGGAACAGGAGCAGGGGGACGAAAAGGAGTAGCATCTGCAAGAGGAGGATTGCACATTTTTCATATCTAATTCTACGACAGTTCTTTGATTTTTTGGGTGCCAAGATCCTTTCATTTCTAACTGTTCTTTCCTGGGCCTCTTCCTGGCCACTAGGGGGCCAGGAACAATTAGAAACGAACACAACTAGAAATGAGGATGATTAGAAATGAACGACGTGTAGGATGAAAAGGAAAAGGGGGATGAAGAGGACGGAGGAGGAGGCGGCAGGGAGGGAGGGAGGGAGAAGGCAGGATGAGGAGGGGGAACGAGGGCGGGAGGCAGGGAGGCGGAGGGGGAGCAGGAGGAGGACGAGGAGGACGCAGGGGGAGGAGGACGGAGGGAGGGATGGAGGAAGGGAAGGTGGGGGGGAGGAGGAGGAGCATGACGACGACGACGGCGGCGGCGACGACGCCGAGGACGATCGACGACCGAGGGCGGGACGGGCGGGACGGGCGGGCCCGCGAGGCGAACGGGCGCGAGTTCTTCGTGATGGCCGCCACCTTCCTCGTGGCGCTCGGCGTGGGGGTGAAGTGGGGCCTCGCCGCGGGGTTCCTCCTCTCCATCCTGGTGACGATGTGCCCAGACCGCCGGCGCCGCGGCAAACGTTCAAAGGCGGGGCCTGTCCCTCTACAGGAGGGGTGTCCAAGAATAGCCAGAACGCATGGTGGGGACGACTTTTGGACTGTTTCCGATCATGTTTGAATCTTTCGGATTATTTCTGATCGTTGGATTTGGGGACGATTGTGGGAATAATATCCAAAACAGAATATCTTGTTTTTCGCCCAAAATCGACCTGTAGGGGGACACGCCCGACCTAAGACAGACGTCTGAGCGACGGAAGAAGGGGGTCGACTGCGCCGGCATTCGAGCGTGAGCTTCCCGCGTCAGGTTGTGCGTGTGCGCCCTCGCTTCCAAGGCAGCGTGCCGCGCTGGCGGCCCGCGTGAGCCACCGCGCACGACGACGAGGACGACGACGGCGACGATTACGACGATGACGACGACGGCGACGGCGACGACGGCGACGACGACGACGACGACGGCGAAGACGACGACGACGACGACGGCGACGACGACGGCAAAGACGACGAAAACGACGGCGACGACGACGGTCATTCTGTCCTCTTGCGCAGGGCCCGTTTTTTCTCGTCGCTCACGTCGTCCTCGGCAGGGGGGCCAGCTCAGACGGGGGCCTCGGCCTCGCCTGCGGGGGGGTTCGATCCGCTCCCAGTCCTCGGCGGAGGAGAGGGCGCAGGGCCGAGGCGGAAGCCGGCGACAGGGCTTCGATCGACCTGGATCGCGCCGCGTCGTCTACTCGGCAGTTGCTGGGGCCCCCGCGAAGCTTCCTGGGCTATGGGAGTCGCGTTGAACAAAAAAAAAGACGGCGAGAGGAGGGCGGCTCCGCGGGCGGAGGCGGGCGGGAGGACGGCGGACGCCGGCGGAGGAGGTGTGTTATTAGACTCCTTGCGAGCTCGGGTGCCCCGTAGCCCGCAGGTGGCCCGGGGGGGAACGGGTCCCATGGCCCGGGGCTGCCCCCGGGGTTCAGCTCTCCGGCCTGGGCGGTCTCCAGCATTGAGGCAAGCGTCGCGAAGAAACCACGGCGGTCGTTCTTCCGTCAGGTTGTGGCCGCTGAGAGAGACGACCTGAGATCAGGAAGCCAGTCCCGGGGGAGAGTTCGTGAGGTCGGGGGCATATGCCACGAGAAGATCGTGGCGTCGAATGTCTGGGCTTGCAGGTACGAGCTCTCCAACCCGAACATGGTCGTCACCGGGAGGCTGCCGAACGGAGTCTTCCGAGACATCCGGCACTTCCCAGATGCAGAACAGCTGCCCAACGCGGTTGTCGTCCGAATGGATGCGACAGGGGAGTGGGCGGTACGAGTAAGGAGAGGCAGTGCCCAATCGTTTTTTCATTGAAAGCCAGCCATTTCCGATGCCGACCAGCTTAGCTGCGGTAGGTTGCAATCATCTCAGCTGGGGATGGCTAGGACAAGAGAGCCTAAAGTATCCACCCTTCGTTCCATTCTCCAGGGGAGCCTGGATTTCGTTGGACCACCCTTCGTGGAGTCCTGATTGTTCTCATCATGGCCTCTTGTGGCCATCGGAGACCCAGAGTGGTGTGTACGCTTGCCAGGGCGCACCCAGCTTTTCCCCCACCCCATTTCCGCATCAGCAGATGTCGCAGCCTCCTTTTCACATCAGCTGCTTCTGGGCACTCTTTGCCTTCCCCCCTCTGTAATTAAAGCTGTGCGCGGCCCGCTTAGCTTCGACCGGAAGAGGTGCGCTCTCGACCCGCGGATCAAAAAAAAGTTCTGGGCACTCTTCACAGACACCCAGTGTCGTAGTCTCTCATGACGCTGGTCTTGGAACTCTCGACCCCCTCCTCGGAGGTCAGTGATTTCGGTGCCGTCGTGCTGCGGGCCCTGGAGGGCCCAGCCCGGGCCTCCAGGCGAAAACCGCCCGGAGTCCTGGGCTGGGGCCTCTCTCTTAGAGCACACACAAAAATGAAGGGGCCCTGGGACACACAAATAAATACACACAGATAACAGGATTCCCCATATTTTGCCATATTTTCTGGGTTTTGTTTTCCCCCCCACTTCCCATAATTTCCCATATTTTCCTGGGAGTCGACGATTTAATTGTGTCTGTGTGTGTGTGTCTGTTTTTTCCCTCCTGAAAAGGAGTCCTTGAGCCCTCCCAGACACCATCGCGACCCGTTTTTGGGACCTGCCCCCCCAGTCGTGGCCACGGCCTCCCCCCCCCCAAGGGCCCCCCCTGAAGGCAGTGAGCCCGGCGCCCCCGTTCCGTGGTGTTGTTCTGCTTGCAGGCGTGCGTGCGTCATGCCGCGCAGTGCGGTGCGGCGTTCTGAGGTGCGGTGCGCTTCAGAGCACTCCTCCTCCTCCTCCTCCTCCTCCTCCTCCTCCTCCTCCTCCCCCTCCTCCTTCTCCTCCCCCTCCTCCTCCTCCAGATCGCATCAGAGCAGTGCACTGACCACAGCACCGCCCAGAGCATCATGGCAAGTCAGCAGCACTGTGTGGCGTTGAGTGCAGCTGCCTGCGGCAGGTCCTGCTACCGTGCCAGCCCAGCACTCAGCGTGGCGATGTTTCGAGAAGCGCCCAGAAGTGGCACGTCGAGTTTGTATTTGGCTCATGTGACTCCCTCTTGGGACCCTCCGGTTGCGTCTTGAGACTCTGATCGCTTGGGAGCCTCTCAGGGCCATGTTTCGCCTCTCATTTGTTCCTTTTGTCCTCTATTTTGCTTCTCCGCGACACTTTTGGACCAGCTTGAGCTGAAAGGCTGGTAACCTGAACCTATTGCAACATATGAGGATGTCCTGTTAGGTCGCTGAACGTTTTTGGCAAGCCTGGCGAGCCTCTTGGCCTGCTCTATGATGTGTCGGAAGTGTCTTGGCCCCCCTTTGGCGCTTCTTCGGGGCTTCTTGAAGGCTGCTGGATGCCTCTCGAGGCCATGCTGTGCCATCTTGGCGGCTCTGGTGGACTGCCCGGGCCGTTCTGGCAGCCGTCCTGGGCGTCTTGGACGCCTTGGAGAGCGCCAGGGAGGTGTCGGGGCGCCTAGGAGCCCTCGGGAGGGGGGGGGGTGCACGCAAGGACGCGTAATGAGAGGGGGGCGGCCCTGTGTCAGAATTTCCGCATCCCTGCCAGAGAGCACCTGGCATTGAACCACGCCTCAACGTGCCAGGGAGCACGGTGGCGAAGAGTATAGCACAGCGTTGAGCGGCCTAACGCGGCGCCGCACGGAACGTCACAGCGTAGCATGGTGTGGAACAGCATGGGCAAGGCCCAGTGCAGCTCAGCACAGCATCCCGCACAACGCAGCATTGCATTCCATAGCCAAGCATGTCGCAGCATAGCATTGAATGAGAAGGCGAACACCCACCCCCATCCCCAGTCCCGACGCCCATCCCCTAGCCTGCGATTCAAGCGGTCGGGACTGGGGGTGGGGGTGGGTTTTCTCCATTCCTGGACACAGAGAAACCACCCCCATCCGCAGTCCCGACCCCCTGAATCGCGGGTGCGGCAATGAGGTCGGGACTGGGGGATGGGGGGGTGGGTTTTCGCCTTGTCATTGAATAGCACGCTGCAGCAAGGCGCATCGTGACACAGTATGGCGTGGCGCAGTACGGCACGGCACAGCACGTCATCATAATCAGCATCGTACACCACATCACTCGCGGGATGCGCCGGTTCCCGTGCCGCGAACTGGCCAGCTAGGAGGGCGCAGACAACGTTCCGTTTCACGAAGATAGGCAGCTGCCCCTCCCGCAGGCAAGCCCAGCTCAACGAGCACCGTCAAATCTGCCCTCCACTTTACACGAACAAGATCAAGCTCACACCGATGTGATCAAGCAAGTCAGGTACGATAGAACTTCTGTGCCGCCAGCAGTTCGAATGGCACGATGTTGTAACTGCTGCCACGTACTCGCCACGCCGCACATGCCCAGAGCCTCCAAAGTTTGAACGACACCTGCTGTGGCCACTGCTTCGTCCGAAACTGAAGCACGGCCGTGGGCGCGTGGGGCTATGGGAACAAGCTTCTCGGGCCCGACAGAGCCTACAAACCTGCGGACAGGGAAGAGCCAGAGCAAAAGAACGGTGCATGTCAGATGAGATCGAGAGAGCGCGATCGAGAGAGCTCCGGAATCCCAGGATGCACGCCGGAAGGATCTGTTTTGACAGATCTGAGAGTGATCGAGCAAGTCCATTTTTTTGAAAACGCACACAAGCACAACTATTCTCACACACGCACGCGCACGCACGCGCGCACTCAAGCCTGTGCATCCTCTGCCCTACCCGCCAGCGCTCTGGAGGGGAGAGGCGCCGCCCTACTTGCGGGGCTGGCCCTCCCTGCTCGCGCGCGAAGCAGATGTTGTTCGTCAGTGCGGTGAGATGACTCGTATAGCTTACCCTGAGAGCGAAGCAGCTGTAAGCCAGAGTAGTTCTGGAACGCCGGCGGGCTAGTTGGCCCGAGACCTCGAGACGGACTTCTGTTCGGCCTGCCGCGAAAGGCGTGACGCCCAGCCCCGCCCTCGCGGAGCGCTTGTGGAAGGCGGAAATGGGAGAAGGGGGGTGCTGAGAATGGGATGCAGGTCCCCCCTCCTGCCCATACACAGACGCGCACGCGCAAAGGCACAAGCGTGCACGCGCAGGCATATACTCGCGCCCCTTTCTGGGTTGTGGATTACAACAGCGCCAGGATAATTAACAACACGCGCTCTCACGCACACAAAAACACGCACACACACACACACACCCTCCCAGCCCCCCCTCCCCCCTTTTTTCCTCCTTTCTCCCTCTCGCGTCCCCGCTGGGTGGCCTCCTCTACCTCCCAGACTTTGCCCCTTGCCGCTGCCGCGGGCACAGGGGGCGTGCCGCGAGGCTGGATGCCCGGTTGCTGGAATCGGGTATGGCTCCTCCTCCTCCAGACAGCCGAAGACGCAGGAGAGAGCAGGCCGTCACAGTCGTTTTGGTGGCGACGTCTGGATCCGAGGGGCCCCCAGACCTCTCGAGGGGTGCGCTCTGGCCAGCGTTCCGAGGGGGCTTCGGCCGTGGCGACGGGAAGCCCCCCCAGAGGTGAGCAGAGACTCGGCCCTCGGATGGCAGAGGCGAGATATCTCGAAGGACCCCCACGGAGAGGTGGAGCCCTGGCGGGCGGCTGGAGCTCGAGGAGCTGGGGGCCCTTTTCTTCCCCCCGCTCCTCCCTCCCTCGCCCCTCGCCTCTCCTTCCCCTCTCCTCCTCTCTCCTTCCTCCCCTCTCCTCTCTCCTCCCTTCTTCCTCCCTTTCCCTCCCCCCTCCCTCCCTCCCTCCTTCTTCCTCTGCTACTCCGCCCCCCGCCCCCCCGCAAGCCGACAGCTGGCGGGGTGGGTGGGGGGGGGGCGGGGTCGGGCGCAGGACGCGCGCTTGAACTTCGCGAACGCGAGGAGCCGCGGACGGCACCGCCCCTGCGCCGGCGCCGCGCCCAGCCAGGGCCCTCCCCCCCCGGGGCCCCGTGACGGTGCACCTGCCCCAGTCGGCCTCGGCCCGGAGGGCGCGCCCCACCAGGGGGGTCGCGACGGGCATCGCGCTGCGCACGCCGCGGGCTGGGCCGGCGGCTGCTCGTCTCCCGGGGGGGGGGGGGGGCGGCGCGAGGGCGCAGTGGCGCGAAGAGCAGCGCGCGCGGCGCACCGCGCAATGCAGTCACGACGCCCTGGGCTCCGGTTTCTGTAAAGGGGCCCCAGAACACACAAATAAATACACACAACTAAAAATATTCCCCATATTTTCCCATATTTTCTGGGTGTTTGTCTTCCCCCCCACTTCCCATATCTTCGCATATCTTCCTGGGGATCGACGATTCATTGTGTCTGTGTGTTTTTCCCCATATCCTAAGATGGGGTTCTTGTTCCCCATATCCTAAGATGGGGTTCTTGTTATTACTTGGACGCCTCCTACTCCACCTTCTCCCTCCTCCTCTTTTCTCCTCCCCTCCTGTCGGACTTACTCATACTCACACTTGCTCATACACAGGCTTACTCATACTACTCACACCCAGACGTACTCATACACAGACTCACTCATACCCAGACTTACTCATACACAGTATTAGTCATACTCAGACTTACTCATACCCAGACGTACACATACACAGACTTTCTCATACACAGACCTACTCATACCCAGACTTACTCATACACAGACTTACTCATACACAGACTTACTCATACTCAGCACCCCTAAGGGGAGCCGCCAGGGGTGGTTGCACGGGCTCGTTCGCGGCCATTTTGTGGGGATGTCTCAGGCGGTTTGCTTGTTTCTGGGCCCAACATCCTTCGCTTGGAGAGCAGATTGTGAGGATGTCTCAGGCGGGGCGCTCATTTCAGCACCCCTAAGGGGAGCCGCCAGGGGTGGTTGCACGGGCTCGTTCGCGGCCATTTTGTGGGGATGTCTCAGGCGGTTTGCTTGTTTCTGGGCCCAACATCCTTCGCTTGGAGAGCAGATTGTGAGGATGTCTCAGGCGGGGCGCTGGTTTCAGCACCCCTAAGGGGAGCCGCCAGGGGTGGTTGCACGGGCTCGTTCGCGGCCATTTTGTGGGGATGTCTCAGGCGGTTTGCTTGTTTCTCAACATCCTTCGCTTTCGGAGCAGATTTGGAGGATGTCTCGAGCGAGGCGCTCATTTTCACCCCCCAGGTGGGCCAGATTTTGAGGATGTCTCGATCGGTTTGCTTGTTTTGGTGGCCAGGCTCGTGGGCGCAGATTCTTCT
>CAUYUJ010003550.1:20000-25000 GCA_963575745.1 Prorocentrum cordatum
TGATGCAGCAAGAAGAAGAAGCGGATGACGAGGCTCATAGGGGTTCGTAGCCCGCAACCCCCACACACATAACCAGAAGCTCATTTATGATGGCACGCAGCGGTGGGATCTGGGTCTGGAATACTCTTATTGTCGATCGCAGACGCTCGTTTCCCATCATAAGGCGGCCCATTGGGCTGGCATAACGTATATCGCAGTGCTGCAAGTACGCAGGTGGGATCTCACTAGAATGCGTGGGCTCCGTCATAGCACAGTAGGGGAGAGGCGAACAAAAGAGAGGGCGACTGAGCCTACAGCTGCGGTCACCTAGTCGTGCCACCATAGTACCACACATGTTGTTAGAAACCGTTTTTTTTTTTTTTGTTGTTGTTGTTGTTGGTTTATGCTGGAGTCGGTCGTAGTCGGATGTTGGGCATCAATTTTTGGTTCCCCTGCTTTGTGTGAGGTCTTCGGAGCTTCTATCTGGGCCCCCGTGCATCTGTGCTCTCCTACGCTCTCGATATCGCTGGGCCAGTTCGTAGATCTCCCGAAATCTGTCGCTGTTCTCAATATTTGATCTCACGCTGTCGAGTTTCCGAGGGTCCTTACTTATGTCGTTGGCAATCTTTTCAAGGTCGGAGCAAGGGGGCCAGGGAACAGGAGGTAGGCCCGAGGTCCGACTGCGAGAGAGCGTCTCTTCCTCTCTCCCTTCAACACATTCTGCAACAGAAGAGGCAGAAGGAGCGGTACCGAGCCCTACCGTCGTGGTAAGTCGTCGTCTCTTCCTCGACGACGGGGTGCGGCTCGGTGGAGTGGTGCTCACCTGCGCCGCGACGTGCTCTCTACTGACCTCTCCAGCGCTGTCTTGGGGCCAGGGCCCGTCGCCTTCTTGCCGTTGATGGACTGCACGCCGATCGTGATGGCCGTCTTCAACTTCATCACCTCGTACACCTTCACTGCCTCCATGGCCTGCTCCCCCACCTCGTGATTCGCCAGTTTCGCCTGGAGGCACGGCGTCGGGTTCAGGGTGAAGGAGATCTTCCCCAGGCGGTCGCCTGCATCCAGGTCCTCGCGCTTGTGCGTCTCCTGGACCTTGAACGCGAGGATCATCTCCTCCACTAGGATGTTGCCCTTCGTGTGATTGGTGGCCTCCACGAACTCCCTGATGACCTGCTTGCTGGACTTCTCCAGGGCGCTCCCTTGTTCTCCGTCTATCTCGTCGTGGAGGGACCTGAGCGTTGCCATCGCCACGTGCACGTGCGGAGATCCAAGCCCGTGCTTTTTTCCTGCTGCACGAACCGCTTTTCCATATTCTTTGCCTGCTTCCAGTCCCGCTGCGAATGGCTTGGACGTTGCGGGCACGAGCCAGAAGTCCCCCGTCTGGTGCATGAGATCTCGTATTTCTTGGCTGTTCTTCAAGACCAGCTTGCGCAACGCCTGGTCCCTCTGGTCGTAATCTTCGTCGAAGAGGTCCCTGCCCGTCCCGCGCGGCGGCTCCCCGCCATCTCCTGCTGCTGTCGGTCGCGCCTTTCTTGCGGGCCCCCCCGACCCTGCTGCCGGTGCTCCTCCTCGCTTGTCGGCTCCGATCTGCCAGGCCTCGCACGGCGGTGGGAGGATCATCCGATCGTTCGAGTACGCTCTCTGGTCCGACGTGGTGCTCACGTACGTGTAACTGAAAAGAGTGCAAGTCTCGAGCCACATGATCACAGATGCTACATGTCAACACTTCTGGTATAATTACTTCATGTGCCCATTTTGAGTAGTCAATGTGGCAAACTCCGTGTCGGTCGCATGCCCGCTGAACGTGGTCTATCGCTGTCTTCCTCTTGTTAAATACGCTCATGCACCATGGGCACTGGTTTGTAATCACGATCTGGGACAGGAGGGTGTATTCGTTGTGAGCTCCTCGTTTGTGTGCTTTCAGGGCCTGAGGCGTAGCAAAGCATTTCCCACATACCGACTGATTACCTTCCGTGTCTTCGCACACGTAGTCACACCAGAACGGTTTCGAAATGAGCTCCTCCCCCTTCTCCTCGTCCACCTCCTCCTCCTGCCCGTCCCAGACCACCGTCGCATTGTGTAGGATATTTGGGTCGGTTTGTGTCCACATTTCCTTCTCTTTCGTACCGTGTCGGAGGATATCGAGGTCGGTCTTACGTTCTCTCCACCACTCCCTCATGCCTTCATCCACTGCTGCCAATGCTTCTAGGTCTGCTAAGTACTGCTTTGCCATTGGTGTTGATTGCTGCCCCATTCTATCCCCTCTCTCTAGTCGTGATATTCCCGCTAATCTTTCCATAACGGAGCTGCCAAATATTGCTGCTACCACATTGCTGCATTCGTGAGGCTGTCGGGCCCACTGTTGGTACCACTTCTGTCGACGCATTCGCAACGCTGTAGCTGTCCGAGGCAGACGCCACTCCCTAAATACTCTGGCTGTGCTGTGGCAGCGTGTCTCCCCATCCCCCCTAACCCACGACATTTTACCTCGTGCTAGTGTGCGCAGATAGTTGCCGATGAGGGAGTCGAGTGCATCTGTGGCGGCCTGAGGCAAGACGAAGCAATTCAATCCGCTGAGTGCTGCTCCGTACACAAAGGCAATGAACATCATCCGTTTGATGTCGAACGCCGCCTTCGATGACCAGAAGATCCCGCCCTGCCGCCAAGCTAGTCGCACTGCGTCGCACCTTCTGCGGATCTCTCCTCTCATGCCCTGGTCCGAGGGAGTGTATGGTCCTAGTACTCTCATCTCACGTAGTGCTGCCCCTGTTAACTCTTTGGCCCTACGTATCCTACGGGTGCGAGCGTAGCTGCCCCGTCCTTTCAGGTCCAGGAGGTGGTTGGTTTTGCCGTTGTTGAGACACCAGCCTCCTACTTTGATGGTGTCAGTGAGCTTTGTTGTTGCTTCGTTGATCTGTGAGATGATCTCCTGTGGCGTGCTATTGTTTGGGATGATGTGGCTTTTTGTAATGTCGTCCATAAACGTGTTTATAGCCAAGTCGTGACGAGCTCCCGTGATGGGGTGGAAGGTGTCGTGGAGCTTTTGGTTTGGATCCTCTCTCAGTAGGTCGTTCCACTTTCCCACGTAAATGTTGTAACTGTCGTTGAATTGCCGTCGGCATAGTGTAAATCCGATTTGCGCTCCTGTTGTAGTCGCCATCGTAACTGTACCGTCTGCAGCTTCCATCGTAAGGCTGGTCTCCTCGATCGCACCTACCGCATGTGGTTTATCCCATTCGTCAGCCTGTCTGTACGCTACTGCCTGTAGGAGAGTCTTCTTGGTGCTGGCGAATGCGTTGCTACAGTCGTAGTTAGTGTAAATGCTACTATACCCTAGCTGGCTGGCCTTCCACTTAGTAGTGTCGATAGTAGCTATCGCATTCTCTCGGCATCTAGAGGGAAGGCCTCCTTGTGCCCATGCGTGGTGAACAGTGGGGTTTCCTCGTCTGTGTATTCCTGAGAACCACGACATCCCCATGCTGCAATACGCGTGCATGATACGCTTGCCCTGTATTCCCTCTCGCCCGTTATTTTTCTCTGCGTCGAATGCCATCGATCTGTGCCAGTCCAGTGGTGTCGTCATAGCCGTCCTACACTTAATCAGCACATCAGTGAGCCGTCGTTGCACCGTCGGATTGTTGTGCACACTCGGTTTAGCTCTTCCCAGCCCTGCTCTTTCCTCTCTTCCTGTACCGTAGTTGTCGTACAGCGCTTCTGGATCGGCCGTGATACCCTCTCTGACTCCCAGCCCTCCTCCTGTCCACCCCAGCTTTTCCAATAACTTCCTCCCTCGCTGGAATCGGAACGCTGTGGACAGGCGGGCGGTCTCCTCCTCATCATCTCCTGCTGCTTTCGCTGCTTTCTCCTCCCACCTCCTAGTCTGCTCGCTGGGGTCGGACAATTGTGCCGTTGGATCCAACAAGAGAAGAGTCGCTTCCACAGGTAGTCCCCACGCCGGCCATGCTCTCCGTTTTTTTGCCTTCCTGCAATACTTCAGCATCGACCTGCGATCTCGCCCTACGCAATCCAACAGGTCGTGGTCACACGGCAATGGCATCCTATTGGAGTGAAAGTTCTCATGCTCCTCCAGCTGCTCCTCAACGCTCATCCTTACCGCTCCTAGTCCTCCTTCTTCTGGTGGCTTGGCTAGCTCCTCCTCCCACACGGCTTTCGTCCAATGAGTTTTTGGCGTGAAGTAGTACCTTTTTTTGGGTCCTCTGCCGTTTGCCTGGTACTGGATCCTCAGCCTATGCATTTCCGAGAAGTCTCCTCTCTCCGACGCCTCCCATATCTCCTCCACCAGCTTCGCCCTCCTTTCCCTCTCCCTCTCCTCCCTCATCTTCTTCAGGACAGCTGTGATTTCCTTGAGCTCCTCGCATTTCTGGACGAGTACCTCCTCTGGGATCTCTGGGGCCAGCGTTTCTCTGAGGGTTCTCCTGTCGGCCAGCAGCTTCATCCTTCTCTCCCTGAGCCTGGCTTCTATCGGATCCACCGTCGGTTTGTTGGCTGGGAATGTCTGTCGTAGTGCTCCGCGGATGGCATCTCCGAACTTCGCCCAGGCTCTGTCGGGCGTTGGTGCGTCCAGCAGGCTCCTCCACTCCTCCTCTCCCGTCTTGCCTACTTCCTCCTCCATCTTCTTCAATAGCTCCTCTCTCCTCGTCCCTTTCCTGAGGCATTGCATAAGTGCATCCCTGTCCAGCCTCTGATCCTGTGGGAGTGGGGGGCGTGGGAGGTGGACCGCCCTCCAATTGAGAACCAGTCCCACTGGTAGATGGTCTCGTGGCCCTCGTGCTTTGATCAACTGCAGGCGCTTACCTGCAGTGTGGAGTACCATGCACCTGTCCACAACTCCTAACGCACCTGTCGGAATCATAATGTGGTCGACCCTGCTCAGTCCCCCCTGTGGTCCCACGAATGTGTGCCCGATGTCGTGGTATGTCGTCACAAACGCTAGTTCGCTATGAGAAGCTAATTTCCTAGCTGTGGTTCCGTTGTCGTTTTCCAGTACCTGCGCATACGGT
>CAUYUJ010003550.1:27500-40000 GCA_963575745.1 Prorocentrum cordatum
GGAAACCCAACACTTTTTAATCATTTCTGTCAAACGGGCTTTTGCGAGCAACTTTTTCGAACTTCTGCAACAACGGTTGCGCACCTGCCAGGGCCATCATCCCTGTCAAATAATACCATGCGGGACACATTCGTTTTTTCTTCGCGCGCGCACGCCGTCGTCGTCGGCCGCGGGGCCCTGAATAGTAGCCACGGTCGTCCGCATGCCACGAAGTGAAGTGTCCGAACGTCATAGGGCGGGAAGCTGGGTGTGGGTGGTGGCGAAGAGTCGTTTGGAAATTTGGTAGAGCTTGAACCGGCCCCCCCACAAAGTGGGGGTATTGCCCGCCTCCTATGAAAACCCTGGCACTGGTGAGAACGGTGTGTCCCCACGTGCTAGTAATTGTTGAACATTATTACTTCTAAAGAATAATTATTGTTGGGACCCCTGGTGCATGGCCCCCTCGCCGCGCCTAGGCCGCAGCCTCATTTTCATAATTTTCGTGAGGAAGTCTCAGGCAAAACGATGTGTACCAGATCCGGTTGTGTTTGTTACGATCGGTTTTCCCTTGCAAAAAATAAGGCAAAGTGGACATTTCTTGTTCTAATATAACCAAACTTCAAGAATCCCTTGCAAAAAATAAGGTAAAGTGGACATTCGCGCGCGCAAGACGAAATCCTTCCAAAACCTTAGTGTTCGTAGCGATTTTAACATAAAAACATAAAAAAAAAACCAATGGTTTTTCAAAAAAGTGTCAAAATTTCATCCCGCGCGCTCTTGCGGATTTGTAGGAAACCCAACACTTTTTAAACATTTCTGTCAAACGGGCTTTTGCGAGCAACTTTTCCACGTGCTTCGAACTTCTCCAACAACGGTTGCGCACCTGCCAGGGCCATCATCCCTGTCAAATAATACCATGCGGGACACATTCGTTTTTTCTTCGCGCGCGCACGCCGAAATCTTCAAAAACCATTGGGTTTCTTAGGAATTTTAGCACCGCGCAACATAAAATCATACGAATCGCACCGTAGGTTGTCGAAAAACATCTGTACGAATTTTCAAAATTTCCACCCGCGCGCGCTGTCCGATTATAAAACCAATGGTTTTTCAACATTTATGTTACATGAGCTCGCGCGAGCTACTTTCGCAAGCTCTTTCAACGGCGTTCGCGCGCCTGCCAGGGGCCACAATCCCTTGCAAAACATACCATGCGGGACACATGCGTCACAACAAGTTACCACAACAAGTCACTGTACCCATGTGCCAGTGTAGTAGCCACGGTCGTCCGCAGGCCACGAAGTGAAGTGTCCGAACGTCATAGGGCGGGAAGCTGGGTGTGGGTGGTGGCGAAGAGTCGTTTGGAAATGTGGTAGAGCTTGAACCGGCCCCCCCACAAAGTGGGGGTATTGGCGGGCGTCGTATGAAAACCCTGGCACTGGTGAGAACGGAGTGTCCCCACGTGCTAGTAATTGTTGTTGTTGTTGTTGTTGTTGTTGTTGTTGTTGAACTCTCATATCTGAATGATAATTTTTGTTGATCCCCCTCCGGTGACCACTGTGTTTTTTCAATTGGAATGCTTCCACCGGGGCTCGCACCCTGTTCTTTTAAAGGGTAAGTCACGGGGCTCTAACTGGGATGTTGGCCCCCAGATTACAACAACAACGGCTCCCGCTTGAAACTTCCTCACACTTTAGCCAGGGCCCCCGCTCCCGCCCGAGACTTTCTCGCATTTTACTCAGGAACCTCGCTCTCGCTTGGGGCTTCCTTGCACTTTAGTAAGGGATCGCTCTCTCGGCGCTCTGGAGTCGTGCTCTCGATGGAGACTTGCTAAGAATTTACTGCAGAGTCGCGCTCTTGCGTTGGAATTCCAGCAATTTACTCAAGCGCCGCGCTCCCGACACTCAGGCACCCAGGAGTCGCGCTCACGCCTAGGACTCCCTCGCAGCTGATTTAGGAATCGGGATCCCGCTGCCCTTCGTGGCTCCGTTGTACCTCTTGGTGGCCCCGTCGCTTGCCTTTCGTGGCCCCGTTGCAGCCCTTCGTGGCCCCCTCGCTGCCCTTCGTGGCCCCGTTGCAGCCCTTCGAGGCCTCCTCGCTGTCCTTCGTGGCCCCCTCGCTGCCCTTCGTTGCCCCTCGCTGCCCTTCGTGGCCCTGTTGCAGCCTTCGTGGCCCCGTTGCAGCCCTTCGTGGCCCCCTCGCTGCCCTTCGTGGCCCCGTTGCAGCCTTTCGTGGGCCCCTTCGCTGCCCTTCGTGGCCCTGTTGCAGCCTTCGTGGCCCCGTTGCAGCTCTTCGTGGCCCCCTCGCTGCCCTTCGTGGCCCCGTTGCAGCCATTCGTGGCCCCCTCGCTGCCCTTCGTGACCCCATATATGTATGCCCCTCGTGGCCCTCGCTTGTTCGCGCCCGTCGTGGCCCCATATGCATGCCCTTCGTGGCCCCACTGTCGCCCTTCGTGGCCCCCTCGCTGCCCGACGTGGTCCCGTTGCTGCCCTCAGTGGCCCCATCCTTGCCCTCTGCGGCCCAATGTACGTATGTCCTTCGTGGCCCCCGCTCGTTCGCGCCCGTCGTGGCCCCATATGCATGCCTTTCGTGGCCCCGCTGTCGCTCTTTGTGGCCCCCTCGCTGCCCTACGTGGCCCCGTTGCTACCCTCAGTGTCCCCGTCGTTGCCTCTTGTGGCCCCGCAATATCTGCCCTTCCTGGCCCCCACTCGTTCGCGCCCTTCGTGGCCCCATACGCATGCCCTTCGTGGCCCCGCTGTCGCCCTTCGTGGCCCCCTTCCTGCGCTTCGTGGCCCCGCTGTCGCTCTCGCTTTCGCTTTCGCTCGTAGTCGTCGTCGTCGTCGTCGTCGTCGTCGTCGTCGTCGTCGTCGTCGTCGTCGTCGTCGTCGTCGTCGTCGTCGGTCCCCTGTCCGTCCCGCTTGGGGTCGGGTTGCCGCCGATCAGCGTTGCCGCTTGCCAGGCCGACGGTCCGCGGCCGCCCCGCCGCTTGCCGGGGCCCGGCCTGCAGGGAAGAAATCTTTACCCCCAAAGAGGGGTACGATCGAAGACGAAGAGGGCGGGTATCGAGGGCTTGGGAAACACACGTTCACGGACATTCGAGCAGATAAGCACGAGCAGTCTCAAACTGATTATTGTTGTTGTTGTTGTTGTGGTTGTTGTTGTGGTTGTTGTTGTTGTGGTTGTTGTTGTTGCTGCTGCTGTTGTTGTTGATGTTGTTGCTGTTGTTGCTGCGGTTGTTACTGCTGCTGCTGCTGTTATTGTTGTTGGTGATGATGACGTTGACGATGACGATGCTGATGATGATGATGGTGATGCTGATGCTGCTGATGATGATGATGATGAGGATGCTGATGAGGATGCTGATGATGATGATGATGATGATGATGATGATGATGATGATGATGATGATGATGATGATGTTGTTGTTGTTGTTGTTGTTGTTGCTGTTGTGTGTGGTACTTGTTTGTGGATGGTTTTCGTTCGGATCTACATTTCGGAAGGCATTATTGCAGATCCCGACGTTTGTTCTCCGACCTTCTGGAGGGTCCAGGAGGAGGGAGGTGGAAGGAGTAGGGAGGAAGACGGGAGAAGGGCGAGGAGAGAGATAGGAGGAGGTGGAGGGGGAGAAAGGGGGAGGAGGAGGAGGAGGAGGAGGAGGAGGAGGAGGAGGAGGAGGAGGAGGAGGAGGAGGAGGGGAAGAGGAGGAGGAGGACGAGGAGGAGGAGGCGGAGGAAGAAGGTGAACACATCATGAGGAAGCAGGAGGAGAGAACCTCTTCTTCTTCTTCTTCTTTCTCCCCCCCCTCCGTAGCTATTTTGGCTCAAGATGTTCTTTCCCTTGGAGACAGAGAGGATACCGTTGATCCGCGGACAGTTGCCATACTTATTGTCTGCAGACACGGAGGTGGGTAAACGGTGGAGTTTCCCGTTCCTGCTTCTGCTTCTGCTCGTCTCATGCTTGTCGACAAGGCTTCGCCCCAACTCAACCTACATCACTCGTACCTCGCTCTTTCCGTCACCTGGGCCGGCACGGGAGCGGAAAGAGCGCCGCAGGAGCAGGCCCGAGATGGCTCATGGCACCCTTCGCTCTTGGGAGCCTTGGCGTGAAGAGCTTGTTGCGTCACCGCTCTCTGTTGGGAGCCCTGGTGTTCGGAGACTTCTGCGTGGCCGCTCGCTCTTGGGTGTCTTGCTGTTCAGAACCTTTTACGTCGCCGCGCTCTGGGGAGCCTTGTTGTTCAGAGCTTGTTACGTCACTGTTCGCCGTTGGGAGCCACGGTGTTACTTGACGTTTCTGGGGCTTCTTGGAGTCTTCTGGGGGCCCTCTTGGGGGCCGTTTAGGGACTCTTGGGCCCTCTTAGGAGCCTTTTGGGGCCCTCTTGGGGCTCCTCTGAGGCCTTCTTAGGGCCCTCTTGGGCCGTCTGGGCCTCTTCGGGCCCTCTTGGGAGCCTCTTGGGGCTCTCTGCACGGGCTAGAAAATCGATGCTCGTTAGATACTTTTGAATCCTGGGACGAACCCTGAGCCATTTGCATCGTGGCATCATCTTCGCTCTAGAAAGGTGGCCGGTGACAGCCTCAAGACAGCCCAAGAGGTACCACATATGGCTTCCGTCGCGCTGGTTACGTTTGACTGTAGCGAGGCCCGCAAAGGGATGCCCTGTTTCTGAACTTGTGGCGTAGTGTTCAAATTCCAATTACAGATGCGGCAACAAATTCGTCCACACTTTTTGGATCCAGGGTTTCCAGAGTGGCGTTACTGAAGTAGTAGGAATGTCGAATGGGGGCGCTGGGTGTAGCTGGCTCCCCCTTCTCCTCCTCCTCCTCCTTCTTCCTCCTCCTCCCTCCTCCTCCTCCTCCTCCTCCTCCTCCTCCTCCTTCTGTTCTGCATCTTCTCGCAGTCTGTTCCGTCGATTTGATCCGCATGCGTGGTTTGTCTGGCGACCTGACTAGCTTTCGGAATTCCGTTCAGCTTCCCAATGTGTGTCGCAATCCCAGCAGAGGCATTTCTCTGCGCTGAAGAACCAGATGTTGAGTTGTCGTGGTCGTGGTCGTGGTCGTGGTCGTGGTCGTGGTCGTCGACGTCGTCGTCGTCGTCGTTCCTGTCGAGCTCGTCCCTCCTCGTGCCTTGTCCTCCTGCTGCTCCTCTTGCTGATGCTCCCCCCTGTTCAGCTGCGCATCCAGCAGCAGTTCAAGATCAAGTTCATGATCATTGACGCCAGGGCCATGAACGCAATCGATCTGACCGGCTGCTCCATGCTCGAGATCCGCGAGGCCTTGATCGCCATGTCGCCGCGCACTCCCCCAAACCAGAAAATCAATCGCCGCCGGCCAGGGGCTCCCATGGGAGGGGGGATCTATCCGCGAGGCCAGCGCAGGGCCTCCGGCAGGCCTCCGCGAGGTCGGCAGAGGCCTCCGCGAGGCCCCGATAGGGGGCTTCCGGGCCTCCTCGGACCTCGACCCTCTCGAGCCTCGACCCTCTGGCCTCCTGGCTCTGGCCTGCTCGATCCGGCTGGACTGCCACCTTCCGGCGACCCATGCGGCATGAGTCGGGCCGGACGAAAGGGGGGGAATTGGGAAAGGGGGGTTACGAAATTTGCTGCGTGCAGCTGCTTTCTGTCCCACCGGAAGGCCCATTCCTCGACGCATGGCCGCGTCCGGCGCCGGGAGGCGCCGGGAGAGTCAGCTACGTGAGCTGATTCTCAAACCCCCCTTTGCTATCCCTCCCTTTCGCCCGGCCCGAATGAGGCTCGCGTGGTGCCGCTGTGCGTCCTGGCGCGGCCGCTCCGCTCCGATGCCGGCTCCGTGTGCCGGCGCGGCCCGGTCCGAGGCGCATCCTGCTCCGAAGCTGCTCCTGCTCTCGAGCCTCGATCCTCGTCCCTCCTTCTCCCCTGACCACCTGGCGGGGTCAGGAAACCCCCTCCTCCTCCTCCTCCTCCTCCTCCTCCTCCTCCTCCTCCTCCTCCTCCTCCTCCTCCTCCTCCTCCTCCTCCTCCTCCTCCTCCTTCACCTCCTCCTTCACCGCGGCCGTCCTCTTCTGTCTCCTGCCTGCCTGTGTGCAGTTTGCCTTCAGCAGCGCCCTCGCTCACGCAGGCTGCGGACGCGGTGCACGTGCGCCACTGCATCCGAAAGAGCGGCCGTCGCTCGAGGGCGCATCTTCTGCGCCCGCCCACCCTTCATCGGCCTCCGCGGGCGGTTGCGCCCTCGCTCTGCTTCGGCCAGCCTTCAGGGGCGACGATGGGGGCGAACAGCCCAGGAGAGAGCAACACGTGTATCCAGGGGCGCCGATGGTCCATGCCTTCGGCGAGGCTCCCGGGCGAACGCATGTGACGCCCGCCCCTGGGCTAATCATTCGCCCCTATCGGCGCCCCCGAAGCTTCCGCCAGCCTTCCTTTTATGGCCGCGCTCCCCCCTGCTGCGTCAGGCTCGGGAGGTTTCGTGCAGGGCCAGCTGAAAACCTGCCACGATCGCGGCACCATCGTGTCTGCAATCGATGTGAGAGCCCATGGCGGCGCGCGCGGCGGGCGGAAGCGACGTCAGCTCCCTCGATCCCTCGAGGAGCGCCCTGCCTGAGGACGCGGACGCCGGGCCGGCCCCGCCGCGCAGCCCGAGGCCCCGCCGCGCCGCCGCGCCGCCGCCGACAGGGGGAGGACCCGAGTCCCAGAACCTCGAGCCTCGGACCTCGAGCCTCTCGAGCCTCTCGAGCCTCGAGCCTCTCGAGCCTCGAGCCCTCGAGCCTCGAGCCTCCTCCCCCTCCTCCTCCTCCCCCTCCTCCTCCTCCTCCTCCGCCTCCTCCTCCGCTCCTCCTCCCCTCCTCCTCCTCCTCCTCCTCCCCCTCCTCCTCCTCCTCCTCCTCCTCCTCCTCGAGCCCTCGGGCCCTCGAGGCGCCGCGCCTCGGCCCTCGGGCCCTCGAGCGCCCGGGGTTCGCGGTTGCGCGGGGCCGGCCTCGCCGCGCGGCCTGGCCGCCCCGCCGCGCCCCCCCGCCGGAGGGGGGCCCCGTCCCTGACCTTCCAGGAGGAGGGGGAGGAGGAGGAGGAGGAGAGGGGGGAGGGGGAGGAGGAGGAGGAGGAGGAGGAGGAGGAGGAGGAGGAGAGGAGGAGGAGGGGAGGAGGAGAGGAGGAGGAGGAGGAGGAGGAGGAGGAGGAGGAGGAGGAGGAGGAGGAGGAGGAGGAGGAGGAGGAGGAGGAGGAGGAGGAGGAGGAGGAGGAGAGGAGGAGGAGGACCCTGACCTTCCAGGAGGGCTGAAAAATAGCACCCGACCAAAAAGCCTATCCCAGAGCTATTCTGCGTCTTGGTTTTCGGGCGTTTCGTTCCGTCTTTTAGGTTTGTAGGCCTCCAGTGCTAAAAAATAGCTCTCTGGAAGGTCAGGGGTGCCCACGGCGTGCCGCTCCCAGTCCGGGAGGCGGAGCGGGGCCAGCCGAGGACGTAGCAGCGAGGGGGGAGGGAGGGGGGGTCGACTGCTCGCAAGAGCGACCTTTCTCGGGGGGGAAAGGGGCACACAAGCACAAAGGATCGGCGATTTCCCCGAACATATGGGAAGATATGGGAAGTGGGGGGGAAGACGAGAACCCAGAACATGTGGAAAAATGTGGGGAATCCTTTCTCTCTGTGTATTTATTTGTGTGTCCCAGGGCCCCTTCACTTTCGCTGGAATCGCTGGAGTGACCTTTGGTGCGGGCCCGCTGGGGTCCCCCGATGGACGAGCGCGATGCGACAGCAGCGTCTTGCGCGCGTGGGGTCCCCCCCCCCCCCCGCGGCTCCCTGTAAGCCGCGCACCAAAGGTCACTCTTGCCTAGGGTCGCTCTTGCTCAGCCACGCGCAGAGGGAGTTTTGGGGAGGGGGGAAGGCTTCTCAGAAGCACCCCTGCTTCTTAGAAGGCCCGGGCCTTGTCTGTATAAGTAAGGGCGCCGCCTTCTACGAAGCGGCTTGCTTCTAAGAAGCCTTCCCCCCTCCCCCTACCCCTCTCTGCGCGCCGCCAACTTGCGTGTAGTCGGGGGAGGTCCCTCCTCCTCCCTCCGTCCCTCCCTCCCGCCCTCCCTCCCTGCCTCCCTCCCTCCCTCCCTGGGCATGACGGAAACTGGTTCCATGGGAAATGGGGCCACAGGTTTCTCGACGTCTTCAAGCCCTCCAGGCCCTCCACGGGCCCCAGGACTGCCAGAGTACGATTCGGGAGGAAGAGTTGGTCCTGGGGGATGGCTCTGGGGTCCTCGGCCCGATTCCCTCAGGACCAGCTTCCTTCATGCCATGGGAGGGAGGGAGGGAGGGAGGGAGGGACGACGAGGAGGACGAAGAGGAGGAGGAGGAGGAGGAGGAGGAGGAGGAGGAGGAGGAGGAGGAGGAGGAGGAGGAGGAGGAGGAGGAGGAGGAGGAGGAGGAGGAGGAGGAGGTGGAGGAGGAGGAGAGGAGGATGATGATGAGGATGATGAGGAGGACGAGGAAGGACAATATCGCAATATGCATCGCACTTCATACCGGATCAACACAACATGGAGGGATGCTAATGATTATGATGGTAATGATGATGCTGATGATGATGCTGATGATGATGTGATGCTGATGATGATGCAGATGATGCTGATGCTGATGCTGCTGATGATGGTGGTGCTTCTGATGATGCTATTGATGTTGACGATGATGCTAATGATATGATGATGCTGATGATGCTGATGTTGACGCTGATGCTGATGATGCTGATGCTGATGATGCTGACGTTGATGATGCTGATGATGCTGATGCTGATGATACTGAGGATGCTGATGCTGACGATAATGATGCTGCTTATGATGATTGTGTTTGATGGTGCTAATCATGATTCTGCTGATGATGCTGGTGCTGAAGGTGCGATGCTGATGCTGATGCTGATGCTGATGATGATGCTGATGCTGATGCTGGTGATTATGGCTGATGGTGACGCTGCTGTTGATGATGATGATGATGGTTATGGCTGATGACGATGCTGCTGACGATGATGATGATGATGTTAATGCTGATGATGCTGCTGCTGATGATGTTGATGATGATGATGATGTTGCTGATGCTGCTGTTGCTGATGATGCTGATGCTGATGATGATGCTGATGCTGATATGATGCTGACGCTGATGCTTATGCTGATGCTGTTGCTGCTGCTGCTGCTGATGATGATGATGATGATGATGATGAGGAGGAGGAGGAGGAGGAGGTGGAGGAGGAGGTGGAGGAGGAAGTGGAGGGGGAGGATGAGGAGGACGGTTGGCCACAGTGGGTGGTGACGACTGTTGACGGACCGCTCGTCGCTCGCAGGAGCATCAGGAGGATTCTCCTTCCTCTTCGGCCTCCCAGGGCTGCTCGGGGTCCGCTTACGTCTGGTCTGATCTCCAAACCTTGATTCCGATCTCGATCTCGATCCGATTCCGACACGAGCCGATTCCTCCTCCGGCCCGCAGGGGCCTCCTCGCGCGCTGTTTCCACCTCGGCGGTGTGCCGGGTCGGCGGCTGTTGGCGGAGAGCTGCTACACGAACGGCGGCGTGAAGCTCGTCGTCGCGGGCCTGAAGGCGCCAGTGGCCAGAAGCCTGATTCGGGCGGAGGTGGACAAGGTGGTCAAGAAGTTCGGAGGACCCAGACCTCTCCGAAAGGGGAGGGAGGAGGGAGGACTTTCGGGGCCTTGAGGAGGTGGGGAGGGAAGTAGGGGGTTGTGGGCGTGATGGCTGGGCCAGGGCCACGACAGATCCCAGACTTCATGGCGTCTTCTTCTTCTGCATCTTCTTCTTCTCCGTCTTCGTCTTCTTCTGTCAGTGCACTCCCTGGCCCCCACCTCGTCCGCGCACATGCCTCGGACCACGATGCGCTACGCTAAACGACCCCCTTCCTGGCCGCCCTTTTTAGCGCTTCGGGGGGGACCCTCGCGGCTGCGTCCAGGGAGCAGCTCGAAGGGGGCGGCGTCGGGGTGGCGCCCCGGGGAGGGGCCTGTCGGCGGCGAGCCCGGGGGGGGCAGTCGAGAAGGGGGCGGGCGGGCCTCCTCGGAGGGCTCGGGAGGCCTCGGGCCTTCTGCGAAGCTCTCAGCTTCTCAGGGTCGCGGCGCGGCAGAGGGGCCGTCCGCGCGCGCGCGCCTAGGCGGTCCCGGGCAGCGGAGGGCGCGAGTGAGACCAGCGGCGGGAGGAGGCCCCCCGAAGGCACGGAGGTCTGCTCGGAGGTCCAGGTGGGCTCTGAGAGGCCCCGCCGCTTGCTGAGAAGGCCTCCCCCTCCTTCCCGCTTCCCCCCCCTCGCTCGCCGCCGAGTCTGGGAGCTCATCCCGAGCGCCAGCGCAGGGCGGGCCCAGGCCTCTGTGTGGTCGGACGTGCGAAGTCTGCTGCGCGCAGCTGGGTTCCGCTCTGCTGCGAGGCGCCCTCCTTCAAGACGTGGGCGCCTCTGGCGCCGGTGAGCCGGTTCGGTACCCCCCCCCCCTTTACTTGGCCCTGCCCCCCTCGTCGTCCTCCTTGGCTCTGGGCGTCAGGAGCGACCTTTTGTGACCTCGGCGCTCGCATGGTGCGTCTTCTCGCCCTCCAGATGAGCGAGACAAAAGCCCGGGGTCGTCTGCGCCGACACTGGCACGTGAGCCGCCCGCGTCAGGTCGCGCGTGGGCGCCCTCGTCTCCAGGGTGTGCGTGCCGAGAGGGCGGCCCGCGTAGGCCACCGCGTGAGGCCGCTGCGCCATCTCGCGTGACACCCGTCTTTCCTCGACCTCCGTGTGAATTCATGCATGCGCGCGTCTTTGTGTTGCCTCTGCGGTCTGGCGGCTCATCCCCCCGACGCGCTGCGCAGTCTCAGGCGTGCCCGATCCCAGACCTCCTTCGCCGCGATCCTGGCCATGCCCCACGCATCCGGCGCCTCCGTCTCTTCGAGACACGGGCCCCCAGACCTCTCGACCACTCGGGGCAGGTTGGGTCGCGTTTGACGGTCCCAGGCCCCGGCACCAGCTCCAAAGGCCCCAAACACAGAGAAAAGCTGGCCGCCTTGGTGCTTTCGAGCCGCCGGACCCGGGGATCCGAGCTTATCGAGGCAAGCCGCCGCCAGAACGCTCTGCGCGAAGCGGCCCGCCGAGACCAGCAAGACTTCAGTCGGGCGTGTCCCTCTACAGGAGGAATGGTCTGGGGGTTTTGTTGAACATTATTACTTCTAAAGAATAATTATTGTTGGGACCCCTGGTGCACGGCCCCCCCGCCGCGCCTAGGCCGCAGCCACATTTTCATCATTTTCGTGAGGAAGTCTCAGGCAAAACGATGTGATCCAGATCCGGTTGTTTTGTTCCCCCCCGCTTTCCCTTGCAAAAAAACAATATAAAATGACATTTCTTGTTCTAACATAACCAAACTTCAAGAATCCCTTGCAAAAAATAAGGTAAAGTGGACATTCGCGCGCGCAAGACGAAATCCTTCCAAAACCTTAGTGTTCGTAGCGATCGTAACATAAAACATAAAAAAACCAATGGTTTTTTTAAACAAATTGTCAAAATTTCATCCCGCGCGCTCTTGCGGATTCGTAGGGAACCCAACACTTTTTAAACATTTCTGTCAAACGGGCTTTTGCGAGCAACTTTTTCGAACTTCTGCAACAACGGTTGCGCACCTGCCAGGGCCATCATCCCTGTCAAATAATACCATGCGGGACACATTCGTTTTTTTCTTCGCGCGCGCACGCCGTCGTCGTCGGCCGCGGGGCCCTGAATAGTAGCCACGGTCGTCCGCATGCCACGAAGTGAAGTGTCCGAACGTCATAGGGCGGGAAGCTGGGTGTGGGTGGTGGCGAAGAGTCGTTTGGAAATTTGGTAGAGCTTGAACCGGCCCCCCCACAAAGTGGGGGTATTGCCCGCCTCCTATGAAAACCCTGGCACTGGTGAGAACGGAGTGTCCCCACGTGCTAGTAATTGTTGTTGTTGTTGAACATTATTTATTCTAAAGAATAATTATTGTTGGGACCCCTGGTGCGCGGCCCCCTCGCCGCGCCTAGGCCGCAGCCACATTTTCATCATTTTCGTGAGGAAGTCTCAGGCAAAACGGGTTGGTCCGGATCCGGTTGTGTTGTTACGATCGGTTTTCCCTTGCAAAAAATAAGGCAAAGTGGACATTTCTTGTTCTAACATGACCAAACTTCAAACATGACCAAACTGAATCCCTTGCAAAAAATAAGGTAAAGTGGACATTCGCGCGCGCAAGACGAAATCCTTCCAAAACCTTAGTGTTCGTAGCGATTTTAACATAAAAACATCAAAAAACCAATGGTTTTTCAAACAAAAAAGTGTCAACATTTCATCCCGCGCGCTCTTGCGGATTCGTAGGAAACCCAACACTTTTTAAACATTTCTGTCAAACGGGCTTTTGCGAGCAACTTTTTCGAACTTCTGCCAACAACGGTTGCGCACCTGCCAGGGCCATCATCCCTGTCAAATAATACCATGCGGGACACATTCGTTTTTTCTTCGCGCGCGCACGCCGAAATCTTCAAAACCAGTACAGGTGTCCAGTGTTGGAACAGGGGGAAAAGTCGTATACTAAGCTAGCGTCCAGAAAATGTTACCA
>CAUYUJ010003550.1:45000-78109 GCA_963575745.1 Prorocentrum cordatum
GCTCCGCCCAGGTGACGTGGTGCCCGCCGGAGCGGCGGAGAAGCCGGGCCCCCCAGAGCCGCCGCCCGGGCGCTGGGTGGCCGCGGAGCGCCGTGGCGGACTGGAAGTTGGCGAGGCGCTGGTGGCGTATATGGGCGAGTGGCTCCACGCCGCCAACGATAGGTGCCTTGTCACGCTGACGGACGGCACGGGGCTGGCTGGCGGCCTCGAGGGTTCGGTGGAAACCGCTGTGACGACGGCGGTGGAGGACTCGCGCATCCTGCCTGTGAAGAAGGACCGGGTGCGCCGTCACCGTCGCTCGTGCACGGACGCCTTGTACGCCATGAGTGAGGTCGACTTCGGCACAAACTGGGAGATCGAGGGTCCATGGTCCGCGCTCTTCGTGGCGGACCGCATCCACGAGGGGAACCAGGGGCCGGTTCAGCGGCACTACTGGTGGCGCTTTTTGCTGGGATTGGCGGCGTCGGATGTGGGGGTCGACGAGCACTTGCTGCTGTCCCAACTGATGGAGGTGGCGCTGACGATTAACCAGGTTCAGGTCTGCAACCTGGCCCCTTTCGAGCTGATCAGCCGCCGCTACCAGATGTAGGAGAGTGCGTATGAGGATCTCCTGCACGAGGTGGACACGGGCTCCGCTGGTGGCGACGACTGGCTCAATGAGCGTTCCTTGTTCCTGGGCGTCAAGAACCTGCGCAGCAGTGCCATCGTGATGCCCGAGTTCGAGGACTTCGTAGCGAGGTAGCTCTCCACTCGTGCTGCCGTCTTGAAGGAGCGTCGCATGGCGCGGGGGGAGGCCGCTCTGGCCAAGGGCATCGAGAGCCCGTCGGCGAAGCAGACCGCCAAGGGGAAGAAGGGTGATAAGGGAGGGGGTGGTTAGCTTGACCGCCGTCCTCCGTTCAGTCTTGTGCCGCCGCGAGGGGGTCTACCCCGCTTCCTCGAGGGCTAGCCGCAGGGGTTTAGGGATCGGCTGGTGGGTGTCGCCCTGGGGTGTTTTCAAGCTCTACAGGATGCGTCAGCGGGATGTCCTGCCCATTTTTTGGCCGCCGCCTCAGAGGTTTTGCTGGGGGGGGGGGGGGGGGCTAGCGGCCTGGGGCTTTCGCAGAGTCAGCGATGTCGACTTCGGCGTCGTCGAGCGCAGGAGGGGTGGCTCTTTGAGGGTATCCGAGCTTTGAACGAGCTAGGCGCTTCGGAGGCTACTTCTTCGTCGCCCGCTTCGTTGACAGCTGCGCAGGTTTCGGCCGTTCGTCATCTCGCTCGCCAATATGGGTCAGTGGATTCCCCGCCGCCTGATTGTGGGAGCTCCCTGGGAGCGTGGCAGGCGCTCCAGGGTACGCGGCCTGGCTACGCGGACGCCGCGTCAGCCGTCGGTGCCCGGGTGAACTTCGAGCGAGGGAATGTGTCATTTCCCGCGGGGCGATCTGGCCAGGTGCCGTTGAGTGAGTGCCTGCCTGTTGCCCTGCAGTCCGCGCTTGGAGATCGTTCAATCTTTTTAGCTGCCGAGGAGGTTGCCGCGCGTAAGCGCGAGTTTGGAGGTGGCCTCTTCCTGAATCCCGTCCTTCGGGATCAGTCTAGTCCTTTTGGATAATTCGCTGCTGAATTCTGGGGCGCTGGCGTTTTAGAGGCCAGCGAAGATGTGCTCGAAGAAAGCGGCATGCTTTTCGTGCGTAAGATCTGGCGCTCTCCGAATGATTTGGGATGCCCGTGTCCCCAGCCTTTGGTTTAAAGGGCCCCCCCGGGGTCGTCCTGCCCTCGGGGAAAGCTCTCGCCCATTTAGAGTGTTCACCCCATGTAGTGCCCGTCTTGCATGGGGTGATCTTTAAGTTTGCTCTTGCCAGTTTGAACTCCCCAGTCGGTACAGGTGTTTTTTTCGGCCTCCCCTTGATCCCCGCGTCCCACCTTCCCGCTCATCTCGTTGCTGCTTTGCCAGATGTAGCTCGGAATCGCGGGTGGGCTCGTTTCGTGCCCGGGTGGTGCCAATGGGGTGGAACTGGGCCGTGGCTCTCGCGCAGGCGGCGAATGCCCGCCAACTGAGAGACGTGAGTGAACCCCGAGGCCCCGTGGATCTTGGACAAGGCGCCTCTCCCGCCTCTTGGCGACGTCGGGTCGCTGCGCGGCTTGTGCATCGATAACTTCGCATGTATGAGTGTGGGCCCCGTCGTCGCGGAGGGGGCCGTCGTGGGGATGAAGGAGGAACTGGAGGAGAGGGGGGTCGTCTCGTCGTTGGAGACCGAGAGCCTTGGGGACCGCGACTTTATAGACTTCGCGCTTGTGGGGTCGAAGGGGGAGTGGCGTCCGAAGGTCAGTCGAGGTGAAGCTCGCGCGTGATCGCCTGTTGGGGAGCGGTGGGGGTGGTACAGGGCGGGGGGTGGGGAGGCTTGTTGGCCACGCCGCCGCCTTCTTTTCCTTGGCACCCGAGCTGTTGTGTGTGAAGGGGGAAAATGTATGTGCTCATCCAGGACAGCTATGTTCGGCAACAACCATTGTAGCCTTCGGTTGCTCGTGAAGTACGCTGGATTCGTGCCCTCCTCCCTCTTGCTCGATCTTGTATGCGACGTCCCTGGCGGGATCGGGTCTCTGGTTCTGACGCGTCTGCCTGGGGCTTCGGGGTCGGCTGTCTACGATGCCCCCTCGAGAAGGTTGCAATCGTTGGTCGACTTCGGGAACGTGCTCGTTTTCGAGGGTTGTTGAGTGTCTCGGGGGCTCCTCGATCGCGGGCCCCGGACCATGAGGGGGAGGCCTGCGTCTCGGAGGCGTCGGAGGAGGCGATTCTGGATCTCGGGCGTGTGAGGGGGTCTGCCGAGGTCCCCGTCTCTTTCTCGGAGTAAAAGCTGGGAAGGGGGCCTATGCCGGCCGCTGGAGGGGCGCACCTGGGTCGCAGGTCCAGCTGGAAGCGAGAGCGCGGACTTGGACTGTGCAACATCTTGCCCGTGATTGTAGTCTTTACGATTCGCGGGTGCTTATCCTGGGTGATAACATGTCGGTGATCTGTGCGCGTGCGAGGGGCCGTTCTCCGAAGCCTTCGATGAATTTCCAGTGTCGAATTTCGGCCGCGCTTTTTTTTAGCCGCTGGGCTCAAGCTGACGGATCGCTGGGCGCCGTCCGAGCGGGGCGCCTTGGACGCTGCCAGTCGGGTCTTCCAGCCCCGGCATGGCGGGCCGCGGGCGTCGGATGGGGTTCGTCAAGTGCCGCCTCTCTGCTGGTGGCGCAGCTGTGCTGCGCGGCCCCCTCCGCCTCCGCCGACGAGGGCGATGTGGGCCTGGGCTGCTTCGACGCGCCGTGCCGGCGCGCCGGGCCCCGCTCCCGTGCTCGCGTCGCGAGCGCTGGGCCGAGCGGCCATCGGGCTTCCCAGCGCGCCCGAGCTGGTGGCAGGCCGCGGGGCTCCCGCGTGGCAGCCTCTGGCCAGGCCGGCCCCCAGGCCTCCAGTCGCCTGGCGCGGATCCGCGCGCAGGTCCGACGGCGACTACAGGGCTTGGCGCCTGCCCTCACGCCGCTGCAGCAGGAGCGGGTGGGACCCATCGCGCAGCGGGGCTACTGCGACGTGCTGGAGCAGTCGGCCTCCTTCTTCGAGAAGCGGCCGCTGCCGCGCTGGTCGGGGCCGCAGTGGGGCCAGCACCTGCTGGCGTTTGTCGAGTGGGCGCGGTCCGCGGGCTGGGGCAGGGCGCTGGTGACGCGGCTGCTGGCGGCTCTGGCGAGGGCGCAGCCGTGCTTTGGCGGGCCGCTGCGGGCGATCTTCCCAGGCGCCCATGCCGCCGTGCTCGGGTGGAAGCAGCTGCGGCCCGCGCACAGTCGCCCCCCGCTGCCTCGGGGAGTGGCGCTTGCACTCGCCCGGGCCATGCCCCCGCGTGCCCGATCGGGGCGCTGGCCGTCGTCGTGATGTTCGAGACGTGCATGCAGCCGTCCGAGCTGCTGAGCCTCGCGGTGGCGCAGCTCGTGCCTCCTTCAAGCTGGGAGGGGCCCTGGGCCTACTGGGCCTGTTGCGCGCGCATGGAGGAGCTCGGCCGCCCGTCGAGGACGCAGGAGTTCGACTTCAGTGTGCCGTTGGACCTCGAGAGGCACCGCGCTCTGATCCCAGTGCTTCCATCGCGTGCTCAAAGGAGCTCGCGACCAGCGGGGGCGCTTGTTCGACGTCAGCTCCAGGCAGTTGCACCGCGCCTTCGCGGCCGCGGTGGAGCAGCCGGGGGTCCACTCGGTCGAGCCGACGCTCTACGCGCTGCGGCGCGGTGGCGACCGCCTGGCGCGGGCGCGCTCGCTCGCGGAGGTGCAGCAGCGGGGCCACTGGCGGAGTTTCCGCAGTGTGGCTCGGTGCGACAAGCGCGCCAGGGTCTCCTTGCAGCTCGGCAAGTGGCCGGCGGCGCGGCAGGCGGAGATCGCCTCGCTGGTGGAGTGCGGCGTCGCGCCCTTCGCCGCGCGCTGCGCGAGGCTCTTGCGCAGCCTCAGCTCGCGTTGCGGAGAGTATTCCTAGATGTCTCCTCTGGCTCAGGAGGGCTGGTGCGTGCTCTGGCCCGCCGTGATGTCGCTGTGGTGTGCGTTGTTCTTGTGCATGCGGCTCAATGTGACCTGTTGTGCGGCGATGTCTTCCGCGCGCTGCTGGGTTGGATTCGTTCAGACATGGTGTCGGGGCTGTGGTCTGGGGCTCTGTGCCAATCGTTCTCAGTAGCTCGGCGAGCTCCCAATGGTCGCAGTTGCCCCATCGGCTGCGAAATCAAGAGTGTCCGTGCGGCTTGCCGAACTTATGCGATAGGGATCGTTTATTGGTAGCAGAAGGGAACTTGTTGGCACAGCGTAGCGGGGCTCTACTTCATGTTTGTTTGGATCGCGGTATTTCCTGCGGTGAAGAGAGTCCAGCTCGATCGTTTCTTCGGTCAGTGTACAATCGACCCAATCATAGTCAGCGCAGTGCGTGCACACAATATGTGATTGACTCCTGCACATTGAGTGCAACCTGGCGTGCTCGAGCACGGCTCCAGTTGTTTAATTGTAAATGTCTTGCCCTCCTTCGAGCGAAATGTTTGGGTCGAGGTACTTTCTATGTTCTCCGGAAAATCGCATCTTCAACTCGATGGAGGTTTTCTCACACGGCAGAAACAGGTTTATCCCGAGGAGCTCTGTGAGGTACTATCCCAAGCTTTCGCTACCTCCTAAGCCTCTTGCGTGTTAATGCCCTGTGGCCTGTTCTCGCCGCCTTTGCTCCCTCTCGTCCCCTTTAATTCGGGGGCCTCGGGGGGATTTCCGTCAACGAAATGATAGTAGGTTCTTGCGCCGAATAAATTCGCCAGGCCAGTGCTGATTGCGGGGAGCTGGATGTGGGCAGTTTCGATTGGGCGTGCTCATTCGGTCTCCGCAAGCAGTGGCTTGGAAAAGAGCAGCCAACATCATGTTTGTGCCCCACGGGAATGATCTGGCCTGTGTATCCGCTTCTTCCTCTCTGCAGGCTTTTTGGTTCACCCAGAGCCCTCCCCCCCCCAAGAAGCTGGGGCAGTTTCGATTGGGCGTGCGCACTCGGTCTCCGCAAGCAGTGTTTTGGAAAAGAGCAGCCAGCATGATGATGATGAAGATGATGATGATGATGATGATGAACATGATGATGATGATGATGATGATGATGATGATGATGATGATGATGATGATGATGATGATGATGCAAATGATGACGATTATGCATATTATGCTGATGCTGATGAGGATAATTATGATGATATTGCTGCTGTTACTGCTGATGATGATGATGATGATGAAGGCGGTGGTGGTGATGATGATGAGGCGGGCGGCGGAGGAGGAGGAGGAGGAAGGAGGAAGAGGATCAGGAAGAAAAGGAAGAGGGAGGCTCGATCTTTTTTGGAAATTTTGGACGCTCGTGAGCGTCTTCGCCATTTCAGGGTGGTCCTGGGGGGGTCCACCGTGTCCCTGAGGTGTTGTCGACACCCTTCGTGGCGAGCCCCTTGGCACTGTCTGGGCAACTTCCTACCCGGACCTCTGGCCCACGCGGGGCCCCGCAGCAGCTGTCGACCCAGACACTCGAGCGGATCTCGCGCCTTTGGGCTGCCCTTCCTTGCCCCGTGGGTTGCCAGGGACGAGCCTCCGCCGGAGGTCCGAGCTCAGGGGGCCATCGGTCGCCCTGCATTTTTTTCAGGATCCCAGAAGTCACGATGAAACCAAAGAGCTCTCAAGCTGTGGATGCGCGATTTTTGCAATACTGCCTGATCGTAGTTCATGGGAAAGGTGTCCCTACTGGTTTGGAGCCCAGGCGAGAGCTGGGTATGCACATACACGCGTGGCCGCATGTCTTTCCAGCGCTCAGCCCAGCTATGGCTGCGAATGCCGGGCTGCCGCGCGCGTATCCAGCGCGTGGCCTCGCGGGTGCTCCGCTTGCAGCCACGTGTGTGCTTCCGGCTTCCTGGTGCAGCCAAGCAGCATCACGAGGGCGAGTCGCTTTCCAAAGGAAATGCCCCTGCATCCTTATTCCCCGCCCATCCTCGGGTTGACCCAAGAGGGGGTTGAGCGATAAGGGGGTGGTGCAATAGATTTGGTGCCATAGGTTTGTGGGGTTGCGATACATTTGGGCGTGCAATACATTCCCGGGCGCAAATGTATTGCTGGACTTTCGAGTTCAATACATTACTTGCAATACAATGCAATACAACTCTCCTGCGCAATACTTTGGCAATCCAATTGCCCCAAATCTATTGCACCACCCCCTTTCAGTTGGACCCCCTTTCGGGTCACCCAAACATCCGAACCGTTAACCATGGGCCATGTTTCGTCCATTTCGGCTTCAGTGTGGGCTTCCGAGGACCTTGTATCCGTACCGCGCATCCTTATGATCTGGCGCTGTACTATTCCGCCTCAGGTGTTCCAGTGAGCGGACAGATGAGTAGACGGCTTCTCCTTCTCTTTCCTCCTCCCTCGTCCTTCCTCTTTCTCCTCCCTTCTCCCTCCTCCCTCCTCCCGGTCCCCTCCTCCTCCCTTCTCCTCGCAGCCTTTCCCCTTCCTCCTCTTTCCCCTTCCCTCCTGATCCCCTCCTCCCCTTCGATAATCTTGCGTGTCGCAGCTCCTGGGAAAGCCTGCTCAAGAGAGCGGAAAGATCGGGCCAGGGGTCTAGGGAAGGGGCCCCCTTGAAGGCAAGACGAACATGCGCATGTCCAAAGACCTGAGAGCGCTGGTCGCTGCCCACGACGAAGCGATGGATGTGTTGGCACGCGGGGCGGGGCAGATGGCGGAGGAGGATGAGGAGGGAGGAGGAGGAGGGTTGCAGGAAGAGGGAGGAGGAATGAGGAGGGAGTAGGAGGAGGAGGGAGGGGAAATGAATATAAGGGGCGGAGGATGAGGTGATGAAGAGGGGCAGGAGGCGGATGAGGAGGAGGAGGATGAGGAGGAGGAGGAGGAGAAGGAGGACCAGTGTAAATCCACGACGCATCAACGATGCCTCCTTCCAAGGTCCCTTCCGTATGATTCTCTCACATATATATATATATATCCATGGCCAGGAGTGCTCCACTGGACGCCAACCGTTTGAGAATCCGCAGTCGTGCCAAAACACCCTTTCTTGGATTCGAATGCTGTGAGGCAGTGTGACTGTTGCGTCCTGGCAGTCCCAGACCGTGCCAGAGCGCCGTTCCTCGGACCTCAGCGCCGCGACTCCACGTGACTGCTGCGCCCTGGCATCCCCGAGCCGTTCCAGAACACCATGTTTGGGACGCCAGCCATGCGAACTCCTAAGACTGCAGCGAACTTTTTTAGACGAGTGTGCTCGGCGCTCGGGCGAGAGCCGCGCTTTGACAAGGAATCGCCTCGAGTGTTCGCGGCGCCACGGCGAGAGCCGGGCGTTGACAACCAGCTGCCCTCCATCCTTGAAGCCGCTGCAACGTTTCAGAACGAAGGCGCGCGGCGCTCAGGCGAGCGGCACAGTTTGAAGACGGGTCCGGCCTCCATCCTTCAAGCTGTTATGTAAACTCAAGCTTCAGGATCAGGAGTGGTGAGGAAGTCTCAAGCGAAGCGCTCGGCCCGCCCTGGCGACAGGTCTGGGGGTGCGGAGAGGAGTTATTCGTAAGGAGAGGGGATGGGGGAGGAGAAGGAGGAGGATGAACGACCGATATTCCGCCCCAGTGTGTCTGTTTCTCGCCGTCTCTCTCCCTGTGTCAGTGCCAGCGCGCGCGCCCAGAGTTTCTGGGTCGGCCTGGCAGGGCTGCTTACGGTGATGGGCTTGTTCTCCACCACCACCACCATAAGCTGGAGGGGGGAAGGAGGAGGAGGAGGACGAGGAGGAGGAGGAGGAGGACGAAGAGGATGAGGAGGAGGAGGAGGAGGACGAAGGAGGAGGAGGAGGGGAGGAGGAGGAGGAGGAGGAGAGGAGGAGGAGGAGGAGGACCTCCCCCCCTCCAGCTCGTGGTGGTGGTGGGAGACAGGCCCATCACACGGTCCCGCTCGATCTGCTCCCATCCTCCTCCTCCTCCTCCTCCCTTCTCCTCCTCCTCCTCCTCTTCCTGCCCCTGCCCCTCCTCCTCCTCCTCCTCCTCCTCCTCCTCCTTCCTCCTCCTCCTCCTCCTCCCCGCTTCGACTCCGACCTCGGTGCGAGGCGCGAGCCGCCACGAGCCGATTGCCCCCTGCCGGCCCTGGCAGGAGCCGAGAGCCCGCAGGCCTGCCCGGGCAGCAGCATGGGCCACCGTGGTGTTAGGGTGCCACGTGCGGCCCCTGCGCACGGTTCACGTCTGACTCTTCGAAGGTTCTCTGATTTCGGGGGGGGCGGCCAGGATCCTTTCATGTCTGATGGTTCTGTCTTGGGCCTCTTCCTGGCCACTGGGGGGCCAGAAGCGAGCACAAGCAGAGGCGAGCAGGATCAGAAGTGGACGACGTGTGCCCCTACCCCCCACGACTTCTGAGGGGGAGGGTGGGGCTCACTTCGCTCGGGAGCTCCCGAGCGAGGTGAACCCCACCCTCCCCCTCGAAGCTCGTGGGGGGCAGGGGGCAGGGCTCGCACGCGGCCCCCTGCGTTTTCGGGGCCTGCCTGTGCGGGTCCGTGTTCTGGAGCAGCCCGCGGGGGTCAGGATTCTCAAGCATGTCCGAGGACGAGCGGACCCCACCATCGGGTGACCGACACCCCGCTGTCGTTCGGAATTGTAGGGCAGGGTGCGCACGTGGTTGCAGCCAGCGATATCGGAGCCGGCGTGGTGACTGAGGACAACGTGCCACACACTCGAGGCATCGCTTGCCATTCGGATTCACTTTTGCCGCGTCCGTGTCAATAGCAGTGGTCGGGCCTCAGTTGCTGTCTGCCGAGCCACCATCAAGATCTCCCATGATTCATTGCGAGGGGAGGGCTCGCACAACCCGGGCTTCTTGTCGAGCTTCAAGGGCAGGGCAAAAGGACCACCTATCGCAGACTCTGGCGACCTCCGTAGGCTGGCATCTTAGCTCTCTTTCTTGCATCGTTATCAGTGTGGCCGTACGGTGAGGCGCATTGGTACGCAAGCTTTCGTTCTCGCGCGCGAGGGTTGGTGCTCGTGCGCGGATGTGTGCATGGGTGCACGTGTCACTGTAGCTGTGGCGGCGGGGGTGGTCATGGACAGGGTTTGCGGGTGGTGTTGCGTATTATTTGAGCGTAAGGTTTGGCCAGGGAGGGCGAGTCGGACGTGTTCAGAGTCGCCATGCTGCACACAGTTAGCCATGCCAGATTCCGATGTGACCAGGCTGCAGGTGACGGTATGACGGCATGACCGTCAATGCGTCCAATGTGTGCCATGATAGGGAACGGCCTCTGATGGCAGCTGTTGGCGACGAGGGCGGCGCGCGTGACAGTTGGGATGTGTGCCCTGCGCTGGTATCCAATGTGCTGGTGTGCGCGACGCAATTTAAGGATGATGATGATGCTGATGATGATGCTGATGATGCTGATGATGATGACATCGATGATGATTCTGATGATGACGATGACGATGACGATGATGATGATGATGATGATGATGCTGATGATGATGATGATGATGACGATGATGATGCTGATGCTGCTGTTGATGATGATAGTGATGCTGATGATGCTGATGATGATGCTGCTGATGCTGCTGCTGCTGATGATGATGATGATGAGGAGGAGGAGGAGGAGGAGGAGGAGGAGGAGGACCACAGGCTTCAACACATCAAGACATCGAGTGCTGGGCACGCAGGGCTGTCCCACTCGAGGGAACACCCCGACTTCGCCCAGGACCCATCCCCAGACCTCCGCCTGCTCAACCTTCTTCGAGGCGTGGGCCCCAGAGGTCCCCAGACCGCTTCCCCGCGACTTGGTTTTCGTCCTCGATCGTTTCTTGACGCTCCCGAGGCCCAGCGAGGGCCCCCAGAGGCCGAAAACTGCCAAAGTCCCGCCTCGCCCGGGCAATAATTGTCACAGGTAGCTCGCTCCTTTTTCCTTGGCCGGAACGCGACGAACACGAGTCGTGTATATCATCGCTGTCCGCTCCCATCTCCTGCTCCTCCCCCCCAAAAATCCAGTTCTCCTGGAGCGTCGAATCTCAGGGTCCCCAGGCTTCCGGCGCGTCACTTTGTTCGGTGCGCGGCTCCCGGAGCTCTCGGCCCCCTCCCCCGACGGTTCTGTTCTGCCTCCTGGGTCGTTCGTCATGCCTCCAGGGCCCGAAGACGGCTCCTGAAGGCCAACGTTAGGACTAAGTCGGACCTGTCCCGCCTTACAGGAGGAATATTCAAAATAATAGAAAAATAGTCTGGGGACGTTGTTGTTGTTGTTGCTGCTGCTGTTGCTGTTGCTGTTGTGGTTGTGGTTGTGGTTGTGGTTGTGGTTGTGGTTGTGGTTGTTGTTGTTGTTGCTGCTGCTGCTGCTGCTGCTGTTGTTGTTGTTGTTGTTGTTGTTGTTGTTGTTGTTGTTGTTGTTGTTGTTGTTGTTGTTCATTTATAAAAAACTAGTATTCTCAGTTTATGTAGGACTATATATATACATATACACACATATATATCTATATATCCGTATTTTTGATATTCGTATTTTTTCCGCACAGAATCCGCCTGTAGGGGGACATGCCCGACTTACCATTAGGACGAACCACCCGCATCGAGCAAAAATACGCCGTCGGAGCTCTGGGTCCCAGTTTTGCCTTGCTACGCGCTTCCCCTCTCCAGACTTCGGGCAGGTCTTCACGCGACGCGAGCCCTACCCCTGGTCTGGGACTGGCAGGGGGTCCGCCAGTGATGCTTCGCTTCGCTCGTGCGCCCGCTCGCCAAGCCGCACCCCGCCAGTCAGCTCCTGCAGGTGTGAGCCGATGGCCAGCGCGGGAGGGGTCCCCACGTGGGGGCTCACTAGTGGGCCTCTCGCCTTCGGCGTGCCTCGCCCTCGGCGGAAGGCCGTCGGAAGCAAGACGGCGGTGGGTCCGCCAGCGCAAGCCCGCGAACCCTGAGATCCAACACCGTGGGAAATCGCGGCCGGAGCCCCAGACCCGCCTTTTCTGCGGCCCTTCCCGAGCCGGGTCGATCTGGGAGGGCTTCGAGGCCCGAGAGAGGGCGAAATCGCCTGGGAACAAATTCGATGCCAGGATCTCAGGAAGAGGAGGAGGAGGAGGAGGAGGGGGAGGAGGAGGAGGAGGAGGAGGAGGAGGAGGCGGGGGAGGAGGAGGAGGAGGAAGGAGGAGGAGGAGGAGGAGGAGGAGGATGCGGAGGAGAGGAGGAGGAGGGAGGAGGGAGGAGGAGGAGGAGGAGGAGGGAGGAGGAGGAGGGGAGGAGGAGGAGGATCGAGTCGGTCGGTTTTCAGCAGGAGGAACGAAATCGGTGACGTCAGCATTTTTGGTCCGGGGCTTCTAGAGTCGGCCGTGCGGCTGCCTGTCGGTTACCGGCTTGCAGCACATCCCTGTTCCTGTGTCCGGAATCTCTTTCTCTCTGTGCCGCTGATCCTCCGCGGGCGACCAGTATGCACCGTGGCGCGCTGGCGTCCCTGGAGGAGTCGCCAGTCCTCGACCCAGGAGCGGTACGGCGCATAGCCTTGCTCGGCCCCCAGGGCCGAAAAGCTATGCACCGTACCGCGCCGGTGCGGGGCCCGAAGGGAGTCCAAGCATGGTGTACGGGGCACGGGCCCCGTTCTCGTAGCTCAGGGTTCCTCCAGTCTCCGATGGAAGACCCTTCATGTTGCAGTCGCCGTGGGTCAGTCGGGATGGCGGGGTCGGCCGCGGATGCCTGGCCAGCGAAGCGCGCCGCCGCAGGGACTACGGCGGGGCGCGCGAGCCCCAGTCCTCCGCCTGCAAGGTCATCGCGGAGGGGGAGGAGGAGGAACCGCCCGAGGACTCCGCGCGTCGCGAGCGCCGCCCAGGCCGGCCATGGGCGGACCCCCCAGGCCTCCGACGGCTGGACATTCGAGGTCTGTGTTTGTGTTGGGGATGTTACTTTTCGTGCACGTATGGATGCCTGAGTACATGCCTGCATGTATGCGTGTGTGTATGCAATGTAGGTTATGGCATGTGCGTAGATGTGTGCATTTTGCACATCTATCAGCTGCCGTGCACCCCAGCCAGTGCGCTATTGCACTGTGGAGGTGGAAGCTATGTTCTGTAAGCTTTGTAGTGGCAGCTATTTCGGATTAACTATGCAGTGTGAGCTGAGGAGGTGCACGCTATGCGGTGTACTCTATGCACGACGTGTAAGCTATGCGGCGCGAGTCAGAGGCAGAAACTATGTGGTTCACGCTCTATGCGAAGCCACGCTGTGTGACGTATGCGGTGCCAGCTGTGTGGAGTCAGCTGTGTGGTGAAAGCCGCGTCGAAGCTCAGAGCACGGAGCGCCCGCGAGGCGCCCACGAGGCGGCGCGGGCGGCAACGTGGCGCAGCCTCGGCATACACCCCCAGCGAACTGGGCGCCCACCGGGCGCCCATGAGGCGGCACGGGCGGCAACGTGGCGCCACCTCGGCCCACCTCCCAAGCGTGGGGCGCCCACGAGGCTCCCACGAGGCGGCACGTGCGGCAACGCGGCGCCACCTCGGCATACCCCCCCCCGAGCGCGGGGCACCCACAAGGCTCGCACGGGGCGGCACGGGCTGCAACGTGGCGACCATCTGGAACACTGGCGAACTCCTTGAGCTAAGCAGAGTGGGACCCCCTAAGTGCAAGCGCTGTGTTGGGGAATTTACATCTGCAGATGCGTACACGTGTTTGTACAAACCATGTAGGGCGTTCGGTGCGGCCAGTTTCGGGCCCCGCGACACGGAAACACCTGACCGTGACGAACAACCGGCCTTGGGCCCGGGGAAAGTGGTCGAGAGGTTTGGGGAGCCACGTTTAGAACAAATGGGGCCGCCGCATGTCTGGGGCCGCCTCCAGCGGCCCCAGTGCGGGCGTTCAAGGTTCAACGCCGCCAGAGGCCCAGAATCGGCCGATGTCGAAGGATCTGCGCTGTCAGAGTGCCGCAGTCGCTCAAAGGTTGCAGGAGCCAGCCGTACTGCAGGCTCCTGCCGCCGTCAGATACCGCGACGGAGACGGTGACTCCACCACGGCAGGGCTCCGCTGCAGGGCTGAGATGGAGGAGCGCCTGGCGGCCGTCGGATCGCACGCGTCCGCACGCAAAGCTTCAAGACCAAAAGTACGGCAGGCTCGTGCCGCGTCGACGCGGCACCCTCCGGGGACCCTAGGGCGCACACCCTCCTGTGTGGTGTGTGGTTGGACCCTCTTTTTGACTCCGCAGTGCCCCCCGTCTCCCTTCTCCTCCTCCTCGTCGTCTTCCTCCCCCTCCTCCTCCTCCTTCTCCTCCTCCTCCTTCTCCTCCTTCTCCTCCTGCTTCTCCTCCTCCTCCTCCTCCTCCTCCCCGCCTCCTCCTCCTCCTCCTCCTTCTCCTCCTCCTGCTCTCCTCCTCCTCCTCCTCCCCCTCCTCCTCCTCTCCTCCTCCTCCTCCTTCCTCCCTCCCTCCTCCTCCTCCTCTCCCCCTCCTCCTCCTCCTCCTCCTTCTCCTCTATCCTCCTCCCTCCTCCTCTCCTCCTCCTCCTCCTCCTCCTCCTCCTCCTCCTTCCTCCTTTTCCTCCTCTCCTCCTCCTCCTCCTCCTCCTCCTCCTCCTCCTCCTCCTCTCCTCCCCCCTCCTCCTCCTCCTCCTCCTCCCCTCCTCCTCCTCTCCTCCTCCTCCTCCTCCTCCTCCTCCTCCTCACTCTCCTCCTCCTCCTCCTCCCCCTTCTGCTCTCCTCCTCTTCCTCCTCCTCCTCCTCCTCCTCCTCCTCTTCCTCCTCCTCCTCCTCCTCCTCCGCCTCCTCCTCCTTGCCTCAACTTGGGGGCCTACCCCCTTCCTGCACCTGAGGCTCCCTGGGACCCCTCTGGGGCCTCCTGGGCCCTCTCGGTGGTCCTCCTGCGGGTCGTGCCGCGGCCGCCTTGGGCTGCGACAGCTGGGACAACCACACCGCGGGCGTTCAAGGTTGAACGCCCCCAGCGGCCATTCGTCCAACGTTGAACGATCTGCGCTTTCGGAGGGCGGGCCGCGATCGTTCAAGGTTCAACGGTTCACGCGATGTCAGAAACCAGCGCCGAAGTCTTCACGACACGAACCTGCCACACCTATGTGTTCTCACCCGGTTTTGGCATTCCGTGGTTGCCGCCTCGCAGCCACCGTGCCCTCTTTGCGTGGCCGCCGTCCTGGCTCCAGCTGCAGGGGGATCTCGCTGCTGCGTGCCTCCACCGGCTTCCGCTCTCGCTATCTGCCCTCGCCCCCCCCTCCGTCCCCCCCCCCCGCCTCGTGCCCCCTCCCAGGGGCGCGTGGCGGCGGCAATGCCGCGGCGGGATAACTGCATGCTGTTCCAGAGCTTCGACCCGAAGTCCCGGACAGCCCCGCCCCCGCTGCCACGGAGCCAGCTCGACGGGGCGACCCGAGAGCACACCCACAAGTTCCGCGAGTTCCGCAGGGAGTTCCAGGAGGGGCGCATTGCGCTGGACGGGCCGCGGGTCGGTCAGCTGAGGCAGCTGCTGAGGGACAACGACGCCCAGGGGCTGCAGAGGTCCAGGCCGCCCAAAGGGGGCCGAAGGAGTTGCCGCCAACCGAGGAGGAGGAGGAGGAGGCGGAGGAGGAGGAGGAGGAGTAGGAGGAGGAGGAGGAGGAGGGGGAGGAGGAGGAGAAGAAGGAGGAGGGGGAGGAGGAGGAGGCCCAGGGCTGCTCCCACCAGGCCTCCTCCTCCTCCTCCTCGGAGGATCGCGACGCATCGCCGATGCGTGGGCGATGTGGCGCGGTCTGCAGCCCGCCCTCCCGATCCCGGCGTCGCCGGTGCATCTCCGACGCGTCGTCGGCGCGAGCCCCCGACGCCATCCGCTCCGACCCCATCCGGGCATTCTCCAAGAGTCCTCAAAGAAACAGCTGCGTAGCCATCAACTTCCTACCTTCTGACCTCTTCGGCTTCTCGCTCCGCGCGTGAGCCAATCTTGGGCCGCGATTGCTGCGATAGGCCTCAAGCAGCCCAACTCGTTTTGCCCTGCAGAGGACAGGCAGCCCCTGTTCAGTTGCCTCTTCGCGTATTCATCAACTGTTGGAGGTCCGCCCCCTGGTGCTCTCTCCGCGCGCCAGGCAGTGAGGTCCCGCGCCGAGCCACGAAGCGCGGACCGCCGACCGCTGAGGCTTCCCTGAGATACGGCGGCGCGCAAGATGGCAACCTCGTGACAAGAAAACGTCCCCTGAGATTCGACGCCCCAACAGAAATATTGGATCGGCGGGATTTTAGCAGTTTTCGGCCTCCGGGGGCCCTCGCAGGGCCTCGGGAGCGTCAAGAAACGACTCAGGACGAAAAACTGGGCCCGGGGAAGTGGTCTGGACCTCCGGGGCCCACGCGGCGAAGCAGCCGGTTGTCTGGGTCCAGGGCCATCTTTTCCCGCGCCAGCTGTTCGAGCCGGATCCGTCTGCGAGGGCCCCAGGGCCCGAGAGAGGCAGGGGCCGCGAGCGCCCAGGCCGAAAAGAGCCCTGACCTTCCAGAGCGCTATTTTTTAGCACTGGAGGCCTAAAAACAAAAAACAAGCGGAGCGAAACAGCCTAAAGCCAAGACGTATGATAGCTTGTGGGTAGGTTTTTAAATGGGGTGCTATTTTCTAGCCCTCCTGGAAGGTCAGGGACCCTGACCTTCCAGGAGGGCTAAAAAATAGCACGCGACTTAATTTAAGTTTTTTAATGAAAACCTATCCCAGAGCTTTTCTACGTCTTGGTTTTAGGCTGTTTCGTTTCGTTTGTTAGGTTTTCAGGCCTCCCGTGCTAAAAGATAGCCCTCCTGGAAGGTCAGGGGAGGAGGGGGGGCGGCAAGGACCCCCGGGGGAGGTTCCTGGACGCCAAGCGGGGCAGCGTCGTGCAGCTGCAGCCCGGGCAGACGTGCCGGTGGTGCAACCGGCGCGTGGCGGAGGCGGGCGCCGCGGGCAGGCCGCCCGCGCGGGGGCGCAGGGCCGAGGGCCCGGGCGCGCCGCGCCTGTGCCAGATCTGCCGGGAGTGGCACTGCGCGGAGCCCCGGGGCGGCACCCTGACCCTGACCTTCCAGGAGGGCGAAAAAATAGCACGCGACATAAAAACCAATCCCAGAGCTATTCTATGTCGTGGTTTTAGGCTGTTTCGTTTCGTGTTTTAGGTTTTTAGGCCTCCCGTGCTAAAAACCTAAAGAAAACGGAGCGAATCGCCCCAAAACCAAGACGTATAGAATGGCTTTGGCATGGTTTTTTAGGTCGGGTGCTATTTTTTAGCCCTCCTGGAAGGTCAGGGCAGAAGCGAAGAGGCACACCCTGGGCCTCCAAGAGGCGGAATCGTGTGACCAATCCCTATCCCCGTCCCCATTCCCTTCGAGGCCCCCACCCGATTGCCACCCCAGCTGGGGACACACCCCTCGAAAGCCGAAGGGAAGGGCCCATATCCCCACCTAGAGGGGTAAATCGGGCAGTGGGGCCCAGGCCACGCCGCTGGGGATGGGGATCGGTCAAGCGATGCTCACCTAGGCCTCCAAGAGTCCAAGATGGGGTCGGGGTAGTTGGGGTCGGTGGGTCGCGCCGCATCGCTGCACGCACACGCGGGTCACCACTTGCCCGACCACCCCGTCCCAGACTGGAGGCCCCGGACCCCCCCCAAATGTCGGGTTGAGGGGCGTGCGGGTTCCACGGTGTATCTTCTCGATGTGCCAGGACGTTCCACCCCCCGGAAGTTACAGGGGTAATTTAAACAAGGAAAAGGATAAACAAGGAAAAATTGTGCAACTAAAAAAGTGCGTCATGCCAGTTAGTTTGTACAGGGAAACTTTTAACAAAGGAAAGGATAAATAAGGCAAAATTGTGCAACTAAGCGGGCCCAACGGCGACTTCGGGTGGGGCTGCGGCGGCTCGGTGGGCAGCCGGCAGGGCTTCGCCGCGTGAGACCCGGACGCGGCGGCCTCTCCTGGCCAGGCGCCCTCGCCCGGCTTCCGGCCCCCGGGGCCCTCCACGGATCGATCGGGCTCGAGAGATCTCCTCCTCCTCCTCCTCCTCCTCCTCCCTCTCCTCCTCCCCTTCCTTTCCCTCTTTCTCCTCCTCCTTCTCCTCCTCCTCCTCTTCCTTCCCCTCCTCCTCCTCTTCCTCCTCCTCCTCCTCCTCCTCCTCCTCTTCCTGACACCTGACGCTTGATGGCTGCAAGTTTCGTCCTCCAGCCGTGAGTTTTCACGAGGCCACCATTTTTTCTCGCTGCGTCGGATCTCAGAGGGACACGCACTTCGGGCTCAGAGTTCGGGTTCAGCAGCTGGAGTACGGAGGAGCAGTTCGGGTTCGGGGTCCCCGTCGCTCGAGCTCTGCGCTTGCCCTTTGCGGTAACGTGAGCGCAGCCGCAGGCGGTGCGTCTGCAGGCCGGGCCTGTAGCTCTTGGGTTCTCCGCGCCGTTGCACTGCTGCGGGGCGGAGGCCTGCCGCTGAGAGCCGTACAAGTCCTCCCCCAAGGCGTACAAGCCACCCCCAATCCGTACAAGCCCGCGCAGCATGAACGAAATGGGTACGCAAAGAGCGGGGACAAAGACCGACAGCAGTTCCAGTCCGTTTTGAGCAGGATTTGTTGTCGGTGCCGCCGCGGATGTTGCCCATTCGGGACAGAAGGTCGCCTGCCCATCAGCGGCCGTTGTCGGTTTTGGGCGGCGTATGTTTGTTGTTGGGCATCATATCCTTTTTTCCGCACCCATTTCGGGCGTGTCAGAAGAGGCAATGACATACTTTTGCCCTCATCCAGAACTCTTGTCCTCAGAAGGGGGCACAATGTCGAAGGTCGCCCTGTGAGGGAACTTCGAAGATCCTTTTTGAGCACCTTTGGAGGCTCTCAAGGGTCGAGGAATCGCGTCAGGAAGGACATTCGAAGACCCCTCTAGTACAGATTCTTCGTGCAGCAGCGACTTTTTTTGGACTGGACCCTGGCCGTCTCCTCGGAGCTCGCTTCATATTTTGGTTCGCGGAACTTTCGTATATCTAGGCCTGGACTGCTGTCTAAGAAACCGCTTCGAGTGAAGTTCGTGTTCTTACCTCAGCACTTTCCCAACTGTAACCAGGTCGCAGGCCTGAAGGTTGACACCAACACCAATATCGGTGGTTTGCTTCCACCGAGGGATGGCGATCCCGATCTCGGTGATGGTGGTAGTATTCTGGCTTCCAAGGTGACCGAAATATTACCACCAACACCGACATCTGTGGAGGCGGCCCCCTGTCTTGGTGTTGGTGCCCATTTCCAGGCCTCCAATAACTTTGACCAGGGGTGTATCGTCTCACCCTTGTTCTGGCTGCGCGGCCGATGGTCTGCGGGACACGCTGCGCCCACCAGCCGATCGGAGCTGCCCCCCCCCGCCTCTTGCCTCCCTCTCTTTCCCCTTGTCCTCTTCGAAGCCATCTTTTATGCTTTCTTGATTCCTTGATTCCTCGCCTGTGGTGAGGTTCCACATTTTATGCTCTGCAGCGCCCGTCTGGGGCCCTGCGTCGTTCGAGCTAAGGGGTAGGTATCTCTGCCCACCCCTCGGCGGTCTCCATTCGACGGCCGCAGCTATCGACTCGACTGCTGCTGCGCCACTGGTTCCCGGTTCCTCTTCGAACCCATATTGGGACAACATGCGTTCTGCGTTTGGTCGGATGGCCTGGTCGATCTACGGTTGGACGGCATGTGCTAAGGTTTCTCGGTTCGCTCCGAGTGGAGCTGCGCTCGTTGGAGATTTCGGAGTGCATGGGCGTGGCCCCTCTCTCCCTCCTCCATCTTGTCCTCCTCCTCCTCCCTCCTCCTCCTCCTCCTCCTCCTCCTCTTCCTCCTCCTCCTCCTCCTCCTCCCTCCTCCCCTCCTCCTCCTCCCTCCTCCTCCTCCTCCCTCCTCCTCCTCCTCCTCCTCCTCCTCCTCCTCCTCCTCCTCCTCCTCCTCCTCTCTCCCCCCCTCCCCTCGCCTTCTGTCGTCGTGCAGTGTGTATGCAGTATTGTTGGCCATTTGGGCTTCGTGTAATATTTGGATGCGGCACTTTCGCTTTTCTTTCAGGCCAAGGCCCACTGCAGGAGTCTGCCTATCGCAGACCGGTCCGTGTGAGGTCCCTGGCGTGCCTGGCTGCAGTGTGATCCGCACAACGGGGAGCGGAGCTGGCCTGCCCATCGCCGAGGGAGAGAGAGAGGAGCCGACACGCAGTCGAGACGCCGACACAGGAAGCAGTCCGGCTCCAGCTCAGGGGCCACCGGAGGGGAGGATTGGCCCAGGAGGGGGGAGCGAGGACCTCTGGTCGACGAGCCCTCGCCACTCGGGTGGCCTGGGCGTCCCCGTCCCCGTCCCGCAACGACTCGGCACGGACCTCAACCCATCGGGCGTCCGTCCGGGCTCTCCTCGAGTCGGCCGCCTTAAGGGTCCCCCGGCAGTGCCTCCGGCGCCGCTCCCGGCGCACACCTCGAGGAAGAGAGGAGCGTCTCTGTGGACGGTCGGGGCGTCGAGGCAGGGAGCAGCGCGGGCGTTCGCGAGGGGCTCTCGCGGCTCGCTGCTCCTCGGGTCCTCCTGCCCTGACCTGCCAGGAGGGCCAAAAAATAGCACCCGATCTAAAAACCGATCCCAAAGCTATTCTACGTCTTGCTTTTAAGGCGTTTCGTTCCGTCTTTTAGGTTTTTAGGCCTCCAGTGCTAAAAAATAGCTCTCTGGAAGGTCAGGGTGTTCCTCCAGCGCTCCTCGTGCACCCGGAGTCTCGTGCTCGTTTTGTTTGTAGTCGCTCGACCGTAGACGTACCCTTTTGGAGATCCGAGCGGATCTCTCGGATTGGCGCTGGGCCCTCCCTGGCGCCGCCCCTGCGCGTCAGGGAGGGGGTTCCGCGCTGAACCAGGGAGTCCCAGCGGAGCTCCAAAAACGTAAGTTTGTGCTGGTCTTCCCTCTCGCAGGAGCACTGCAACTGCCTCAGCAGAATAGTCAGCGGGCGCTACGTCCTGGACATCACGTGCTGCAGGCAGTGCAGCGTGTTTCTGGACGTGCAGAGGTGGCACCGCGAGGGTCGCCAGGATATTTTCTTTCTTTTGATGCCGTCCGTACACTTAAGTCGGGCCTGTCCCTCTACAGGAGGAACACTCAAACACAGTAAAACAACTGTCTGGGAACGATTTTCATTTGACTATCTTTAAATACGTTTTGACTTTCTGGGAATATTTTTGTTTTTCGTCCAACATCCGCCTCTAGTCGGCGTCACCCCAACATACGTATACTATATGTGCGTCGCCCCCCCAGGGGCGATACGCGCACCGAGAAATTTTATAGTGTATGCGTGGTGGCGGGCGCTTTCTGGCCACACCGCTCGGGAAACGATATACTAGATGATGAGTGTACAACATGTTTGGGTCGGACGCGCGTCTCCAAGGAGAACATGTAGTACCAGTATGTCTTTGTGCGTCCCCTCTGGGGGGACACGCCCGACCGAACCGCACACTGACGCGCGCAACCTTGGGGAAGGCACGAGCCGCGCACCGGCGGGGCAGAGGAGCTCTCGGCACGGCCTCGCGCGGCGGCACGGCGAGGGCTCCACTCGGTCTTCTCGCACACATACGCAATCCCCGGTCGAGCACTAGGCTTAAGTCGGGCCTGTCCCTCTGCAGGAGGAATATTCAAAAATTACAAAAAAGTCAGGGGACCATTTTTTTCCTATCTTTGAGCATTTTTTTGTGGTTTTTTCGGAGTATTTTTAATTTTTCGCCCAAAATCCCCCTGTAGGGGGACAGGCCCGACCTAAAACTAGGCCCGGTCCAATACTGGACTCGGTATGGAAAAACTGAAGTAGAAGCGGTCCCAAGCTGTGCATGGCCTGCCTTTGGAACGCTTCGGCCTTGCAGAGAGCTTCGAATCAGCCACGTCGCCTGGGCTCCACTTGGAAACCATCTGCACCAGCTCATTCCGGCCAGGGCTCTGCAGCTTGAGGTGTACATTGTGCTTCATGGCGCGTGGTCAAATTTCCGATGTCTGTGGCGCAGAACAAGCATGCGCCGCGCCGAAACAGCAGTATCACTTTCAGGTGAATTCTGCGCGGCGCTTTGGCAAGATCGACATGTCGCCTGCTCGCGCGCGGCCACGCCGCCGCTTTCCGACGGCTGGGCGAGCGAGAAACATTCGCCGCGCCCACCCGGAAATTCCACTTTCACGCCCGAGCTGAACGGCGCTTCTGGGCGAGAGCAATGTTTCGCCAGCTCGCGCGCGACCCCTTGGCCGACGAATTGGCGAGCGAAGACTATGCGCTCCGCGCGTGCGGGAGCGCAATTTTCCAGACCAGTACACGGCGATGAGGCAGGAACGACACTTCGCCTTTTTGCGCGCGATGTACGCCACGTCCCATTCCTGCTGCGGACTGTGCAGCGGCGGCGACAGAGTGTCCATGTCAAGAGGAAAGTCGCTGATATTTTTACCTAACAGCGAAGACTGACAGGTTTCTAGTGGTGTCAAAAGAGAGCATCTGATGACTCAGAAGGGAGGTCTGGGCGGCATCCGGACAGCGAGGGCCGGGCTCAGGGCCGGGCTCGTTTAAGCAAACAGTCACACACTTCGTGCTCTTCGACCTCCCAGAACTCCACTCCCGGGCCACATTTTGAATGCCCGAAGCCAAAGGTAGGCCACTTCGTGCTCTTCGACTTCCCAGAACTCCATTCCCGGGCCACATTTTGGATGCTCGGAGCCAACTGTAGGCCACTTCGTGCTCTTCGACTTCCCAGAACTCCATTCCCGGGCCACATTTTGGATGCCCGGAGCCAACTGTAGGCCACTGCGTGGTCTTCGAGTTCCCAGAACTCCATTCCTGGGCATGATTTTGAATGCCCGGAGCCAACTGTAAGCCACTTCGTGTTCTTCGAGTTTCCAAAATTCCATTCCCGGGCCACATTTTGAATGCTGAGGCAGGCTGATGCTGAGGCTGAGGCAGGCTGAGGCTGAGGCAGGCTGAGGCTGAGGCCGAGGCTGAAGGAAGATTGATGCTGAGGCTGAAGCAGGCTGAGGCTGAGGCAGAGGCAGGCTGAGGCTGAGGCTGAGGCAGGCTGATGCTGAGGCAGGCTGAGGCTGAGGCTGAGGCTGATGCAGGCTGAGGCTGAGGCAGGCTGAGGCTGAGGCCGAGGCTGAAGGCAGACTGAGGCTGAGGCTGAATCAGGCTGAGGCTGAGGCTGAGGCTGAGGCAGGCTGAGGCTGAGGCTGAGGCAGGCTGATGCTGAGGCAGGCTGAGGCTGAGGCTGAGGCTGATGCAGGCTGAGGCTGAGGCAGGCTGAGGCTGAGGCCGAGGCTGAAGGCAGACTGAGGATGAGGCTGAAGCAGGCTGAGGCTGAGGCAGAGGCAGGCTGAGGCTGAGGCAGGCTGATGCTGAGGCAGGCTGAGGCTGAGGCTGAGGCTGATGCAGGCTGAGGCTGAGGCAGGCTGAGGCTGAGGCCGAGGCCGACGGCAGGCTGAGGCTGAGGCTGAAGCAGGCTGAGGCTGAGGCAGAGGCAGGCTGAGGCTGAGGCTGAGGCAGGCTGATGCTGAGGCAGGCTGAGGCTGAGGCTGAGGCTCATGCAGGCTGAGGCTGAGGCAGGCGGAGGCTGAGGCCGAGGCTGAAGGCAGATTGATGCTGAGGCTGAAGCAGGCTGAGGCTGAGGCTGAGGCAGGCTGAGGCTGAGGCTGAGGCAGGCTGATGCTGAGGCAGGCTGAGGCTGAGGCTGAGGCTGATGCAGGCTGAGGCTGAGGCTGCCTGAGGCTGAGGCCGAGGCTGAAGGCAGACTGAGGCTGAGGCTGAAGCAGGCTGAGGCTGAGGCTGAGGCTGAGGCAGGCTGAGGCTGAGGCTGAGGCAGGCTGATGCTGATGCAGGCTGAGGCTGAGGCTGAGACTGATGCAGGCTGAGGCTGAGGCAGGCTGAGGCTGAGGCCGAGGCTGAAGGCAGATTGAGGCTGAGGCTGAAGCAGGCTAAGGCTGAGGCAGGCTGAGGCTGAGGCTGATGCAGGCTGATGCTGAGGCAGGGTGAGGCTGAGGCTGAGGCTGATGCAGGCTGAGGCTGAGGCAGGCTGAAGCTGAGGCCGAGGCTGAAGGCAGACTGAGGCTGAGGCTGAAGCAGACTGAGGCTGAGGCTGAGGCAGGCTGAGGCTGAGGCTGAAGCAGGCTGATGCTGAGGCAGGCTGAGGCTGAGGCTGAGGCTGATGCAGGCTGAGGCTGAGGCAGGCTGAGGCTGAGGCTGAGGCTCATGCAGGGTGAGGCTGAGGCAGGCTGAGGCTGAGGCCGAGGCTGGAGGCAGACTGATGCTGAGGCTGAAGCAGGCTGTGGCTGAGGCTGAGGCTGAGGCAGGCTGAGGCTGAGGCTGAGGCAGGCTGAGGCTGAGGCTGTGACTGCGACTGCCGTTGCCACTGCGACTGTCCTCGCGAATGCGACTACGACTGCGAGAACAGTAGAATTTTACAACTGGATTATCATCTGAATCTTAAGGGGAATGCTTCCAGCTATGCTCCTACACATCGCTGTTAGGTTGCGGTGCCAGGATATTTTTTGCTGGTGGGCTGGGGGTTCCTGGATGTGGCTGCCATCGGCCGCTACGCTCCAGATAGAGCCTCGCGTTCGGCGCGTCTCGCCTTCGGCGGAAGCCGACACAAAGCCAGCGGCGGAAGATGGCGGAAGCAAGAGTGAGGCGTCATCATTTCGGGGGCCAGTGCTCTGGAATCGACACACTAAGGAATTTTGGCATGATGATGATGATGATTATGATGACGACGACGATGATGATGATGTTGATGATGATGATGCTGATGATGACGATGATGCTGATGATGTTGATGATGATGCTGATGATGACGATGCTGCTGATGATGATGAAGACGATGATGATGATGATGATGATGATGATGATGATGATGATGATGATGATGATGATGATGCTGATGCTGACTGATGATGATGGATGATGCTGATGATGATGATGCTGATGATGCTGCTGCTGATGATGATGATGATGATGATGATGGTGATGATGATGATGCTGCTGCTGCTGCTGATGATGATGGATGATGGTGATGATGATGAATATATGATAGAGGGATGAGGGATTCGGATGAGGATGAATGATGATGATGAGGATGATTATTAGGAGGAGGAAGGGATGAGGAGGAGAGGAGAGAGGAGGAGCCAGGAGGACGAGGATAGCGCTCCGAGAGCTCCGCGGGCAGCGTCTCGAGGACAGGAAGGACGGGGAGGAGGAGGAGGGAGGAGTAGTAGGGAGAAGGAGGAGGATGATGAGGAGAGGAGGAGGCGGATGATGAGGAGGAGGATGAGGAGGCGGATGAGTGAGTACGGATGCTGTATTGGTTGAGTGGGGAGGCTAAGGATGAGGAGTAGGCAGGATGCTTCTGATGAGGAGAGGGAAGGGGGTAGGGAGAGTAGGAGGGGAGTAGGCTGGAGAAGGAGGCAGGGAGTAGGAGGGGATTAGGAGGAGAGCGGCGGCGGCGGCGCGGCGGCGGCGAGGAGAGGAGGAGGAGGAGGAGGAGGAGGAAGAGGAATAATAATAATAATACGAATAATAATCATAATAGTAGTAATAATAATAAGAATAAGAAGAATACGAATACTAATAATAAGAACAATACTAATACGAAGACGTATAATAATCATAATACTATTACTAGTATTAATAAGAAAACTAATACTAATAAGAAGAATATTACTACGAATAATAATAATAATCAGAATATGAACAAGAATACTACGACTAATTTGAATATTAAAAATGAGAAAAATAAGAAGAACCTTCAGAACAATCATAATAACAGTACTAATAATAATCATAATATTAATAATAATAATACTAATCATAATAATAATACTACTAATAATAATATTATTAATAATAATACTAGTAATAATAATATTAACAATAGTAATAATGATAATAATAATATTAATAATAATCACAGTAATAATACTAATAATAATATTAATAATAATGATAGGAATAATATTCATACTATTAATACTACTACTACTACTAATAATAATAATCATAGTAATAATATTAATACTAATAAAACATAACAATAAGAATACTATTAAGAAGAAGAGTGCGAATAATATTATCAGAAGAATAAGAATAATAATAAGAGGAGGAGGAAGAGGAGGAAGAGGCCATGTGCTAGCAGGCCTTGAACAAGGCCGACGACACGACCATCGGAGCGTGCTTGTGGGTGCTCGCCGACGCCGATGCCATGCTGAGTGCCTGTCGCGAGGTGGGCCTGACGCACGCGCCGCCGCGAAAAGTCGCGGGCGAGGCCGTGATCGTAAAGGCTTGGCTGCGCGCGCAGGGGGGTGGAGGGAGGAGAACCGACAAAACCACCAGCGGGCCACCTCGAGCGAGGAGGGCCACGGTGGCACCCCGATCTGGAGACCGGGGACGCCACGAGCGGGACGCTGCGAAGCAGGGGGGGCACTGCATCATAAGAACCCTCCCTGGCTCCTCACGATGGCCGCTGTGGTGCCGATGTTCTTCGCTCCCTACCTTGTCGCGGCTTGTTTTCGCGTCGCCGGAGTTGGCGGCGGGCACAAGGGGGTGGCGCCATGGGGGGCGGCCTCCTGAGAAGGCGGGGGTGCTTAGAAGGCAGAGGAGGAGGAGGAGGAGGAGGAGGAGGAGGAGGAGGAGGAGGAGGAGGAGGAGGAGGAGGAGGAGGAGGAGGAGGAGGAGGAGGAGGGAGGGGGAGGAGGAGAAGGGGGGACGAGGGAGGTCCTGGCCTCTAGGCAGCCCTCTCGGAAGCTCCAGGGCCTGCTAAGAGGGCCCCAGACTTCTAAGGCGCCCTCTCGCCGCCTTCTTAGGCGCTCACAGGGTGATCATTGCCACCCCGTGTAGCGTGTGATCGCGAGTGCGCCCGCGAGCCACCCCCCCTCATGCGCAACGCCAGAGAGGCGATCGACACGCGAAGTGACATCGTGGAGTGCCACGTGCCGCTCCTGGCCGAGGGCTTCCGGTTCGCCGCGCGCGCGCTGGTTAAGGAGCCTTGCCGGGAGGCCCCGCGCCAGACAGCCGTGGGGCGCTTCCCAGTTCCTGCCTGTGCGGCTGCTGCTGCTGCGGCTGCTCCTCCCTTACTCCCCCCCTCCTCCCCCTCAGTCTTCCCTCCTCCTCCCGCCTCGCTCCTCCTGCTCCTCCTCCTCCTCCTCCTCCTCCTCCTCCTCCTCCTCCTCCTCCTTCTCCTCCGCCTCCTCCTTCTCCTCCTTCCTCCTCCTCCTCCTCCCTCCTCCTCCTCCTACTCCTCCTCCTCCTCCTCCTTCCCTCTACTCCCCCTCCTCCTCCCTCTCTCCCTCACCCCTCCTCCCGCTCCCCTCTCTCCCTCCCCCTCCTCCCTCTCTCCCTACCGCCTCTGCTCCTCCTCCTCCTCCTCCTCCTCCTCCTCCTCCTCCTCGAGTGCCTCCTCCTGTCCTCCTCGAGTGCCTCCTCCTGCTGCGAGAGTCGCTCTGTTGGCGCCCCCCCTCCGCGCTCCGCGTCGCGCGCGGCACCTGGACTGGGCGCTCCGACAGCGAGGACCCTGGGAGGGCCCACTCGCGCTCGTGGTGGGCCACGGTGCCCGTCATCCTCTCGAGCGCACCGGGACTGGGCGCTCCGACAGCGAAGGCCCCAGGAGGGCCCACCCGCGCTCGTGGGGCGCCACGGTGCCCGTCATCCTCTCGAGCACGGCCGTCGCTCTCCAGGAGGCGCGCCTGGGCCTGCCCGACTCCGCGGAGCAGCTGCTGGCCGCGCACACCGCGCTCGCGGAGGCCGCGCTCCCGACCAGGCTTGCCCAGCTGGAGGGCCTCTCCAGGACGGTGGAGGACCGGCGGCGGACACGGCGGGGCCACGGGGCGGGGAGATGGCCTCCTGAGGCGGCAGGGGTGGGCTCTTCAGGTGTCGTCGTGGGCGAAAGGCACGCGTCGGCCAAAAACCACACGACACCACCCCACCTGCGGCCCTCCATGTTGCGCCGCGGCCCTTCGGGGGCCGCTGCGTGTACCACGCCACAAACCCAAGCCGGAGCTATGGTATGTGCTGAGGCCCGTTGGGCCGTAGCTGGGGTGGTGGCGCCTTTGCTCTGCTCCGCACACCTTCCTCCGCGGCCTCGCGTGCCGGCCCCCTGGGCCTCGACCCCGCGGACACGGGGTGCTCTTCGCGGCTGCCCCGCGCGGAGCGTGGGATCGCGCCCCGGAGATCCCGACCGCGAGGACGCGGACATGGACACGTTGGCCGCTCGGGGTCCCCCCCCCTCCTCCCAGGAAGCCCTCCTGGAGGCCCCCCGGCCCCTTCTCTCAGAGAAGGGGCCGGGGGGCCTCCAGACTGGAGATCCCGACCGCGAGGACGCGGACATGGACACGTTGGCCGCTCGGGATGCCCCCCCCCTCCTCCCAGGAAGCCCTCCTGGAGGCCCCCCCGGCCCCTTCTCTGAGGCCCCCCTGCCGGTGCAGGCCGCCCGCCCCTTCGCTTCGGCTGCGTGCGAGGGTGACCCCTCGCCGGAGTGGCCTGCTGCCGCGCCGCTTTCGGGGTCGCGGGGCGGCCTCGACCCAGCCAAGCAGGGCGCTACCACCGCGTGGCGTGCAACCATCGGCAAGCCGCGTGTCAAAGGACACTGTTTGCCCAGGGGCAGGTCTTCGGGCCATGGCTCGGGTCTCAGGCAGCCTTTCGGGACGAGTCGGGCACCCCCGGAACGACCTCGGCGAGGCGCAGCTGCTGGAGTGCACCCCGAGGCGGGACAACCACCAGGAACAAACGAAGACGCCCTGAAACGGTAGCTCACAGGTGCTACCCTCGTCTTATGATGTCCCATTCTACTTTAGCCTCGACCACCAGAAAGAATTTCGAGCACCAAAAAAGTACCGAAGCTCGAGGGTTTTCACGTGTCGGGCCCTGGGAGACACTCGTCCGACACTGTTTCGACACTGTTCCGACACTCTTTCGACACTTTTCCGGGTGCTCGAAATTATTTTTGGGATGTGGTCCTTAAGTACGAGGGGAGCAGCATAGCCCTCGTCAATGGCCTCTCTTGCGCACAGCTGATTGGTGTGAGCTGACGTTCACGGTCTGAGTTCTCCCCCTCCGCTGGCTCCTCCCCTCCGTGCCCGCCCTGCCCCTCGTTTTCCCGCCTCTCGCCGGACTCACGTCGCCGTTCGGCGGCCCTGCGCCGCTCGGCCGACCCGCGCGCCCGTCCGGTCTGCGACAAAATCATACGGTGGGGGCGTTCGTCGTGGAAAGTGCCCAGGAGGCTCCTGCTCCTGGAGGGTTCCTAGTCTGATGAGGGCGGCGGTGGCATCCATGGTCAATGCACGGTCGGTGCTCCACCAATTTTTCAGACCCTGGATTCCTTGCCCACTGGCTCTTTCTCGAGTGCTCCCTCGCCGCAGTCCGCCGCTCAGCGCCCCTGGGCCGCTTGACAGACCCGCGCGCTCGCTAGGGCCTGCGGCTAGACGACGCAGCCGATTTCAGGAGGGAATAAAAACACACAGACACAATTATTAGTCGATTCCCAGAAAATATGGGAACATATGGGAAGTGGGGGGGAAGACAAAAACCCAGAAAATATAGGAAAAGATGGGGAACTATTTGATTTGTGTGTGTTTATTTGTGTGTCCTTGGGCCCCTTCACGATTGGCGCACGCCGCCAGAGGACGCCAGCCCGAGCACGCTCGCGCAGCTGGAGGACGGGCACCTGCAGCTGCAGCGGAGCCGGGCCGCGGCCGAGCAGGCGAGGAGGAACGTGGAGGCCGCGGTGCGCTCGGCCGAGGCCGTGGTGCCCCCGCCCGAGCGCGAGCGCGACGCCATCCTGCGAAGAGCGCTGGTGCGGCAGGGGAAGGAGCCGCCGGCGAGCTCGAGGGTCAGGAGGAGGAGGAGGAGGAGGAGGAGGAGGAGGAGGAGGAGGGAGGAGGAGGAGGAGGAGGAGAGGCAAGGAGGCAAGGAGGCAAGGAGGCAAGGAGGCAAGGAGGCAAGGAGGCAAGGAGGCAAGGAGGCAAGGAGGCAAGGATCCAAGGAGGCAAGGAGGCAAGGAGGCTTGGAGGAGGAGTTGGAGGAGGAGGCATGAAGGAGGAGGAAGATGAGGAGGAGGAGGAGGAGGAGGAGGAGGAGGAGGAGGAGGAGGAGGAGGAGGAGGAGGTGGAAGGTGGAGGGGGAGGAAGGACGATGATGCTGCTGCTGCTGCTGATAGTGAAGATGAGTAGGACGTTTTGAGTTCTCACTTCTAAAGAATCATTGTTGTTGATTCTCCCCTGCCCGGTAATCATTGCATTCTTCAAATTTAAAGGGTTCTCCCGGGGCTCGCCCCCTGTTGTTTACAAGGGGAAGTGAGGTGTCACCAAACTGGGTTGTTGGCTCCCGGCTTACAACAACAGCAGCAACAGCAGCAATATCTTTAAGACTGTTCGCTCCTATCTGCTCACGTGCCAATCAAGACGTATATCCCAAACCCTCGGTACCCGCCCTCGTCGTCTTCGATGGTACCCCCTTGGGGGTTCTCTTCCTTACCTGCCACGTGCATGTTGTGCAGCCCCCAAAACACGGGAAGAGAGGACGGGTGCAAGGGGGAGAGAAGAATGGAGCACGAGAGTAATTAGCAGGAGGGGACAATGAGCAGAACACCAGTGGTAGAACCAGACGGGCAGATCGGGTGGGCAGGCCCATAGCGGCAGGTCGGGAAGGCGGGCCCAGGCGACCAGGTCGAGCAGGCGTGTTGCTGAAGCGTGGGTCCTGCGTGAACCGCGAGGAAGTCTCGAGCGTTGCGCGATTCCCAAGTAAATCGCGAGAAGGCCCAACTCGAGAGCGTGATTCTTGAGCGCCGAGGGCGCATCGTCTGAATAACTTGCGAGGAAGTTCCACGAGAGAGCGCGATTCCTGTAGAAAGTATGAGGATTTCCCGCGCGAGAGCGCGATTTTGGAATACATTGCGAGGAAGTATCAGGCGGGAGCCGCTGTTGTTGTAAACTGGGGGCCAGCGGCGCAGTTTGAGGCAGAAGATTTTCCTTGATAAAAAAGCAGGGTGCGAGACCCAGGAGGGGCGCATCAATGGACACACTCATATTTTACTGGAAGGGGGGACCAACAATAGTTGTTCACGCTTCGCGTATCCCAACCAGCTGCAGCGCGTTTAGTAGCTAATTCGGCCGCTGTCGTGTCCCGAAGCGCTTCTGACTCCGCTAGCGCCTTCGCTAGCGGACGCGACCGAAAAAGTATCCCCACCAGTGTTTGCTAGTTCCCGCGCTACCTTGGCTACGCTGAGCCTGTTTCCGCGCCGGGTGCTGCCCTCATCACTGTTTTTTCCTTTGCTTTGGCGCGGCCCGCCCTAGCTTTGCCCGGCTTTCGACTTGCTTCGCGAGCCCTCGGACCAACAAGTATCCCAACCAACCCATCCCAAAACAGCACATGTTGCGACGCACGCCGCCTGTCGTGACTTTCGGGCGTGTCTCCTCCTGCTCTCGCATATTTCCTCCTCTTCCGCCCACCTCCTAACACTTTTTGTTATACATTCTTGTGGGGGCAGTGGGAGGAGGACGAAGCGGAGCTGGAGGAAGAGTAGGCGGTGTGCGGAGAAATGCGGATAGTGACGGCGAGGAGGACGACGGCGATGACCAGGATGACGAGGACGCGCCCGACGATGGCGACGGCGACGACAGGCGATTCCTATGTTGACGGGGAGGAGGAGAAGGAGGAGGAGGAGGAGGACGAGGACGAGGACGAGGGGGAGGAGGACGAGGAGGATGAAGAGTAATATCGGGGGGAGGAAGAGGAGGAAGAGGAGGACGAGGAGGAATAGGAGGAGGAGGAGGAGGAGGAGGAGGAGGAGGAGGAGGAGGAGGGGGAGGAGTATGAGGAGTAAGAGCAAGACGAGGAGGAGGAGGAGGAGGAGGAGGAGGAGGAGGAGGAGGAGGAGGAGGAGGAGAAGCGGAGGATGAGGAGGAATGGCAGGAGCACGAGGCGGAGGAGGACGAATAATGGCGGTGAGAGGAGAGAGAAACAATTAGGACGATGACGATGACCACGACAACGATGTCGCCTCCGACGGCGACGAAGACGAGACGACGACGACGACAACGACGACGACGAAGTCAACCATCAAGGCGTTTCTGGGTTTGTCGCTCGTGGGGGCTATGTTGCAGGTCTCTGGACTCTTTTGGGGTCCTCGTGGTGCCTTGTGGGGCACCCTTGGGGCTCTTTTGGGGGTCCTGGGGCTCTCTTGGGGCCATCTTGGCAGCCACGGCTCAAAAAGGAGAGTGGCGTCAATTACGGCCCCCCTTCGGAACCCGACAAGTCGCCTCTTGTGGCCATCTTGGGCCACTCTTGGGGCTCTCTTGGGCGCTCTTAGGCCCGCCTTGGGCCTCTCTTGGGCCTGTCTTGTAGCTCTCTTGGGCCATCTTCGGGCCATCTTGAAGCCTCAAGAGCCCATTGACAGCGAGAAGGCGAGAAGGCCCACACCATCGATGTTCCTTAGCTTTTTTTTAAGGATTTTGGTCTCTCGGGGGCGGCCTTGGAAGGCTCCGTGGCCAGTTTCGGCTGTCTTGGGGCGGTCTGGATGCCTCGTGTAGGCTTGTTAGGAGCTATCTTGAGTCATCGGGGGCTATCTGGAACGATCTTGGAGGTCATCTTGAAATCTCTTGGGCCGTCTTGGCGCCATATTAGGCCAAAACAGACGCTCCAACGACCCGCGCTCCCCCCCCCTCCAGGCCCAGGGGAAGGGGGTAGGGGAAGGGGTCAAGCTACCCACCCGTCCGCAAGCCGTCTAGCTCACTCCCAACCGCTCTCCAGACACATAAGTAACACCCGAGCCTGAGCATATTCAGCGGTCGCCTTTGGATGGGCAGCTACTGGGAACCACAGCCGACCGCAGGTGCGCGACGCTTGGGCGAGGTGCGCCACGCGTGCCAGGGGCGCCACGCACGCCAGGCACCCCTGGGACCCGAGCTTGCCAGGCACGCCTGGCGCGCCAGATGCGCCATGTGCTCCGAGTGCGCCAGGTGTGCCGCACACTCCAGCCGCGCCAGGTGCGCCATGTTCGGGGCACGTGCAGAGTGCGTCAGGTGCGCCTGCGCACGTGACAACACACGTCGGGAAACATGTCGACCCCCGTCATCCTTGTCGTTGTCGAAAGCCGATGCCCATCATTGTGTCTGGTGGGCCTGCGCACAGCAGGCCACGCGCCACCACCCCCGCGGTCCCTGTCAAAAACCATGTGACAGATCGCGGAATGGCCGCGCGCGATCTTTTGTCCCAATTTGTACTTTGCATTGTTTTTTGACAGGGGTGGTGGGGGGGGCCGCATTGGGTTTGCCGCGCATGCTCCAAATGTGGTGGCAGAGTGCGTTTTTTTTTGTTTGCTTGTTTGTTAAATTTTATTTCATTTCATGTATTAAAATATTTTTTTCAAAAAAAAGGGATGGTGAGGGGCGGGTCGTCATGGTGTCCTCATGGTTCCTGGTTGGACGCTGGTCGTCTGTGGGAGGGTTGTATATTAGTAGGGCACAATGATAAACCCCTCCCTGAAGGGGAGAAGGGGGTGGAACAGAACGGGCTCTCTAAACCACCTCCGCCCAGTTGTTGTTGTCGTCGTCGTCGTCGTCGTCATCCTCGTTGTTGAACATTATTTCTTCTTAAGAATAATTATTGTTGGGACCCCTGGTGCACGACCCCCCCGCCGCGCCTAGGCCGCAGCCTCATTTTCATCATTTTCGTGAGGAAGTCTCAGGCAAAACGATGTGGTCCAGATCCGG
>CAUYUJ010003551.1:9671-17171 GCA_963575745.1 Prorocentrum cordatum
TGGGCCCGTCGCGAGCGTCGGCTCCGTGCTTGTGGCTATTGTTTAGGTGGGAGGTTTGGGGCCGGGCGGTCGGATATCCTGGCAGGGATTGCCCGGTGGCGAGAGGGGTCGGCTTGCTCGGTCTCGGCGGTGGGGCACCGATGGAGGGGGAGGGGAGAGGAGGAGGAGGGGGAGGAGGAGGAGGATGAGGGGAGGGAGGAGGAGGAGGAGGAGGAGGAGGAGGAGGAGCAGGAGCAGGAGCAGGAGCAGAAGCAGGAGAAGGAGCAGGAGCAGGAGCAGCAGGCTGGACGCCATCGTCGCCTCGGCATCCTACCGTGTCGCCACGGTCCCGACCATGGTCAGTGGGTGGGCCGGGGGGTGAACGGGATTAGGCAGCCCTCTCGGTCTCAGGAGGAAGAGGAGGTGGAGGAGGAGGAGGAGGAGGAGGAGGAGCAAGCGCTACGGTTCCAGACACCCCTTGTCCGAGCAGCGTCAAGAGGAGGCGCAGAATGAGGATGGTGATGCTGATGTTGTTGAAGCTGATGATGGTGATGATGGTGATGATGATGATGATGATGATGATGAGGAGGATGAGGATGAGGATGAGGATGAGGATGATGATGTTGATGATGATGATGCTGATGATGCTGATGATGATGATGATGATGATGATGATGATGATGATGATGATGATGATAAGGATGATGATGAGGATGATGATGATGTCGTTGATGATGATGATCATGATGATCATGATGATCATGATGATCATGATGATCATGATGATGCTGGTGATGATGATGATGATGATGATGATGATGATGATGATGATGATGATGATGATGACGATGATCATGATGCCGATGATGCTGATGCTGATGCTGATGATGCTGCTGATGATGATGCTGATCATCATCACGATTATGCTGATCATGATGATGCTGGTGATGATGATGTTGATGCTGATGATGATGAGGACGAGGATGATGATGATGATGATGCTGATGCTGATGCTGCTGCTGATGATGCTGATGATGGTGATGATGATACATATGATGATGATGATGATGATGATGATGATGATGATGATGATGATGATGATGATGATGATGATGATGATGATGATGATGTGATGATGATGATGTTGGATGATGATGGTGATGGTGATGGTGATGCTGATGATGATGATGATGCTGATGCTGTGATGATGATGATGATGATGATGATGGTGGAATGGTGTGGTGATGAGTGGATTCTGATGATGATGATGGATGAGTGATGATGTGATGATGATGTGATGATTGATGATGATTGTTGATGATGTGATTGATGATGATGATGATGATGTGATAATGATGGATGAGAAGGATGAGGAGGAGGAGGAGGAGGTGGAGGAGGAGGAGGAGGGGGAGGAGGAACAGATGCTACGGTTCCAGCCAACCTTTTTTTCCGAGCGCAGCGTTAAGAAGAGGAGAAGGCGAAGGAGGATGAGGAGGAGGAGGAGGAGGAGGGGGAGGAGGGGGAGGCAGCTGAGACCCGCACAGATCATGACTACGTACTCGTCCAAGGCGCCCTCGCTCGTGGAGGAGGAGGAGGACCCGCACACATCATGACCTGTGTTCTCGTCCACGGCCTAGCTCGAGTAGGGACCGAGGAGTAGAGGAGGGGGAGGAGGAGGAGGAGGAGGAGGAGGAGGAGGAGGAGGAGGGAGGAGGAGGGAGGAGGAGGGAGGAGGGAGGAGGAGGAGGAGGAGGTGGAGGGGGAGGAGGAGGAGGAGGAGGAGCGAGCAGCAGGAAGGCAGGTCTGGCGCGCGCTCCCGAGCCCGCGCCGCGCGCCCCCGCGCGGCGGCGGGCGACCTCGAACCACGAAGGGCCTCCCGACGAAGCAGCCAACGCGGCAGAGGGAGCTGCCTGGCCGCAAGCCTTCCTCCTCCTCCTCCTCCTCATCCTCCTCCTCCGCCGCCGCCTCCTCCTCCATCTCCTCCTCCTCCTCCTCAGGCTGGCGGGGCGCTGGCTATGTTCGACGGGTCGGTGATCAGACCTGCTGGGCCCACCTGCATGGCGCCGGGGCGGGTCATCGACTACTTCCTGGTGTCGCGCGGCTTGCTCCAGCGTTGGGCCCAGGTGGTGGTTGGTTCGCCCGTGTACCCGCACGCGCCTGTCCTCGTTGAGATCGCCAAGCAGTGCGTGGAGGGCGCCATGAGGGTGGTACAGGGGCCGCGGGCCTTTCCTGAGGTCAGGCCGCACGGCTGCTGCGCGAAGGACCACCACAGCAGCTGGCTTCGGGCGAGGAGGCGAGTGTGGGAGCTGCTGGGACCAGTGCTAGCCGCGGCAGAGTGCAAGCTCCCGGCCGAGGGTGATGCCGCGGCTGGAGACAGGCCAAGAGGGAAGGGAAGGTGGTGGCCCCGAGGCGCTGCCCTGGGCATCCTCGAAAAACCACGGCTGGCTGAGGAGGCCAGCTTGCCGCCGCGCGCAGAGGGAAGGTGGTGGCCCCGAGGCGCTGCCGATAATGGCATCCTCGAAAAACCACAGGAGGCTGAGGCGCACGCTGGACACGCAGAGGAGGCACCCATGCTGATCGCCGCCGAGGGCCAGCAAGGGAGGCCGCAGGAGGGCGGCGCAGAGGCCGACAGGAGGCCAAGTGAAATGGGAAGGTGGTGGCCCCGATGCGCTGCCGTAGGCATCCTCGAGAAACCACGCGAGGCGGAGGAGGCCAGCATGCGGTCGCGCGCAGAGGGAAGGTGGTGGCCCCGAGGCGTTGCCGTTGGCATCCTCGAAAAACCACAGGAGGCTGAGGCGCACGCTGGCCACGCTGGGGAGGCACTCGTGCTGGGCGCCGCCGAGGGCCAGAGAGGCAGGCCGCAGGAGGGTGGCGCCGCGGCCGACAGGAGGCCAGGCGATGAGGGAAGGTGGTGGCCCCGAGGCGCCGCCGACGGCATCCTCGAACAACCACAGGCTGCTGGCCAACAGCAGTGGGCAAAGGGAAGGTGGTGGCCCCGAGGCGCTGCCGTCGGCATCCTCGAACAAAAGCCACAGGAGGACCCGAGGCTGGTCAGCAGAGCGGAGAGGGTGGCCGCGAAGTGGGGCCCCCTTTCATCAGCGTGTTGCCACCTCCGCCTGTGCTGGGCGTCGAGGTCTCAGAGGGCAGCCTCGGCAGGTGTTGTACGCAGCACGGAGCGGCGTGGCACGACGCGCTTCAGAGCTGCGAGATGCAGCGGGGGCTGGAGATGGCCGTGGAGGTGACGACGCAGGAGGAGCAAGGCGAGTGCCCTGGCTCACCTCCCTATGCTGGGACTGGCAGTACGCATCCAAGCCAGGCACCTTACGGAATCGCGGGTAGTCCCTTTCAGGATGAAGTGGTTGAAGGAGCGTACGTGAGGCCCCCCCCCCCAGCCTCTGGGGAGAGGGGACCGCTTCCCTCCCGTTGGGGCCAGAGGTGGAGGCGGAGAGAGTGCAGGGCAGAGAGGAGGGCGCTGGTGATGGCGAGGGCGCGGACGTGAAGGACGCCCTCACCTCCGCCTTCGCCACCTTCCTGGAGTGCGCCGAGGAGGAATGGCTGGACGCGTGCCAGCTCGAGGAGCAGAGGGCCAGGCACGTAGGCAGAACGCAAGGGTTCTCTACCAAGAAGGTACGGCGCAGTGGGATCCGGGAGCCGCGGGCGCCGAGGCACACGCCCGAGGCGGCGTGGGTGGCGAGGGTGGCCAGCACTCTTGAGGCCGCGGCGAGGGTCCAGGCGCCTCGTGGCAGGATTGACGCGCTCGGCTTCCTGCCCAAGCTGGCAGCGCTGGTGCCTCAGAGGGTCAGGCAGTGGCAGGAGCAGACCGAGGCCGAGTTGCAGGGCAGCCAAGGCAGAGTGCAGGGGGGCAGTCACACCAGCACGGAGGCAGGCAGGTGGCTGCGGGTGCTGCAAAACGCGGGGCTCGCGCGATGGGATCCCGTGGCCCTGGCGCCCCTGGCCAGGCTGGCCAAGCTGCGCGCTCACCAGCTGGCCAAGCGGGACATGGACGAGCGCGGCATGATGTTTGACGAGTGGGTGGGCAAGCAGCTGAAGGGAGGAGCAGGCGGACTGCACGCGGTCACTCGGGTGGCCGTGGGCTGGCAGGGCAGCGACTGCAGTTCCTCGGCGGGGGCAAGCAGCCTGTGCCAAGAGCTGGATGCCCTCGAGCAGGGGTGGGGCAAGCTCTGGAGGGTGCAGTGCGCCCATGAAGACCTGGAGTGGCCTGGCGACCTGGGCGAGAGGCCTGGCAGGCCGTCGGTGGAGGAGATGAGGGCGGTGTTGCGGACGCTCAGGCAGGGCACCGCGGCGAGCTTCGAGGCGGTCAAGCCGCGGCAGATGCTGGAGCTCAGCGACGAGGGCCTGGAGACGCTCATCGATGTCGCGATGGCGGTCGAGCAGGCGGCGGAGTGGCCGCAGCTCCACAACAAGATCGTCTTCCTGGCCAACAGGCTCGGGGGTGCGAGGCCAGTAGCCATCGCACACGTCCTCGCGAGGATACAGGCGAGGCTGCGTAGGCCAGCGGCTGTAGACTGGGAGCGCAGGAACGACAGGCCGTTCTTCTGGGCGTCCAGAGGGAAAGGATGCGAGAGAGCGGCCTGGCAGCAGGCGGTGGAGTGCGAGTGGGCCTCGGCCGAGGGGCGCGAGGCGGGCGACGCCTCCAGCTGGGTGGCCGCGCTGGTGCTCCTGGGCCCGCTCAAGGCGTGCGAGCAGGTGCAGCACGGCCACCTCATCCGTGCCGCCAAGAGGACAGGGTTTCCGTTGTGGCAACTCAAGCTGCAGATCAGCCTGCACAGGTCGGCCAGATGGCTGGCACGCGACGAGGCGGTCAGCAACCCCATCTTCACGTGCTGCCAGGGGATGGGTTGGTGACGCTCATGCTCAAGATGCTGCTGCTTGAGCCGCTGGACAGGTTGCAGGCGCTGGTGCCGTCGGTGGCCCTCCCGGTGGTCCTGGGTGACATCATCATCAGGAGGGTTGGCGGCCTGCAGCGCGCCGTGGGGGAGATCGCGACAGCGACCAGGCATCTCAAGGCCCTGCTCGGTGAGGTCGACTTGCCGGTCGTGGTCAAGAAGTCCAGGGCGCTTGCCAACGTGCCAGAGGCAAGGCAGGGGCTGGAGAGGAGGCTGCGCAAACCGCTAGGGGTGCTGGCTGCGAGGCAGGAGCGCAACCTCGGGGTCGTCTTCAGCAGGGGCAAGAGGCTGGGGCGGGCCGTGCGCGCGGGCTGGCCCCAGCAGGCTGGGCAGAGGCTAAGGAAGTTCAAGGTGCTCAAGGTGGTGAAGGCCAAGAGGATCGCCACGAAGAGGGTAGTGAAGACAGGGCTGCACCCGAGCATTGGCTACGGCACGGCCATCGCAGGGTGCGCGATGGGCGAGCTGGACCGCGCCAGGTCTTTCACGTTCGTGGCGGTGTCCAACACCACGGCGAGCAAGAGCAGGTCGCTGGAGCTCCTGCTCCAGCCTGGGCTCGACCCGATCTTCGACGCGACCTGCGTGCCCGTGAGGATGCTGCTGCGGGCGGTGTGGGAGAACTGGGTGCCGCTTCACATGATCGTCCGCTGCCTGCAGGACACGCGGGCCACAACCTGGGCTCACGTTCAGAGGCCGCGCGCGGCGACGGTGATGTCGCTGCGGAGGATCGGCTGGGAGGTGGCGGAGGCCAAGAGCTGGGTCATGGACGACGGCGTCACCGTCGCGCCCTTCGACTACGCGCCGTGGGTCGTGCTCAAGCTGGTCACGCGTGGTGCACAGCGGTGGCAGTGGAGGCAGGTCAGCAAGGACCCAGGGGGTAGCCACCTCGCGGGAGGAGGAGAGCTAGAGCCGCTGGCGAGGCTAACCACCACGGGCAGAGTGCGCCGGCCAGGAGGTCGGCAAGGAGGAGGTGCTGGCGCGGGCAAGGTGAGGCTCACACAGCACGAGAAGGCGTACTTGCGGTCTCTCATTGTCAATGGGCAGTGGACGCAGGCAAGGAAGGCGGAGAAGGGGCTGGCCAGCAGCGCTGCTTGTCTGAGGTGCGGGTTGGAAGGGACCCTGCTGCACAGGCACTGTGACTGTGCCAGCTGGCAGGATGTGCTGGTCATGCCCCCCCGACCTCGCTGACCTCAGGAGGAGGTGGCAGGAGCCTGGCATTCAGCTGCTGCTGGAGAGGTGCCTGTGGCCTGTGCCGAAAGGGATTCGCAAGCCTCAGGCCAGCGATTTGGTCTGCTGGAAGGGCTGCCACGAAGGAGGGGTTCTGCCAGCGGGTGAGCTGTTCCTGGACGGCTCCGTGTTCGAGGCGGACTACGGCGAGCTCACGTGGGCGGGCTGGAGCGTCATCGCGCTGCTCGAGGATGGGGACAGCTACAGGGCGTCGATCGCTGGCCAAGTGACCGGGCCGTATGTCGACATCAACGGCAGCGAGCTCACAGCGGTGGTCCAGGCGCTGAGGTACGGCATCGGCGACACGGTACTAGTCGTGGATTCGAAGTACGTGTTCGACGGCTTCTACCAGGTGGGGCGGGAGCGCACGACGGCCAGCGGGTACTCCTGGGCGCGCCTGTGGAGGCAGGCGTGGGCTCTGCTGGATGAACGTGGGGGTCTTGGGAGTGAGGTGCACCTGCGGTGGGTGCCCGGCCACTGCACGAGGAAGCAGGTCGAGGCTGGGGAGGTGTCGCATCGTGACTGGTACGGCAATCGGCTGGCTGACCGCGCGGCCAAGGCCGCGGCCGCAGCGGGGCGTCTGCCTGGCCGCGAGCGCCAGCTACTCGCGCAGAGCCGAGGTCTAGTCGACAGGGTCGCCATGTGGTGCTCCGCGGTGGGCACCTGGCTAGACGGCAGCGACACCGCGCACGGCAAGGTGAAGCAGCAGCGGGCGCATCCTGAGCGGCGTACTGCAGCCGCGCAGGTGGCCTGCACCTGGCGCGGCAAGCCTGGACAGCCCAGGTGGTGCGAGGTCTGCAGGTGGGAGGAGAGGGCTGGGGAGTGCCCAGGCTCCATCGTTGCGGATGCGGCGAGAGCCAACAGGAGGCTGAGGATGCAGGAGCTCGCCGCCCACGACCTGGTCGTCCTCCGCCCTGCCGTGGACGACCAGCTGGAGCGCAGGATGCCGCTGGTCGCCTGCCGCCTCTGTGGGCTTGCGGGCGCCGCCAGGGCCAGCAACTTCAGCGGAGAGTGCAAGCTGCCGCCGTCCGCTGCTGGCAGTGCAGTGGTGGCCAAGCTGAGGCGAGGGCTCGCACCCCGCACGGCGAATGTGGTGCCCGTGGTCATCGCGCGCCTTGACGACCAGAGCGGGGAGCTGCTGGACGTGGAGGTGCCTCGCGGGCGTGAGGACCAGCCGCTGGCGACCAGGGATGAGGCTGGAGGCGTGGACGAGCAGGTGACCGCGCTCGTGGAGCCAGCTGATGGCGGAGGAGGGGGGGGCTCGCCCCCACGGCGTGGCGTGCGCGTGCGCGGTCGCTCGCCGTCGCCGGGCCGCATGGCCAAGGCGGCCAGGCGGAGAGCGGAGGGCCAGCTGCCGCCTGGCCGCCCCGGGGCAGGAGGCGCGGTGGGG
>CAUYUJ010003551.1:22171-78101 GCA_963575745.1 Prorocentrum cordatum
CACATACACACATACATACATACATCGAGTGCACTATGAGACTCTTGCCGCCCCGCACGCCACCCCGCCTGTGACCCGCCCGCAGCCGGGCCGCCGCGCTCGGAAGCCCGCCCCAAGCCTGGGGAGCCCCTGCCTCGCACACGCGGCCACGGCCGCACGCGGCCCGCCGGCGACCCGCCTGAAAGGGAAGGGGATTCCTCCTTCGGGGCTCAGGGTCGACTAGACGCAAGAGTGACCTTTCGCCGGAGTGACCTTTGGTCGCAGGCCTAGAGGTTGACACCAACACCAATTTCGTCGGTGTGCCTCCACCGAGGGAAGAGGATCCCGATCTCGGCGATGGTGGTAATATTCTGGCTTCCCAAGTGGCCGAAATGTTACCACCAGCACCGAAATCGAGGATCCTCTTCCCCCCTGTGGAGGCAACCCCCTGTGTTGGTGTTGGTGCCAATTTCCGGGCCCCCCATTTGGTGCGGGCACAGATGGGCCCTCAGATGGCCGAAAACGAAGCGGTGGCAGGGGTTTGCGCGCCCAGGTTTGGCCTCCCCGCGGCCCCCCAAAAGCCGCGCACCAGAGGTCACTCTTACCCAGGGTCACTCTTGCGTGTAGCCGATCATTCGGGGCTCAAGGGGCGGGGGCCGCTGTCTTTAGCATCTTCTTGGCGTCTGACGCCTTGGGCGCCTCATGGATGCGTTTCTGCAGCGCGAGCGAGGCGTCATGGGATGGGTGCGTGGAGCAAGGTGCGCCGAGGCGCCCCAGTTCATCTCGGGTTCTCGCAGATGTCTGCGGATCGTCCGACAAGCGCCCAAGCGTCAAGCGCAGGCAAGACCTTAATGACAATGCAAACGGGGGTCGGCCAGAGCGCCCGATCTTGCAGGATCCTGCAGAAACCAGGGTCGCACTGACCCTGGCTTGGGGTGCACGATCCTGCAGGCTCGTTCGCATTGACCCAGGCTTGGGAGCAGGATCTTGCAGGATTCTGCAAGGCTTGACTTACCCGGGTTTGGATTGACATGGGTCAGAGGATCTCCGAGAGGGGACTCCTTAAGAAAACCTCACTCAACCCTCCCGGCCCCCTGGAAGAGACCTTCGTAGGATATTCTTCCGGCCCCCCCCAAAAAGAGCACCTTTGTTTCGGGAGCGGCCAAGAGGGGGAGGATGATTGGGGGGTGGCATATCACGGCCAGGACCCTGACATAGGGGAACGAACAATGACATAAACATAAAAACTCGGAGGTTCGCGCGGATTTCTCGGATCCGCGCTGAACCCCCCTGGCGGCGCCTCCGGCGCCGCCCCTGGGGGTCCAGCGCCGATCCGAGAAATCCGCGCGGACCTCCGAGTTTTTATGTTTATGTCATTGTCCTGGCATCGCTCGGACGTGTGCATTTTTTCTCGGCGAGGACCATCCAGGACCATCCTGGACCATCGAGAAAGAAAAACGCACGAAACCGAAAAGTGCACGGGAAATGGACGTCCGAGCGATGGCGAGTTGTTCGTTCCCCTATGACACCTCCCCAGGTTTCATGGCGCTTCTTCTTCTTTCGGGGGAGCGTAAGACCCGGGTTTGCCGGGACTCGGGTTCGCCATGGTTTTTTGACGACCGCGACTCGGATTTGACGAGGAGGAGTTTCGTGGGATGTCTGCAGCGGGAGGCCTCGTCAAAATGCAGGCTCGGCCTCGTCATTTTTTTGACGACCTCGTCGGGGATTTCCGAGTCCCCCGTACCCGGGTCTTACGTCTCCCCGATCATGGCGCTTCTTCTTCTTCTTCTTCTTCTTCTTCTTTCACCGCGTCCCGTGGCCGCCCCCTGGGCCGCGCACGTGCCTCGGGCCATGCTTTGCGACCCCCCCTCTTGTCGGACGGGGGGCCAGGACGAGGATAGACCCGCTCCAGAGCTTTCCTCCCAGACCCCCTCGAGTAGTGGAAAAATCATGACGGGAGGTTTTTCCTAATTTTCGGCCCCCGGCGGCCCTCACCGGGCCTCGGGAGCGTCAAAAAACGACTCAGGATGCAAAGCCGGTCATGGGGAAAGGGTCGGGACCTCTGGGGGTCGACGTAATGAAAAAATCATTACGTCGGGGGTCTGGGCTGAACGCTCTCAGAGCGTTCCGACACGCTCTGAGAAGGCCGCGGCGCCCGAGACATCCCCCCGAGCCGCCGCACCTCAAATATTCTATAGGCTTACGCCACATCCGCCGACCCCTCATCTTGGCGGTCTTGCCGGTTCGCTTGAATCGGGCTGGGGAGTCGTGTAGGGGTCCATAATGACCTCTCTTGGGGCCATGTGGAATCCGCTTGGGGTCATCTCGAGGCCTCGGGGGGCCCATCGGAAAAGAAAGGACGCGAATGCAATCTTGGCATCGTTCTGGAGATGCCCAAAGGGTGGAAGCGTTGGAGTGGGGCCCGTATATTTCTTGTTGGGTTGGACTTCTTTGGTGAGGCGGGGTTGTTTTTTGGGGCATCCCTGAGCCCGCACGGGGAACCTCGGGGCTGTGGAGGGGACGAGTCTCACACGCTTGGGAACCGAGAAGGTGTTCGCGGTTTGTTTCGCATTGCTAGGTCCAGGCACGTTACGAGCCCGAGGCCATCGCCACCATCATCATCATTACCGTCACGATCATCATCATCATCATCATCACCATCATCATCATCATCATCATCATCATCATCATCATCATCATCATCATCATCATCATCATCATCATCATTATCATCACCACCATCATCATCATGCTCATCATCATCATCATCATCATCATCATCATCATCATCATCATCATCATCATCATCATCATCATCATCATCATCGGTATCATCCTTGTCATAATCATTGTCGTCGTCGTCGCCATCACTGTCTCAAGGGATTTTATGTTTTACCTGACTGCGGGCCTCCGCGGTGGCATGGACGGAGATGCGCCCGTGCAATTCGGTGACACGCCAGTGGGCCGGTTCCTGAATTCTTGTCGCTTCGCGTACCCCCACCAACCTATCCAGAAACTTTCTCCCTGATAGCTGACAGGAGCAGGGATTCGGAGACACGCGTACTGAAATAGCGTGTTCAACACGGGTGAACTCTGAGAGCTCTGGGGGCAAATGGTGTCGGCTCTGCTGGTGTTGGAGGTGCTGCTGATGTTCATGCTGCTGCTGATGTTTGGGCTGTTGATTTTATGAGTGCTGGCGCTTCAGGTGCTTGTGCTGTTGCTGGGTTTCCTATTGATGCTGCTGCGGGTGCGTTTGCTGTTCATGCCGTTGTTGCTATTTCTTGTGGCGGTGCTGGTGCTTCTGCTGGTGGCGGTGTCGGTGCTGCTGGTGGTGCTGCTTGTGGCGGCCCTGTTGGAAGTGGAGTTGTTGCCGGGGCCATCTTTGCGCTAGGAGCAGCAAGAGGAGGAGGAGGAGGAGGAGGAGGAGGAGGAGGAGGAGGAGGAGGAGGAGGGGAGGAGAGGAGGAGGAGGCGGAGGAGGAGGAGGAGGAGGAGGAGGAGGAGGAGGGGAGGAGAGGAGGAGGGGAGTCTAGAGGAGGAGGAGGAGGAGGAGGAGGGGCGGGGGGGGAGGGGGAGTAGAGGAGGAGGGGAGGAGGAGGAGGAGGAGGAGGAGGAGGAGGAGGAAAGGGAGGAGCGGGCGGGGAGGGGAGGAGGAGGAGGAGGAGGAGGACGGGAGGAGGAAGGGAGGAGGAGAAAGGGGGGAGGCGGAGGAGGAGGAGGAAGAGGAGGTGGAGGAGGAGGAGGAAGAGGATGATGATGAGGAGGAGGAGGAGGACGACGACGAGGAGGATGAGGAGGAGGACAATGAGGAGACGGAGGAGTAGGACGAGCAGGAAGTGCCGAAGGAACAGCAGCAGGAGGAGCGGGAGGAAAAGGAGCAGCAATGCGGCACGAGGAAGATGGAGGAGCAGGAGGGAGCATGCAAGAATGGAGGAAGGAAGGAGGGAAGAAAAGGGGTTTAACAGAGGGGCTGCTCCAGACCATTGACGCCCCAAGGCGCTGTTTGGATTCCCAATGTTTTTGGCAGTTGCGGAAACGTGGCCCAACCGAGAGAGCGCTGGAATTGAAACGAATTCGTGGGCAACTGGAATGCTCATACTGCGACCAGTTGCTTGTGACCGAGCGGCCTAAGAAGAAAACGCATACTGCCCGGGAGGGTTGTATTGAGTGGAGAAAGGTCACCGCCAGGGACTTGGCCGACGCGGCCGCGTGGTCATCCTCGAGTTCGACATCGTATCCTGCCGGCGACATCGCAGTGGACAGGATCGCGATGTTAGCCGAATCTTTGGATCCTGCGAGCATAGATGCTCTCGTCACGCGGTTGAAGGCAATAAGTGATGCCAAGAAAAAGTTTGTCCCACAGGACGCAGAGGATTCCCCCGGATTGGGCGGGCGGGGGTTTCGCATTGACTTCGACGCGCCTTTGACGATCATGAAGGACGCCCAGATGTTACACAAGGATTTTGTGCCACGGTCGACGGTGCCGCGGGAGGTCGGCGCACTTTCTGTGCGAATAGGGGAGCCGCAGTGGTGGAGGATTGATACGTTCGCGTCGCGAGTCGCCGCCGTGGTCGAGTGGTTCGACCGGCGGGAGGTCGCATCGGCGGCGTTTCTGGACGCGAAGCAAAAGGAAGCGCTGTCCAAAGACATGTGTCTCGTTGCGCGAGTGAACAGGCGGTGCCGCGACGACACGCCATCCCCCCAATTCGCGCACCAGCACTACCGGAAGAATGTCAACCCCGACCATGACCTTCTTCAGGAACTTGTGCAGCTCATGGTGAATATTTTTATTGTTCGGAATACTCTGTCGCACAGCGTGCGGGAGGACCTCAAGGCTGGTGTTTTCGTGTGGGCCAAGGTCTCATTGGAGACGGGCGACGCCACAAATCTGGATGACCTTTTCACGTACTACGCATCGGTGAAAGGCGATGTCTTCGGGGCCTTTGTGAATCCGATGCGCCTCCGTAAAGAGATGAAGTTGGAGGGGTTCCATGTATTCATCGCGGAATTGCAGATGTTCTCGCGTCGAATTCGCTCTCCCTTGCAGGAGTTCGCGTCTTCGTGGGATCTGGCGCGTTTCTTTCGCGCCTTGCAGGGCATTCCGGGGCACGGTGGCTGCGGGTTTCGGGCGAAGGAGCTTCTCTCGGACTTCGTGGCCACGTTGCCCGTGCTCGCACCGCGCATCGGCCCAGTCAACATTGACTCCGTGAGTGCGGCGTTCCAGGAAATTTGCGTTATAGGTGCGGGCCCGTGCCGGACGGCGAATTTCTTGCTGAACAGGCCTTTCTTCCTGAACGAGGAGGCCCGAGCTGCAGACAAGGAAGACGAATACCTAAATGCTTTGACGTACATCGTGGAGTATCTTCGCAAAAAGTACAAATCACAGTGCGCCCATCAGTCCTTTCTCGACATACGCTGCGAGCTGTGCGAATACAAGAAGCAACTTCTCAGCGTGTACCTCAATGAGGGGAAGCCTTATTCGCCCACGTCTCACAAGGAAGGGAGCGCGAAGCACGTGACTCCCGCGGCAGCGCGCGCGGAAGGGGCAGCATTGCTTGAAGCTCATCAGCGCCGCGAGCGGTGGTTCGCGCTGTCATGTCAGAAGTGGCTCGAGTTGACAGAGTACGAGATGCGCGGGCTGTAGGGCCCTCCGCAGATATATCGAAGACGCCTACGGCGAATCACCGCCGCCCCCTGCCTTTTTGGAAGCGCCTATGTGGCCGAACGTTGAGGCCAGACCTGCCAAGCTATCGGACCACGTGTTCCCCGAATCGGTTTGGAAAGCCTTCGGGGAACACGTGGGCATCTTGAAGGTCATCTTGGCCGTCTTGGAGGCCTCTTGGGCAAGCTGTGGGCGATCTTTGGGGCTTTTTGGGCCGTCTCGGGCCAGCTTCGAGCCAACTTCGGCCATCTTGGTGGGTTCCTGGCACGTCTGAAGCCGTCGGAAGCCGTTTGGGGGGGCCTCTATGGGCCGACTTGGGGCCCGCTTGGAATGCTCCAGGGCCGTCTTGGAGGCCATCTTGGGCGTCTGGGAGGCCATCTTGGGCGTGTTGGAGGCCTCTTGGGCCCTCTTGGGGCCCTCTAGGGGCCATCTTGGAGGCCACTTGGGCCATCATGGGGCTCTCTTGGGGGCCTCTTGGGCGATCTTGGGGGCTTCTTGGGCCGTCTCGAGCCGTCCGCAGATATATCCAGCTGCCTGCGGCAAGTCCCGCCGCCGTGCCCACCCAGGTTTAAGTCGGCCGATGGACCATGGTAGCCGGCCCCACTGGGTGAAATTGCCGATCCAAGCCAAAATGACACTTTTCTATGGAATCTGGGAAGCCAACGAAAACCCGAGTTAGGCAGACAAATCGTTGAACGACAGAAGTCGCAAAGGTCGCAAGTCGCAAGTCTTTGTTCGCGCAAGTTCGCAGCAAGTTGGCCTTGCAGCGGCCCATCCATCGAAGCTCGGAAGCGAGGGAAAGTGCGAGGGAGATGGAATCTCGAAAACAAGGGCCTCCAATATTGCACAAAAGCGAAAAGGAAATAATTAGCCTGACGAAAGACCCACCCATACACCGCACTCACATCTATACCCCTGGGTGGGTGTATGTGCGGCCGTTTTTGCGCTGTCATGTGCGCGCATGTGCGCGGCATGTGCCAGTCATGTGCCAGGCCTGTGCGGCCCTTCTTGGATGGACCTCCTACTGTGCACGTCGTGCCCGGGCATGTGCGGGGGCATGTGCGCTGTGTTTCGATGTATCCATCATGCGCACATGCACGCGCAGTCCGACGCAGATGCGCGCACATGCCTGCACATGCGGGAGGTGTTCCAGAATCGCAGGTCTGTCATCGGCACATGCACGCACATGCCTGTGCAACCTCTCTTCGGGAGGCCGCGCGGGCCCGCACATGCACGCACATGCGGTGAAACGCGCGGGCGCACATGCGTGCACATCCCAATGCACATGCACGCTCATGCCTTAGGAGCTGTCTGGGACCCCTGTGCCTCCAATGCCTCCTGGCCTTCGCAGAGCTAACCTGGGGCGTGCCAGGGTTTCCTGAAAGAGTTTGTTGTGCGTTTAGACTCGCCCGCTGCTGGCGGGGGCGGTTATTCGCCCGGTTCGTGAGCAGGGGTGGGTGGGGGAGGTGGAGGGGGGGGGGGAGGAGGGGGGGGCGGAGGAGGCGGACGCCCCTGGCTCGGCCGGCCCGCCCGCCTGTTCGGCTCGGCCAGAGGAGGAGGAGGAGGAGGAGGAGGAGGAGGAGGAGGAGGAGGAGGAGGAGGAGGAAGAGGAGGAGGAGGAGGAGGAGGTGAGAGTTGCGAGGATATCTCAGGCGAAAGTGGCTTGACGGCCCGAGCTCAGGGAATCTCGGAATCGCTGGCCTGGCTCGGCCACTGGCGAGCTCGGCCTTTGCGAATACTGTGCGTACCTGTGCGGGGCATGTGCGGGACGTGCAAGAATCCCAGGGCCGGCGTTCGTCTCCGGGCGCCGGCGCGTTCGCGTCCGGCCCGTTCCGCGTGAGACGTCGTCGGCAATCTGGAGGCCGACATGCTTTGACATGAGGTGATCTGGCCACCTTCGCCTGAGACACCCTGGCAACTCTGGTCTCGGAGATGCCCTGCCCCAGGGTGGCCCGGCCACTTTCGCTTGAGACATCCTCGGAACTCTGGGTTTCGAGACGCCCTGAGCTGAGGTGGTTAGCCCAATTTCGCTTGAGACATCCTCGCAACTCTGACCTCAGAGATCTCCTGCCCCATGCTGGTCAGGCCACTGTCGCCTGAGACATTATCGCAAGTCTCGATTCCGATATCCCCGAGCTGAGGTGGTCAGCCACTGTCGCCTGAGACATCCTCGCAACCCTGATCTCAATGATGCCCTGCTCGATAGTGTCTCGGCCCCTTTCGCCTGAGACATCCTCGGAACTCTGGGTTCCGAGACGCCCTGAGCTGAGGTGGTTAGACCACTTTCGCTTTAGACATCCTCGCCCGAGATGCCCTGAGTTGAGGTGTTCAGGCCACTTTCGCCTGAGACACCCTCGCAACTCTGACCTCAATGATGCCCTGCTCCATAGTGTCTCGGCCTTTTTCGCCTGAGACCCTCGCAACTCTGGGTTCCGAGATGCCCTGAGCAGGTGGTCAGGCCACTCCTGCCTGAGACATCCTCGCAACTCTGGGTTCCGAGACGCCCTGGGCTGAGGTGGTCAGACCACTCTCGCCAGAGACATCCTCGCAACTCTGACCTCAGAGATCTTTTGCCCCATGGTGGTCAGGCCACTTTCGCTTGAGACATCCTCACAACTCAGACCTCGGAGGTGTCCTGCCCCATGGTCGTCTGGTCACCTTGACCAGCGACATCCTCGCCACTCTGGTTTCCAAGATGCCCTACCCCATGGTGATCCAGCCACGCTTGCCTGAGACATCCTCGGAACTCTGGGTTGCGAAATGCCCCGAGCTCAGGTGGTCAGGCCACTATCGCCTGCGACATCTCTGCGGCATGTGCGGGCAAGTGCGTCTATGCTTTCAGAGTTTTGCTTGACCGTGCATTCGACTGTGCGTCGGACGGTGTGGCATGTGCGCGCATGCGCGGCAATGCTGTTGAGGCTTTTGTATATTTGCATGGGCATGTGCATGCGACTGTGCGGCATGTGCCTGCATGTGCGGCCCCTTCCGGACCACAATTTCAAAGCGTGGCTCGACATCTCCGACTTTTGGGTTCGTGCTCCCCGCGCGCTTCGGCACTGGACGCGGCCGCCTGAGGCGAGCGTGGCGTGCCCCATCAACTGCCACTGCGACTATGGCATGTCTGGCATATTGTTGGGCATATTTGTAATTCTCGCCGCGGGCGTGTTCACCTTCTTTCCCGTCTTCCTGAATTGGTTCGCGTGGGAGTGGTACTTCGACCTGTGCTGGCTCTGGTTTTGCCTCGGGGTCGTCATCCTGACGTTCGGCTGCGTCTACGAGTGCTGCGTCGGCGCTCCCGACGCGAAGGCCCGGAAGGCAGAGGCGGACGTCGAGGACGGCGCCGTGAATGCCCCTGCGCTGTACATTATGATCAACAACTAGTGAGTTTTGAGCCCGAGTTCGACGCTACGCCTGTTGAGCTTGTAGACCGTTCATCATGTGTGTCCTCCACATGTTGCGATCTGCGTTGCCCCGGGTACGCTCGTACAAACTTGCTTTATGGCAGTTGGGGCGTTCAATCTTGAGACAGACTCAGGTGACATGAGTATTGCTGCAGAGCGGAGGGGGGAGAAAAAAAAGAAGCCCCCAAGAGGCTTCAACAAACGCCCCAGAGGCCCCCTGGAAGCCCCACGAGGCCCCCAAGAGGCCCAAATGAGGCCCCAAAGCTGCTCCCGAAACGCTTCAAAACAGCTTTCCAGAGGCCGCCGAGAGGCCAACCACGATTGCACAGCTTTCTTCGTCGGACGTTTTCCCTGCCCAGGAGTCTATGAGATACCTAAGGAATAGGCAACTTCTGGCCATACAGTAGGCTACCCTACCAGGCAGCCTACCACACAGCGCACTTTGCGAGTACGTACGTCGACAAACTCCGTCAGACGGAGTTTGGCCACGACCGCTCCCCCTGGGACCGGTCTTGGGGCGCCCTTGGTGCCTTTTTTATTTTTTTTTGTTTTTTGGTTTTTTTTTTTGTTTTTTGTTTTTTCTTGTTTCTTTTTTTTTTGTTTTTTTTTTTTGTCGTATTTTTTTTTTATTTTTTTTTTTTTTTTTTTTTTTTTTTGTTTTTTTTCTTTTTTTTCTTTTTTTTTGTTGAAGCCCTACCTGGCCCTCCCTGGTTGCCTTGGGGAGACCCACGTGAGCCCCTAGAGGCCCCCAAGACGCCCACAGGCCCCCAAACCTGCCTCTCTCGCCCTGTGCCAGCATGGCAAATTGATGAACACAGTTTTGACTCCGGCCGCCTCGCCGACGTCCACGACGACGACGAAAACGCCAACGACGACGACGACGACGACAGGCGGGGTCAAAACTGTGTACATCAATCGTCGCTGGTCGTCGTCGTCTTCGTCGTCCTCGTCGTCGACGTCGTCGGTACCTGCCTGTCTTGCCTGTGCCAGCGGAGCAAATTGATGTGCGCAGTTTTGACTCCGGCCGCCTCGCCGACGCCCACGACGACGACGACGAAGACGCCAACGACGACGACGACGACGACGGCCGGAGTCAAAACTGTGTACATCAATCGTCGCGGATCGTCGTCGTCTTCGTCGTCCTCGTGGGCGTCGTCTCCGGCACCTGCCTCTCTCGCCCTGTGCCAGCGGGGCACATTGATGTACACAGTTTTGTCTCCGGCCGCCTGGCCGACGTCCACGACGACGACGAGGACGAAGACGCCGACGCCGACGACGACGACGACGAGGACGACGACGACGACGACGACGACGACGTCGACGACGACGACGACGACGACGGCCGGAGTCAAAACTGTGTACATCAATATGCCCCGCTGGCACAGGGCGAGAGAGGCAGGTGCCGGAGACGACGCCGACGAGGACGACGAAGACGACGACGATAGGTAGAGAGGGGCCCTATGATGATGCGAGGTGGCGGAGGAAGGCGAGGAGGAGAAGGATGAGGACCAAAAGGAGGGAGGAGGAAAAGGAGGAGGAGGAGGAGGAGGAGCGAAGACAGGGAGTTGATTCTGATCTCTTGCCCCCCTGGCTCTTTAGGAAGCCCTCTTCGTTGGACTGGAGCCGAAACTGTGCACTGACTTCGGGCTCAGATGCATTCGGGCCCATAATGCGCCCCTCTGTCGAGGTCTTCCTCCCGTTTCCCGTCTTCGGGGGGGCCCCGACTGAGCGACGAGGGCACTTGCGTATCATAGTAGGTTTCGCGCCTCTCCCACCCCTCCAAGGAGGCTCAGCCAGAGCGGGGAGGCAATCGGCATGAGGCATACCATGTTATTGGTCAGGATTCGCGGCCCCCCCCCTCCTCCAGGGAGGCCCGACCAGAGCGAGGGCGGCGAAGGTGTTCTCCGTAAGCCCGCGAGTCAATCAAAGTTTGTTTCGGGGAGCTCCGATAGCAAAATTTGGGGGGCTTCTTCGTGGCAGCCTGGGATTCTTCGAAGCCTCTTGCCAATTGGGGCCATCTTTTGTGTTCTCCCTCTTGAGGCTGGGGGCCTTCTTGGGGATCTCTCGGGCCATCTGGCAGGCGCCCAGGCCTGTCTTGGAGCCTCTTGGGCCCGTCTTCGGCCTTCTTAGGGGCCTGACGGGCCGTTAAAGAAAGAAAATACTTATACCATTATCATAAAAAGTGCTACTGGCGGTCCTTGGCCGTCTGGCGGCTTGGGTTGGGACGTGGAGTCGTTTTCGAGGGGGCATGACGAAAAAAGCGGAGGCGAAGCAGGGTACGTTTATACATATAACGGCGCACCGGGTCCGGGGGCCCAGGGCCGGGACCCCGACCACAAATGTGGGCCCCGGGGGGCCCGGAGGCTCGTCGGACCGCCGGACGCCGTCCAAGATCGTTCGCAGGCGGCTTCGGAACGCGCTCCGATGGTTCCAGATGCCTTCCAAGACGCCTGTCATGACACCAAGAAGGTCCCAGAAGCCTCCAAGACGCTCCGAGAGGCAGCCCAAGAGAGGCCCAAGAAGCAAACATCGTGCCATTCCTATGGGAAAACGTTTATTTTTCGCATGTTCGCCTCTTGGGCTTTCGCCGCGTCCAAGACGGCCCAAGAGGCGCCCAAGACCGCCCCAAGACGGCCCAAGAAGCTTCCAAGAGGGCCCCAGGACAGCCCAAGAGGGCCCCAAGACGGCCCAAGAGGCGCCCAAGATGGCCCAAGAGGGCCCCAAGACGGACCCAAGAGGGGGCCCAGAGGGGGACCACGAACCGCAAGCTCGAGCCTTCCGCCCCAAGAGGCCGCCAGGAGGCCCCAAGGAGGCCCCTCAAGAGGCCCCAGGAGACCCCCAAGAGGCCCAAAGGAGGCTCGAGAAGCCCCAAATCGGCCCCAAAAATGCTTCGAACCTGCTTCCAGGAGGCCCCCGACAGGTTCAGAGGCTCCCGAGAAGCTACGTCAAACTCCCAGCGAGCGGCCGGACGAGGCCCCCCACAAAATCACAAGCGGGTTCCAGTATTTGTATCCTTCAGCGCTCTCTGGCCTTCTTCCCCCTGCCCCCTTCCCTGCGTGACCCGGGAGGCCCCAGGCGGCCCCCAAGAGTCCTCCAACATGGCTCCAAACGCTTCCAAAAGCACTCCCACGAGGGCCCCAGCAGGCCAAACATTGATTTTTTCAATAGTCTTGGAGGGTTGGCCTTCTGATCTCGGCGGCTGTCCGACGCTCCTAGGCGGCCCAGGAGACCTCCGAGACCGCTCCCAAACAGCTCCAGAAGCGCCCAAGGCCGCCCCGAGGCGGTCCCGGAGGGCCCAAGGCTGGCCCAAGAAGCGCCCAGGGCCGCCCACGAGGGCCCCAAACAGGCCCGAAAGGTGTCCAAGAGACGGACCGCGCTCGGAAAACCCAGGGCGTCCGCTTCAAGAGAGCCCCAGGGGGCTTCAGATAGCTCCCAAGAGGCTTCAAACATGGCTCAGGACGCCTCCAGGAGCACCCCCCAAGAGGGTCCCAACAGGCCAAAATCGTTCGTTTTACTCAGGAATTGGAGGATCTTGGCCTTCTTGTCTGTTCGGCTTTCCGACGCTCCAATGGGGCCCAGCGCGCCTCCAGGTCCGTTCCCAAACAGCCCTGGGCGGGCCCGGGAAGGCCCAGGGAGCCCGCGAGACCGGCCCTGCGCAACCCAAGAGTTCCTCGGCAGGATAGTCAGGGAGGGGGGGAGAGCGGGGGGCCTCTGGCGCCTCGTGCTCCAGGAACGCTCCTCCGGAACATGGCGTGCGAACGATGAGGATCGGGAATCCCAATAAGCAAAAATCGTAGATTTCCTTTGGGGAAACTGATATTTTTGGCGTGTTTGCCTTTTGGGCGTCCACTGCGCCAGGGGGCGCCAGGTGCGACAGGTGCGACAAGTGCGCCCGCAGGGGACAGGGAGTCCTCAAAGTGGTCCGCGTAGGACGTACCTCTGCTGGGCCTCCCAGGAACTTACGAAAGTGGCGACAGTTGCCAGATCGCAGCCCCGCAGGGGACAGGGAGGCCTCAAAGTGGTCCGCGTAGGACGTACCTCCGCTGGGCCTCCCAGGAACCCACGTAAGTGGCGACAGTTGCGCAGATCGCAGCCCCGCAGGGGACAGGGAGGCCTCAAAGTGGTCCGCGTAGGACGTACCTCCGCTGGGCCTCCCAAGAGCCCACGAAAGTGGCGACAGTTGCGCAGATCGGAGCCCAGCAGGGCACCGCGAACACAGGAGAGAAGAAGGAGGAGAGGGCGGGAGGTGGATACCACAGTGCTCTATTCAAAACGAGTACCCAACACAAGGAGGGTAGGGAAAAAAGGGAATTCCCAGAATTCCAGTTTGTTGTGTTTTTTTTGTTATTGTTCTCTCTCTCTCTCTGTTTTTGTTTTTTTGTTGTTGTTTTTTCTCCAATATATATATATATATATATATATATATATTATATAGATAATATATATTATTAATATATATATATATATATATATATATATAGTGGGACTCTGACTCGGAGATCCCGCACATCCCCTGACATTTGGCCAGTACCGCGCCTCCCGGCTTCCCGGGGGACCCCCAAGACGCCCAAAGACAGCCCAAGACGACCCTAAGGAGCCCCCAGAGCGTAAATAACGGCCCAACACGCTCCCGCGCAGCCCGAGACACGGCTCTCCAGGCCTACAGGAGGCCTCCAGAACCCCCAGGGGGTCCGGAAGAACCAACACCCCTGAGGAGCCGGGCTAACAAAACCCACGAGGCACAAACAAAACACAGCGCCGAACGACGCCGATGAACTGGAAAAAATGGACATCCCACAATTCCTTTTTCTTGTTTTTCAAGTTTGGCCCCCGGTCTATTCTCGCACAACACACCACAATTCAGACCCCGTCACCTCCCCAAAAAAACCTAGGAAGCATTTGAGGGCCCCAGATCGTTGAATACCCAAAGGAAATGAATTAATGATTTCTGCGTTTCCGCATTTCCCTTCTATACGATTCCGAGGCTTGCGCAGGGCCTCCAAGGGAGTCCCTGGACGCAGGAAGCGACCAAAATGAGATTACATGAGTTGGCCGATCAAGCCTAGCTAGATCTTGAGCGCGCGCGAAGCGCGCGCGTTTTTTTTTTTTTTTTTTTTTTTTTTTTCTTTTGTGTTCTCATCTCTCTCTCTCTCTCTATATATATATATATTGATACAATTGGCAGGTGTGTGCCCAGGCTCATACCAACAAGCAACTGAAGCGTGTTGAAAGCAGTAGTGACATTCAACACGCAGTCGCACTCAGAGCGCAAGTGGGGTTCCAACACCTTGCGATGTGTTAAACCAGGGCCCCCCAGGAAAGCTCAGGAGGCCCGACTTTGGATTACCAAGAGGCTCCAGAGCCCCAGGATTGTGAGAATTGTGTGGTGTGTGATGTTTGGTGGCTTTGTTGGTGCGTTCTTTTGGTGTGTTGTCCGGTGTTGTGGGTGTGTGTTGTCGGTGTTGTGTGTGTGTATGTTATGTTTGTCTAGCGTGTGATGTGTTGGGCGTGATTTGTGTCTCTGTGTGTGCATGTAGTTCTGAAGCCCCAGGAGGCCCCAGGAGGCCCCAGGCAGCCTCAGCAGGCCCAGGAGAACTCCAGGAGGCTCCGAGGCGGGGTCTGGGGTACCAGAAAGTCCAGAAAGCCCCAGGAGGCCCCAGGAGGTTCCAGGAGGCCCCCAGGAGGCTCCGAGGAGGGGTCTGGGGCTCGATTTTGGGAGGATGTCTCAGGCGAAACCGCCATTCTCTGAGAATCGGGGTCAAAATTATTGAAATTACCATGTGTTTTTGAAGATTTTGTGTTAAAATGTTGAAATTCCCATGTGTTTTTGGACCTCTCCTTCACGATCTGCGTGAGGGGTGCCACCGATTTTCAGAATTTCGAGGATGTCCCGAGCGAAACGGCCAGGCGAAACCGCCATTCTCTGAGAATCGGGGTCAAAATTATTGAAATTACCATGTGTTTTTGAAGATTTTGTGTTAAAATGTTGAAATTCCCATGTGTTTTTGGACCTCTCCTTCACGATCTGCGTGAGGGGTGCCACCGATTTTCAGAATTTCGAGGATGTCCCGAGCGAAACGGCCAGAAAAATCGAAGACGCACGCACGCACGGACGCACGGACGCATTAATCCCCTCTGAGCTCTACTCCCTCGGAGAGGTGCGTATGAGAATATATATATATATATATATATATATATATATATATATATATATACTCTCTCTCTCTCGTATATAATGGATAGGGGGTCCCGGGCACCCCAAAGTGCACTGATCTATCTTCTGGCCGTTTCGGGCTCGGCGGGGGGCGCCAAACAACGTCAAAGGGGGGCAAGAGGGCGCCAAGATGACCCAAGAACGTTTGAAGAGAGCCCAAGACCGCACAAGAGCGTTTCAGAATTGGTCAAACATGGCTTAAAGACAGCCCGAGAGTGCTTCAAGACGGCCAAGATGCTCTCAAAAGGACTCCCACGAGGCACTCAGGAGGCGAACAAAGTGTTAGTTTCGATGGTTTTTGAAGGTTTTTCGTGTTCTCGCTGTTTCGTGTTTCCGACTGTCCAAGACAGCCCACGAGGGCCCAGAAATCAGCTCAGCGCGGCCTACGAGACACCCAAAAAGGGCGCCACGACGGCGCAAGAGAGCCCCAAGACGGCCCAAGCGCGCCCCCCAAGACGGCCCACGAGGCGCTCAAGATCGCCCAAGAGGGCCCCAAGACGGCCCCAATCCGCAGCCATTTTGGCTCAAGTGTTTTTCTGCCTCGACGGCGGCCGCGCCCTGTCCCCCTCCGGTGCCGTGGGGCCGCCCCGCCAAGGGGAGGAGCGCCCTCCCCTCTTCGAGCATGGCCCGCGATCGGGCCACTCGACGAGCCGAGGCGGCGTGCCGCCAGTCCGCGCCCACGTCCGCCTCGCGCCTCGCCGCGGCGCGGCCGGACGCGAAGCCGGAGCCCCCCAGGCCGCCTCTGCACAAACCCTCGGACGTCATGTGGGAGGTGCCTCCGCTGTACTTGCCGACTGTGTGCTTCGAGCTGCATTCACCGAGGAGACTTGCGAGCGGTGGTTCGTCGCTCTGCAGCACTCCTGGGCGCACCGCTGGCGGAGACTCCGCGGAGGGAGACTTCCCGCGGGCCGACGGCGAGAGCGAGGACCACGACGAGGCCTGCATTTTCTCGTTCGAGGAGGACGAGTCCAAGCCGACGTGGAGTTACTCCACCGGCGGGCCCGCGCAGATGCACCTGGTTGAGCTGGAGGGGGACGAGGCCGAGGACATTGGCCAGCGCAAGCACGTCGACATTTGGAGGCAGTCGCGGAGCTCGAAGCAGGCGTTCGGAACTGTCGGCGCGGAACCCGACCGGCTTGGCGCCAGCCCCGTGCTCCTGTCAGCCCTCGAGCGGGTGGCCGCCGAGGCTGGGAGCTTCGACGCGTCCGATGCGGCCGCCGCAGGCTGGCGCCAGTGAGCCGCCCTGGGCGCCGCCGCCCCGGGGGCCACCGAGAGGTGAGGGCTCGAGGCGTGCGGGCGCCGAAAGGCTGCGGCCGGCGGTGCGCGGGCGGCCCTCTGCGCGCGCAGATCTGGGGCGCACGTCGCCGGGGAAGGGGAGGGGGCGGAGGGGGCGGGGGAGGGGTGACGCGCCCGGCCAGATTGATCGATTGTTTATTCACTGTTTAACTGAACCCTGGCCCGTTTCTCCACAGTCTCTCTCGTGCCCATCATTTGATTGTATCCTCTCTCGCCACGCCTCCCTCAAAATTTTGGAGTTCTTTAACAAAAAGGCGGCACAACGTCTGCCGGCCAGTCCGCGCTGGCTGAATTCCGTTTAAAGCTGGCACGGGAGGTGGTTGGAGCGTGCCCCATTGTTGCAGATGCCCCACCCCCTCCCCTATCTCGGCAGCCGCTCCAATACAGCGGGCCGCTTTTCAGCGCCCGTCCAGCACAGCTCGTGGCCATCGGGCGTCGCATGGCACTCGACCATGGCAATTGGCGTGCATGGTATGGTCGGCAAGACCACAGCCACGATCATGGCCACCAGTACCCAGCCAGCACCACCATGGACATCTGTCCTAGGGGAGGTTGCAGAGAGACGCGCCACGTCAGCTAGATCGCGCCCTCAGCTCGCCGCGTACCCTGCTTGCGCGGCTACAGGCGGGGCACGCGGGCTTCGGTATTGTCAGGAGTCGCATTGACTTGCTCTCTCCGGGCACGCTCCGAGCTGCTGCTGCTTCTCCGCCTCCTGCCTCCTGACTCCTCCCTCCTTCATCTCGTAGTCGTTCGCTTTCTCCCCTTCTGGCAAGCTGGGTGTCTAATTGTGCATGTGCCCGGGCGCTCGGGCGTTGCTCGTCGCGCCAGGCTAGTCTCTACAGGAGTGCAGCCCCGCTCGCATTTTACACGCACGCCTCGAAGCAGAGGTGCGACTTTCTCGCTTGGCCCGAGCCCTAGGCCAGATGCCAAGACGGCTGTCGGGGCGGCTGAAGACGGGCCCCGAGGTTTTGACCGCCTTGGGAGCTCGACATTTAAAGCTCTAGACTTTTTATTCACGTGCAGGTCCGCATCGGATTCTGACTTCTGCCGCTGGTTCGCCCAGAGCACGCTTTTCAATAACCTCAGAGGATCAGGTTGAGCGAGAGCGTCGGAGGGATCGTTGGTGGGGTAGACGTTCCGAAAAAAAAGGCCCACCTGAGGGGTGCAAAGGCCGCGCGCTCGGTTTCCGATCGCAGCGGCAGGCCGGAGGCCCCGGCTGTGCTAGACTCGCGCGCATCGCGCGCATTTGAAGCATGAGCACGGGGCCGACTAAGCCGAGTGCGCGCGCTCAAGTGCGACGAGCTTGCAAGACTCGCTCTGGGGCCGGCGATAAAAAAAAGAGGGCCCCAAGACGGCCCCAAGAAGGGCTCAAGAGGGGGAACACGAACCGACAATTCGAGCCTTCCGCCCCAAGAGGCCTCCAGGAGGCCCCAAGAGGCCCCCAACAGAGCCCAAGAGGCCCCCCAAGAGGCCCCCTAGGTGCCCCACGAGGTCCCAGAGGCCCCAAAGAGGCCGCAACAGAGGCCCCAAGAGCACCCCAAACGGCCTCCAAAACATACTGGTGCATAGCAAAGGACCGCCTAGCCTATCGTGGCATCTCAGCGTTGCATGACATGGCATGGCACGGCACAGCACGACATAGCTAACCGTGTCAATGCATATCACAGTATGGTTCAGCATACCATCGTATTGCATTCCATAGCAGTGTTTAGCTGAGCCTCACACTGCAAGTCACGACGTAACATTGCCCAGCATGGCAGGGCATCTCATGACGCACCGTGGCGTACTATGGCATTCCAATGCGCATACATTACTAGAACAGCACCGTACTGCTCTGCGCAAGAGTAAACCGTGACCATACAAATATCACACCCCCGTTGTTGCTCTTACTGTCGTCCTGTTTATTTTAGCCTAGCAGTTCATAACATGGCATAGCATTGCATTGCATTGAATAGCACGGTATGCCGTGTCTGTGCATACCGTGTAACGCGGTAGCATCGTTCTTCATAGGAAACATCGCATGATATGGCTCAGCGTATCATCCAACATATTACCATAGCATGTCACGGCACAGCATGGCATGGCATGCAATGCGCACTGTACGGTATATCATGTTAATTCATTGCATACTGCATAGTGGCATTGCGCTTTATAGCGTAGCATGGCATATCATGGCGTTCCATAGCATAGTGCAACATGGCGCTGTAGCGCTGCATTTTTCCTGGCCCATAGCTTGGCGACAGATCACCGGTCGACCGGTCGATGAGAGCGGAGGAGGAGGAATAAGGAAGGGGCAGAAGGAAACATATGATGTTGACCTGCATTTGCATCTAAGGGGTAAATCGACCAGCAGGTCCCAGGCCACGCCAGTGGGGATAGGGATCGGTTAAACGATGCCCAGTTTGCCTCCTCCTGCTGCTCCTCGAGCCGACGGTCGGGGAGCGCGTTGTCGGCGCGCGCCCCGCGGGCTCGGAGGAGTAATGCTTTGTGGTGCAGAGTGCCGCGAGGGTCGATCCTAGCCGCAGGGGAGAATATGGCGTTTTTTCTGCATATGTGCACGTGCGGGTTCCTTGACACGAGTTTCATTGATTGCCCCAAGTGCTCCGCAGCCACGCTCATAGCATAGTGCAACATGGCGCTGTAGTGCTGCATTTTTCCTGGCCCATAGCTTGGCGACAGATCACCGGTCGACCGGTCGATGAGAGCGGAGGAGGAGGAATAAGGAAGGGGCAGAAGGAAACATATGATGTTGACCTGCATTTGCATCTAAGGGGTAAATCGGCCAGCAGGGCCCAGGCCACTCCAGTGGGGATAGGGATCGGTTAAACGATGCTCAGTTTGCCTCCTCCTGCTGCTCCTCGAGCCGACGGTCGGGGAGCGCGTTGTCGGCGCGCGCCCCGCGGGCTCGGAGGAGCAATGCTTTGTGGTGCAGAGTGCCGCGAGGGTCGCTCCTAGCCGCAGGGGAAAAATAAGTGCTCCGCAGCCACGCTCATAGCATAATGCACAATGGCGCTGTAGCGCTGTATTCTTCCTGGCCCATAGCTTGGCGACAGATCGCCGGTCGACCAGTTCAGCGCGCGCGAAGAGTATGCGTGGTTCTAGGGTCCCGGGGCCCCCAAAGTGCACTGATGTGTTTTCCGGTCGTTTCGGGCCCAGCGAAGGGCGCCAAAAAACATCAAAGGGTGCCGAGAGACGTTCAAGAGGGCGCCAAGATGGCCCAAGAGCGCTCCAAGAGAGCCCAAGACTGCACGAGAGCGTTTGAACATGTGTCCAAGAGGCCTCCAAGAGGGCCCAAGAGAGCTCCGAGAGACGTCCCGAGAGAGCCCGAAGATGCCCAAATCATTGATGTGCATTGGTTTGTTCGATGATTTTCGCTTTCTCGCGTCCTCGAGCTTCCAATGTTCGAAGAAGGTCGAAGACGCCCTCAAGACCGCCCCAAGACCGCCGAAGACGCCCCAAAAGAGCGCCACGACGGCTCCAGAGAACCTGCAAATTGCACACGAGGAGCCCCAGACGGCCCAAGAGGCCCCAGGATAGGCCCAAAATGGACCACAGAGCGGGAGCGGGAGGCCCCAGGGCGCTCGAAGACGGCCCAGATGGCCCGGGCCTCCCCTTTCTGTCCCTCCTTCCCTCCCACCCCCTCCTCCATTACCTCCTCTCTCCTCTTCTTCCCCTCACCCCTCAGTTTTCGTGCTTCTCCCTCCTCTCCTGGGACGGCCCCGCCAGAGCGCCAGAGAGGCCCCGCCTGAGCGAGCGGGGCATCGCTATACCCTATCATTTCACAAGTTGCTTTGCCCGTCACACCCCTCAAGGGCGGCCCCGGCAGAGCGAGAGGGGTGTTGCTATAGCATATACAGTCCCTGTTACGTTTTGCTCTTCCCACCGCACCCGAAGTAGTTCCGTTAGAGCGCACGGGATGTGGTTATACCATAGTTTTCCTCAGGTTTCGTGCTCTTCCCTCCCCTCCTGGGCAAGCCCCGCCAGAGCGCCAGGGAAACCCCCGTTAGAGATAGCAGGACATCCCTACACCATACTCTTTCACGCGGCTTTTGCTCCTCCCACCCTTGCAAGGCGGACCCGCCCGAGCGAGCGGGGTGTGGCTATACCATACAATAGTTTTGGTTTCGTGCCCCTCCCCCACCTCCTGAAAGGCCTCGCCAGAGCGCGAAGAAGGTACCGCCAGAGGTCCCGTCAGAGCTCCACGCAACCCCATACATGGGACTTGCCAGGCAAATCATTGAGCATCCCCCGTGACCCCGAGCCTTCTGTTCCCACGGGTGCGATTATCGCCGGCATGAGGTTTGGCGTCCAGCACAAAGAAGTTTCCCCACTCCCGTGGACGGACTCGACAGCAACTGATTGCAGAGAAGGGCACAGATGACGTGGGCATCTGCGCGTGCCCTCTGCAAATATCCGACAGCTGAGCGACCGCTGTGAACGAGAAGCTTGGAACACAAGGAAGAGGAAAATAACAACGCGCTCCCACGCGCGCGCAACGAGGCCCCGAGCCAACCCCAACATCAGGAACCTTCAGATGTCTGCGTGATCGGGCATGGGGAGATTGAGCAGATGTGCGAAATCATTGAATGTTGCGACGGGGCAGAGCGGAAATGAAAGTGGAGAAACAAACGCAGTTCGATAAACCAAACGAAGGCGGCAGCGAGATTGTGAGGTGCGCGGGAACGTGGCGCCCCGCGTTCGGACTACGCGTTTTTTGCGTCTATGACATGGACCCGAGAACGATGGAACTCGTCGTTGTGGCCACAGCGGGGTTTACAACGGCACCCGTAGCTCATCTGCGACTAGAACCTAAGCGCGCGTAGCGCGCGCGTGGTTCTAGTCCTATAGGACTCAGAACATGGTAGACTCTTCTGGCTCTGTCGGCGGCCATGTAGGAGCACTCTTGGGCCGTCTTGGGGGCCGCGTGGGCCATCGCGCACCCATATCGGACCGTCGTGGGAGTACCCCGGGTCATTTTAAAGCCCTATCGAATTATTTTGGCGCTGTGTGTGAGCCTTCTTGGGCTATTTCGAGCTCTGTTAAGGCTCCCGTTGCTCCAGGTAAAGCGTTCACGAAGCCATGGGCCTGGGGAAGGCCCCCCTCAAAACGTCATTTTGGGCCCCAGGGGATCGGGAAGAGTTGAGGGGCAAAGCCAAATGTCTCACACGCACTCCCCCCCCCCAAGTTGGAGTGTGCGGATTTTGAAGGATTCGCACGGCGGTGGGCATCTAAGAAAAACGGTGGTCGTTGGCGCCACGATGTGGCCCACGTATGGCCGGGAGGGGCTGTCCCGCAGCTGACGACCACCACTTTGTATGCTCCTCCAAGTACACATGTGTACTTCAATTCTTCGCTTGTCAGTGCACATCTCGCAGGAATGGTGGTCGTTGGCCAGCGGCCTCTGGCCCTCCTCAGGCCTTTAATTGATTTTGATTGCTGCGCACGGCAGCGAGCATCTTAGAATAATGTTGGCCGTTGACGCCACGATGTGTTCCACGTGTGGCCGCCGGGCGCGGGGACTGACATTTCGAGCCCACAGGCCCCCAGGAGGCCCCAAGAGGCTTCGAGAGGCTTCCAGCAAGCCCCCAGAAACGCCCAAGAGAGCATTGGGACTGGCCCAACAAGACCCGGGACGGCTGGAGGCGCCTCGACAAACCCTCGCAGCGTCAAACGGACAACGCGGGAACCAACGTCATGCGCGCTGTAGGCATCCTCTTTTGTGCTGTTGTTTCTCGCAAGTCACGCCCACTTGGCCTCCAAGAAGCCGCCCAAGAGAGCCCCAGAAGGCCAACATCGTTCATTTTACATAGGTTTTTGACAGATTTTCGCCTTCGCGCCATTTCGGCTTCCCGACGCTCCAAGACGGCCCAAGAAGCCTCCAAGACTGCCCCAAGACCGCCCAAGAGGCCCCCAAGAGGGCCCAAGACAGCCCAAGAGAGGCCCAAGACGGCCCAAGAGGCGCCCTAGACGGCCCAAAAGAGCCCCAAGACGGCTCCAAGAGAGGCCCAACCACGAACCGAAAATTCCAGTTTTCCGCCCTGAGAGGCCCACAGAAGGCCCCAAGAGGCCCCCAAGAGGCCTCCGTAGCCATTTTGGCTCAAGCCATTTCGGTTCAAGCGTGGTTCGACAGCTCCGACTTTTGGGTTCGTGCTCCCCGCGCGCTTCGGCACTGGACGCGGCCGCATGAGGCGAGCATGGCGTGCCCCATCAACTGCCACTGCGACTATGGCATGTCTGGCATCTTGTTGGGCATATGTGTAATTCTCACCGCGGGCGTGTTCACCTTCCCGTCTTCCTGAATTGGTTCGCGTGGGAGTGGTACTTCGACCTGTGCTGGCTCTGGTTCTTCCTCGGGGTCGTCATCCTGACGTTCGGCTGTGTCTACGAGTGCAGCGTCGGCGCTCCCGACGCGAAGGCCCGAAAAGGCAGAGGCGGACGTCGAGGACGGCGCCGTGAATGCCCTTGCGCCGTACATCGTGATCAACAACTAGTGAGTTTTGAGCCCGAGTTCGACGCTACCCCTGTTGAGCTTGTAGACCGTTCATCATGTGTGTCCTCCACATGTTGCGATCTGCGTTGCCCCGGGTACGCTCGTACAAACTTGCTTTATGGCAATTGGGGCGTTCAATCTTGAGACAGATTCAGGTGACATGAGTATTGCTGCAGAGCGGAGGGGGGAGAACAAAAAGAAGCCCCCAAGAGGCCTCAACAAGCGCCCAAGAGGCCCCCTAGAGGCCCCCAGAGGCCCCCAGGAGGCCCAAATGAGGCCCCAAAGCTGCTCCGGAGACGCTTCAAAACAGCTGTCCAGAGGCCCTCGGGCTCTTCAAGTTCCAAGAACTCCAGTCCTGGGCCACATTTTGAATGCCTGGAGCCAGCTGTAAGGTATTCCGAGCTCTTCGAGTTCCCAGAACTCCACTCCTGGGCCACATTTTGAATGCCCAGAGACAGCTGTCGGCAATTTCGTGCTCGTCGAGTTCTCAGAATTCCAATCCCCGGCTACATATTGAATGCTTGGAGACAACTGTAGGCCACTTCGTGCTCTTCGAGTTCTTCGAACTCCGCTGCTGGTCACAATTTGAATGCCCAGAGCCAACTGTGCGGCACGTCGTGCTCCTCGATTCCGACGAGGTCGAGGAGGCGGAGACGCGTACCGTCGACGCGTTCGCGATCTTCCTGCGCGAGTGCTCCTTCGACCTGAAGGTTGTCGTCGTCGTCGTCGTCGTCGCTGTCCTCTTTACCGTCTTCGCCATTTGTTTTGTAATTCTTTGTTCCGTCGCGACGGCGAGACAGAGGAGGAGGAGGGGGAGGAGGGGGGGGAGGAGGAGGAGGAGGACGACGAAGAGGAGAAGCCTCGGAACCGAGAGTTGCGAGGATGTCCGAGGCGACAGTGGTTGGACCACCATGGGGCAGGGCATTTCCGACGTCAGAGTTGCGATACATGTATCAGCCGAAAGTGGCCCCACCACGTCAGCTCAGGGAGTCTCGGGACCCAGAGTTGCGACGCTGTGTCCGGCCAAGGCGGTCGGATGATCATGGGACAGAGTATCTTTAATGTCAGAGTCGGTGTCTCAAGCGAAGGTGGCCTGACCACCTCAGAAGCTCTAAACACCTCGGAATGGACTGGAGTCGAAACTGTGCACTCACTGACTTCGGGCTCATATGCATTCGGGCCCATAATGCGCCCCTCTGTCGAGGTCTTCCTCCCGTTTCCCGTTTTCAGGGAGGCCCAGACTGAGCGACGAGGGCATTTGCATATTATAGTATGTCCTAGGTTTCGTGCTTCTCCCACCCTTCCAAGGAGGTTCAGCCAGAGCGGGGAGGCAATCGGCATGAGGCATACCATGTTATTGGTCAGGATTCGTGCCCCGTCCCCTCCTCCAGGGAGGCCCGGCCAGAGCGAGTATGGCGAAGGTGTTCTCCGTAAGCCCGCGAGTCAATCAAAGTTTGCTTTGGGGAACTCCGATAGCAAAATTTGGGGAGTTTCTTCGTGGCAACTTGGGACTCTTCGGCGCCTCTTGCCAATTGGGGCCATCTTTTGTGTTCTTCCTTTGAGGCTTGGGGCCCCCTTGGGGATCTCTCGGGCCGTCTGGCAGGCGCCTAGGCCTGTCTTGGAGCTCTCTTGGGCCGTCTTCGGGCCATATTCGGGGCCTGACGAGCCGTATTGGAATGCTCTTGGCGGTCCCTTGGGCCGTCGTGGACGCTTGCATGACGAAAAAACCAGTCAGTGAGCGAAACATGTACGTTTCCTATAGGACTCAGAACATGGTAGACTCTTCTGGCTCTCTCGGCGGCCATCTAGGAGCACTCTTGGGCCGTCTTGGGGGCCGCGTGGGTCATCGCGCACCCATATCGGAGCGTCGTGGGATTACAATGAGTCGGTTTAAAGCCCTATCGAATTATCTTGGCGCTCTGTGTGAGCCCTCCTGGGTTGTTTCGAGCTCTTTGAAGGCTCCCGAGGCTCCAGGTAAATCGTTCGCGAAGTCATGGGCCCGGGGAAGGCCCCCCTCAAAACGTCAATTTGGGCCCCAGGGGATCGGGAAGAGTTGAGGGGCACAGCCAAATGTCTCACACGGATTCCCCGCCAAGTTGGAGTGGGCGGATTTTGAAAGATTCGCACGGCAGTGGGCATCTAAGAAAAACGGTGGTCGTTGGCGCCACGATGTGGCCCACGTATGGCCGGGAGGGGCTGTCCCGCAGTTGACGACCACCACTGTGTATGCTCCACTCCTGATACACATGTGTACTTCAATTCTTCGCTTGCCAATGCGCATCTCACAGGAATGGTGGTCGTTGGCCAGCGGCCTCTGGCGCTCCCCAGGCCTTCAATTGATTTGGATTGCTGCGCGCGGCAGCGAGCATCTTAGAATAATGTTGGCCGTTGACGCCACGATGTGTTCCACGCGTGGCCGCCGGATGCGGGGACTGACATTTCGAGCTCCCCGCCCAAAGAGCCCCCCAGGAGCCCAAGAGGTCCCCAGGAGACCCCCAACAGGCCCCCAAGAGGCCCCAAGAGGCTTCGAGAGGCTTCCAGCAAGCCCCCAGAAACGCCCAACAGAGCATTGGGACTGCCCCAACAAAACCCCGGGGCGGCTGGAGGCGCCTCGACAAACCCTCACAGCGTCAAACTGACAACGCGGGAACCAACGTAGTGCGCGCTGTAGGCATCCTCTTCTTTGCTGTTTTGTTTTCTTTCTCGCAAGTCACGCCCACTTGTCCTCCAAGGTCGGGGTTTGTGGCAATATCAGGTTTCTTCCTATGTCTTATGTGCTGTCGAGCTGTCGGTTTGCACTGTACAATTCATTGTTTATTCCTTCTGCGCTTTCGGCTCTCGATTTCCGAATTTAGTGGTGTATGTGTTTGCTGCCCTTGACGGCAGTTGCGGATAAGAGTGAGGGGCCGGCGCGGCCTCGGTGGCGTGTTTTATGTGGACATTTGAAAGTCCGTGTAAGGGAATATGTGAGTGCGGGACTGTGGGAGCATCTTGGCGAGGGGGAGTATGTTCGCGTGGTGTGTCGATGGTATCCAGGGACATGCGAAATTGTTGTAGCGTGCGTTGTAGTGATACACGAAAGTCTTGTTGGGGGAATATGTTTGTGTGGTGTTGCGTCGATATCTGTGGAAAAGGGGGAATATGTTCGCGTGGTGTGCCGTGGGCGTGCCGGGAGAGGGGCAAGTGTTGTAGCGTGTTTTCCGTGAACATAGGGGAATGTGGTTTTGGGAGTACGTAGGTGTGGGTCTGTGTGCACATCTTGGCCAGGGCGAGTATGGTCGCGTCGTGTTTCGCTGGTACTGTGGGAGAAGGGAATTTGTTGTAGGTCCCGACGTGGTGAAACACGAAAGCTTCGTTGGTGGAAAATGTTTGCGAGGTGCCGCGCGGATATCCAAGGGAAGGGGGAATCTGTTCGCGTGATGTTTCGTGGATACCCGAGGAGGGGGACACTAGTTGTAGCGTGGGTTGCAGTGACATCCAAACGTTCGGTTGGGGGAATATGTTTGTGTAGTGTTGCGTGGATATCCTGAGAAGGGGGGGAATTTTTTCGCGTGAGGTGTCCATAGTGTCCTGGGAAAGGGGAGCCTGTTTTAGCGTGCGGTGTAGTAATATAAGAAAGTCCGGTTCCGGGAATATGTTCACGTGGTGTTTCGTGGGTATCTCGGGGGAGGGGAAGTTGGTGTTGCGTGCGTTGATATGCGTAGAACGTGTTTGTGTGGTGTTGCGCTGATATCACGGAAAGTAGGATTTGTTTCGCGTGGTGTTGCGTGGGTATGCCGGGAACTTGGGACCTGTTGTAGCGTGCGTTGTAGATCTGTCCTAAAGTCTGGCTGGGGGAACTTGTTGTTGTGGTGCTGCGTGGATATCCGTGGAAGGGGGCATATGTTCGCGCTGCGTTTCGTGGGTATCTTCGGGGAGGGGAACTTGTTGTAGCGTGCGTCGTGGTTATATACAAGAGTCCGGTTGGGGAATTTGTTTGTGTGGTGCTGCGCGGGTATCTTGGCAAGGGGGAAGCTGGTCGCGCGGTGTTCCGTCGGTCATTTGGGAATGTGGAATTTGTTGTAGCGTGTTTTGTAGTTATACAAGAAGGTCCGGTTGGGGGACTCTGTTTGTATGGTGCTGAGTGGATATCCTGGGAAGGGGGAGCCTGTTCGCGCGATGTTTCGTGGGTGCACAAGGAGAGTGGAACTTGGCGTAGCGTGCGTTGTACTGATATGGGAAGTCTTGTTGGGGGAATATGTTTGTGTGGTGCTGCGTGGACATCATGGGGAGCGGTTTTGTGTGGTTGGGTTTTCGGTGGGTGTCCTGGGAAACGGAAAGTTGATGTAGCGTGATACACGGAAAGTTGCAGTGATATACCGAAGCCTGGTTGGGGGGAATTTGTTTGTGTGGTGTTGCGTGGACATCCTGTGGTGCATTTTGTTTTTCGTATGGTTTTTTTTGGTGGGTATCCTGGGAGTGGGGAATTTGTTGTAGCGATCGTTGTAGCGATTCATGAAAATCCGGTTGGGGGAACCTGTTTGCGTGGTGCTCAGTGGAAACATTTTTGGAGGGGGAATCTGTTCACCGAGTGTGTCGTTGGTATCCAGGGATAACTGTACGTTTTGAAGCGTCCCTTGTACCGATATACGAAAGCAAATTCGGGGGAATATGTTTGAGTGGTGCTGCGTGGATATTTGGGGAAAAGAGGGAATATGTTCGAATGGTGTTCCGTGGGTATCCTGGGAGAGGGGACTTATTGTAGGTTGCGTTGAAGTACTCTACGAAAGTCCGATGAAGGGGGGAACTTGTTTAGCGTGGTGTAGTGTGGATACATCGGGCAGGGGGACTGTGTTGGCGGGGTGTTGTGGTATTGGTATATTGGGAAAGGGGAATTCGTTCTAGCGTGCGTTCTGGTGATATACGAGAGTCCGCTGGGGGAGAATCTATGTGTGTGGTGTTGCGAGGATCTTCTGGGAAGGGGGAGTATGTTTGCATGGTGTTTCGTGGATATCCTGGGAGAGGGGGGCTTGTTGTAGTGTGCGTCGCTGTGATGCGAAAGCCCAGCCCGGGGAATGTGTTTGTGTGGTGCTGCGTGGACGCCCTGGGAAGGGGGAGTGTACTGGCTTGGTGTTTCGTGGGTATCCTGGGAGAGGGGATGGTGTTGTAGCGTGCGTAGTAATGATATACGACATCTTGTTGGGGGAGTTTGTTTGTGTAGTGCTGCGTGGATTTCCTGGGACGGGGGAGTATGCCCGAGTGGGGTTGCGAGGGTGCCGTGGGAAAGGAGCACTTGTTGTAGCGTGCGTTGTAGTGATATAGAAAAGTCCAGTTTGGGGAATATGTTTGTGGCGTGTTGCGTGGATACCCAGAGAACGGGTTATCTGTTCGCGTGGTGTTTCGTGGGTATCCTGGGAGAGGGGAATTTGTTGTAGCGTGCAGTTGTTTGATACACGAAAGTTTGATTGCGTTGTAAGGATTCACGAGAGTCCGGTTGGGAAGGGCCCGAGAGCGAATTAGTGGCCCCAGCCTGGCAGGTTTCGATGACGGGGAGGTGTTTTCGCCCGGTCGCCGCGTTCCGCCTTCTGCTGTGAGCGTTGCGTCCAGATGCCACGCTCCGCAGGTCACGGGTCATAGCGTCGCGGAAAGTCATGCAAATCCCTTAAGCGTGAGCGATGATCGTTCGCGGCCTTGGGGATGACGAGGGGGAAATTGTTTTTCGGTCCTTTAAGGACACGCACGAATTCCCCCCCCCCCACCGGCTCACTCGTGGGGCTCCCATGGCCGTTTCACAGGTTCGTGCAGCTTTGGTGGGAGTGTCTTGACAGATTGCTGTTGCTGGAGAGCTCGTTGCTAGTGGTAGTGTTGCTGCTGATGCTGTGGCTGGCACAGATTGTTGCTGTGCTGCTGGTGCTGCTGCTGTTGCTGTTGCGTATCGTGCTGTTGCTTGCGCTGCGTCTGGTGCTGATGCTGGTGATCCTGCTTCTGGTGTTCCCTGTGTTGCGTGTGGTATTGCCGCAGGTGGTATTGGTCGTGCTGCAGTCGTTGATGGTGTTGCTGCTTGGGTTGCTGTTGGTGTTGTTGTTGGTTCTGCTGGTTGTAGTGCTGCTTATGATGTTTCTGCTGTTGCTGTTGCTGGCGAGTGTGGTTCTAATGCTGCTGTTGGTGCTGTCGGTGCCCCTGGTGCTGCTAGTGATGGGTTGCGTCTGGTGGTGTTATGATGGTATTGCTGGCGCTGCTGGTTATGCTGGTGATGCTGACGGTGCTGCTTATAAGCTGTTGGTGCTGGTGTAGTTGGGTCTGATGTTGCTGATGCTGCTGGCGTTGCTGGTCAGTCTGGTGCTGCTTGTGGTGCTTCTTGCATTGCGTGTATCGGAGTCATCTTGGGTCATTTCGGGCGTTGCAACCCTTCGCGAAACGGCCCCGTCCAGGTCCAGGGGGGGAGGCCCTCTGGAAGGGAAAAAGGGGATTGGAAGAAGGGAAGAGGGGCAAGCTAACCAAGTCACGCCCTAAAGGCTTGGTGAGTCTGAATGCACGGTGGGTTTGGATTTTCGGACCCTGCGGGCACCCCGACCCAACGCTAGGAATAGCACATTGTGGCTCCATTATCGGCTGCGTAATCACTCGAAAAGGACATTCCTTGCCCGTTTGCCTGCGGTGTCGCCTGCCATGGCTGCCGTGGTTCCGAGCGTGTTTGACGGCATCTCCCGTGCCGACCTGGACGGCTTCATTTCTGACTTGGAGTCAAAGTTCGGCGAGGCGACCGTGGTGCAGAGAGCGGCGTCATTCTTGCAAGCGGTGCAGGCGCCTGCGTTGGCACAGGCAAAGGTGGATCTCGAAGCAGCGAAGCTTGAGGACGGTGCATGGGTCACAGACAACTTGTTGTTATTGCGGGCGGCCATGTCTGCTGAGTCTGACGCCAGTGGCGTAAGCAATCGAGGTGATGCTGCCGCGCAGTCTGCTCGCGGCGGCGCGGGAGAAGATGACGCGAACACCCGCGCCCTGGTGCCCGAGAATTCGACGCCTCCGATTGTGGGCCGCCTCATTCTTCATCCACGGGCCCCTCCAGTGGGAGATCGAACGGCCTGCCGCAAGTGGATCGAGAACATCCCCCCAGCCGCTCTCCGGGGTGGACTTCGAGAAGCTGCCCCGAAGCCGCGAGGAGCAGAGGTGCAGCTCACCTTCGCGGGCGCGACGGTGACAGCCTTCGACGAGGCCATCAAGCTTGCGCTGCAAGAGTTCGGTAAGGTGCAGCGCTTCAGCCAGGAGGAGTCGAACAGCATCGTCGAGAATGACCAATCGCTCAAGCGGTCTCGTCAAGCAGCGGCCGCCGCGGTCGGAGATGCCACGGGCACGAAGGAGTTGTTGAACAGGGCGATGAATCTCGCAGGCCCAGGTGGGAAAGCGAGCAAAAAGCGTCGCATGGCCCAGCGCGTGGTAAAGAGCTTCGAGCTGGCCCAGCGCGTAGCCTCGGCTAACCTTCGCGAAGCGCAGGTTGAGCCCGAGTCGGATGACGAGGAGGAGTGATCCACGCGGTTGCGCATTTTTGTAGCCTGTGGCAAGGGCGCCATCTTCAGCAGCCCTGGCGCGCTCGTCCGCTTTGCACGTGCGGGCGTCTGTAGCGTTGTTGTCTCTCTGTCGCAGCTAGCCTGTCGCGGCCTGCGACCGAATCGGTTGATATCACGAGGCGCGCACGCGACCCATGCGGCGCCTGTGCGAGAAGGCCTCGCTCTGTAACGTTAGGCAGCTGTCTGCGCGCGGCGGGCCCTTCCTGTCCCGGGCCCGCCCATCGCCCCCAGTTTATCATTCTTCTTCCGCGTTGAGCCCGCCCCCTCTTACATGAACCCTGACCACTCATCGCGCCCCCATCCTTCGCCTGGAGCGCTTGCAGGAAGCTCGGCCATGATAGTGACTCTGGGCACATCGCGACTGCGCTCTGTCGAATAGGCGGAGCTTGTTTCGAGGGGGCCCGTCGCGCCCGACACTCGCGGTGCGAGCGAAGGGGCCGCGAACAAATCGTTGCTATCATCGCTTTGTTGCTTCATGGGCTCGGCGATGCTTCGAGGGAGCGCGCTGGGGAGCGTGAGGAGTGAACTGGAACAGGTTGACCGCGTGCGAGGCGAGGGACTTCGGCTGGGGGGCGTGGGCAATCAGGGACGTCGCCCCCGCTTTCTCCGCTGGGGCGCCCTTCCCCTCTCCGCAGACATTTGGCTTGTGAGCTCGCGGTCCGTTGCCCGCGACCTCTGTCGACAGCGCTCCCCGCGCCGCCTCAGGATGGCCGCGCCCCCGCAGATGGTTCGGCGCCAGCGCCCCCGCGTGGAGCCCGGGGCAGGCGCTCCAACGCGGGTTAGCGACCAAGTGCCAGAAACCACGGGGCCAGTGTCACCCACCCACATGGTCTCGGACCTCACCGCGAACTCCGTGCCGGACATGGTGCTGCGCCTGCTCAAGTTCTACACTCCTTGGAAGTCGGCGAAGGGCACAAAGGTCGCGCGCAAGGTGAAGTGCATCGACGCCGACGGGGAGGAGATAGCGCTCAAGTCATTTGACTCGAAATCCGTTTCCGTGTTTGCCTGGGGACAAGAGGGCGACCATATTCTCGCCAACGGTGTGGAGGCGTCGACGTGGGGCGACGAGATTGATCTGATCGTTCGGGCCGACTCGAACATCAAGCGGGCGCGGCCGGAGCACATGAATGGTTGCCGCGAGCCGGCGCAAGACACCTTCGTGGTGGACGCGCTAGGGGACGGGGCAGCTGACGGGGAGCTTGTGAACGTCTTCGGCAAGATCGCGTCGTGCACTCCTGTTGTGGCCACCGACCAGGAGAAGCCGCGGCGCCTGATGTCCATCGTGCTGGAGGACGATACCGGGCGCGGCCGCATTCGGCTCTGGGACGAGGTGGCGGACTCTGCGACCAAGCTGGCGAAGGTCGGCAGTCACTTTCTCGCGCGCGGGGTGAGGGGCAAGAACGGCGTGTGCCATGGTTTCCCCGGCACTGCCATCGCGTGCGCCGCGCCGCCGGGGTGGGCAGTGGACCCGGGCCTTCAAATCTTTCGGGATTGGGAAGGCATCGATGGACGAGGTATGCTAGTGTCACCAGGGGGCTTGGATGGGTGGGGCGGGGGGGGCCGGGGGCGGGGGCGTCGCTCCCTCCGCTAGGACAGCGCGGCGGCGACCGCAGGCGCCGACGGGGGGCCAGGCAGCCAGGGCAGCAGGGGCAGCGGGCCGCAGGATCATTCGTCGGTGCCGCAGCAGCCCGCGCAGCCGCAGCTTCCGCCATCGGAGGCGCGCGCCGCGGCGGCAATCCGGGAGCAGATTGCCATTGTGCAGGGGCGCATTCCGCTGACGCCCGCGGCCGAGCTCTCGACGCTCTTCGGGGCCCTGGCGGCGCTGTGCCAGGACTTGGAGAATGCGGGCAGCGCGCCGGCGATTCCGGCCGCGCCAGTCGCAGGCTCGGCGGCGGGGCCCCCTGCCGGAGCGGCCCCCTCCGCCCCAGCGGCCGCCGCGGTTGACAACGCGCGCGCTGGGGGGCGTGCGCCAGACCTGCGCGGAGACGAACGCGCGGGAGGTGATCGCGCCACTGCGGTGGGAGGGCCGCCCGTCGACTCGGCGTCCAGCGCAGCGCGCGCGGAGGAACCGGCGCCCCCGACTCACGCATCGGAGGATCCAGGCGGGGTGGGCGGCCGCGTGTCCGGCGACGGGGTCGAGGAGGAAGTTCGCGCGGAGACCGAGCCAGGCGCGCGAGCCTTCTCAGGCAGGCGGGCCTCGCGGGACACAGAGGGGAGGTGAGGTGGTGCGATAGAGGAGGGGGGCATGGGGGCAAAAGGTTGCGCGGGTTTCGCATCGAGCACTTTCCTCTTGCCTTGCGCCCACTGGGCGCTTGAGATGAGGCGGCGACGAACGCGTTGCTCAGAATTGTCACGGGCAGCGCGTTTTGTTTCTTACCAATCGGTTAATCTTACGTGGGCCGCACGCACGCGGTGAACACGGCGCCTGTGCGAGAAACGCGCCCACTGTGTAACATTAGGCATCGATCCGGCATCGCCGTGCGCGCGGGCTTCAAAAGCCTGAAGCACGTGCGGGTTCGGAATACCTCTGCGCTGAAGCCCCCTCCCCTCTTACATGAGCCCTCACTACCTTTCGCGCTCCCATCCTGAAGCCTGGAGCGCCTGCAGGCAGCTCGGCTGTATCAGTGACTCTGGGCACAGCGACTGCGCTCTGTCGCATGGCGGAGTTTTTACCTAACAGCGAAGACTGATAGGTTTCTAGTAGTCTCAAAAGAGGTCACAGATCACTCCACAGGGGGGTCCGGGCAGGTGTTGGGAGTTGCCGGGCGGGTTGTGTCCACCTCGTTTTTCACCAACAGTCACACACTTCGTGCTCTTCGACTTCCCAGAACTCCATTCCCAGGCCACATTCTGAATACCCGGATGCAACAGTCACACACTTCGTGCTCTTCGAGATCCCAGAACGCCATTCCCGGGCCACCTTTAGAATAACCGGATGCAACAGTCACACACTTCGTGCTCTTCGAGTTCCCAGAACGCCATTCCCGGGCCACATTCTGGAGGGCCGGATGCAACAGTCACACACTTCGTGCTCTTCGAGTTCCCAGAACTCCATTCCCGGGCCACATTTTGGATGCCCGGAGCCAACTGTAGGCCACTTCCTGGTCTTCGAGTTCCCAGAACTCCATTCCCGGGCCACATTTTGAATGCCCGGAGCCAACTGTAGGCCACTTCGTGCTCTTCGAGTTCCCAGAACTCCATTCCCGGGCCACATTTTGAATGCCCGTAGCCAACTGTAGGCAACTTCGTGCTCTTCGACTTCCCAGAACTCCCATTCCTGGGCCACATTTTCAGCAGGGGCAAGAGCACGACGAGGAGGAGGACGAGCAAGACCAGGAGGACGAGGACGAGCAGGAGCAGGACGAGGAGCAGGAGGAGCAGGAGAAGAAGGACGAGCAGGAGGAGGAGGAGGACGAGCAGGAGGAGGAGGACGACCAGGAGGAGGAGGACGACCAGGAAGAGGAGGAGGAGGAGGAGGAGGGGAGGAGGGAGGAGGACCAGGAGGAGGAGGAGGAGGAGGAGGAGGAGGAGGAGGAGGAGGAGGAGGAGGAGGAGGAGGAGGAGGAGGAGGACGAGGGAGGACGAGGAGGAGGAGGGGGGGGGGAGAGTACCAGGAGGAGGAGAACGAGGAACCAGGAGGAGGAGAACGAGGACCACCAGGAGGAGGAGGAGGAGGAGGAGGAGGAGGAGGAGGAGGAGGAGGAGGAGAGACACCAGGAGGAGGAGGACGAGCAAGACGAGGAGGACGAGAACGAGGACGACCAGGAAGAGGAGGGAGGAGGAGGAGGAGGGGGGGGAGGACTACCAGGAGGAGGAGGAGGAGGAGGAGGAGGAAGAGGAGGAGGAGGACGAGGAGGAGGAGGAGGAGGAGGACGAGGAGGAGGAGGGGGGGGAGAGCACCAGGAGGAGGAGAACGAGGACCACCAGGAGGAGGAGGAGGAGGAGGAGGAGGAGGAGGAGCACCAGGAGGAGGAGGACGAGCAAGACGAGGAGGACGAGAACGAGGACGAGCAGGAGGAAGAGGAGGAGGAGGAGGAGGAGGAGCAGGAGAAAGAGGAGGAGGAGGAGGAGGCAGGCTGAGGCTGAGGCTGTGACTGCGACTGCCGTTGCCGCTGCGACTGTCATCGCGAATGCGACTACGACTGCGAGAACAGCAGAATTCGACAACTGGATTTTACCTAACAGCGAAGACTGATAGGTTTCTAGTGGGATCAAAAGAGAGCAGCAGATCACTCCACAGGGGGGTCCGGGCAGGTGTTGGGAGTTGCCGGGCGGCAGGTGCCGGGCTCGTTTTTCACCAACAGTCACACACTTCGTGCTCTTCGACTTCCCAGAACTCCATTCCCAGGCCACATTCTGAATACCCGGATGCAACAGTCACACACTTCGTGTTCTTCGAGATCCCAGAACGCCATTCCCGGGCCACATTTAGAATAACCAGATGCAACAGTCACACACTTCGTGCTCTTCGAGTTCCCAGAACGCCATTCCCGGGCCACATTCTGGAGGGCCGGATGCAACAGTCACACACTTCGTGCTCTTCGAGTTCCCAGAATTCCATTCCCGGGCCACATTTTGGATGCCCGGAGCCAACTGTAGGCCACTTCCTGGTCTTCGAGTTCCCAGAACTACATTCCCGGGCCACATTTTGAATAGCCAGACGCTTCGTAGTCCTTCCGCCACAGCCGTGTTTGGTTCAGGAATTGCTAGTGACACTGCAGTCCACTGCATTCAATCGTGCCACTGCATTCACTCACTGCAGTCCACTCAGTTTCGATTGCAATGGCGTTCCCCTGGCCGTACCCCCATACCCAACGTTCATCCGCAGCCTCTGCTCCGCGAGGCTCGTCCGAAGTGTCGCCGCCTCGCGGTGCTTCTCAGCCTGCGCCGCCTCGCGGTGCTTCTCAGCCTGCGGAGGAAGGTGGACAGACGCCTGGTTCTGGCGCTGTGCAGCCTGCGTCTTTCACGGTCGCCTCGTTCAATTTCGGGTTCGAGCAGGGCATGATGACTGGTAAGCAGGCGGCCACTCACTGCGCTAACTTCGGAAGGTTGTGCGCCAAGATAGTGGAGACCGCTGATGCTGATATGGTCTGTGGCTGCGAGGTCGGTGCGTTCCGTGAAGGCTTTCGCCGAGCAGGGATCAACGTGACAGAGATCCTCAGTAAGCCTTTCGGTGATGGCATTCGCTTCTTGGAGGTCGACAACTACTTGACTCTCTGGGGGTTCCGCGGTGCTTCTCAGCCTGCGGAACTGACTCTGTGCGAAGACAGCAAAGTTTACAGGCCTCCTAGCGGCCGAGAGATTGATGCTGTTATTTCACATTTTGAGGTGAACAAACCAGGCCATGACAAGTTCCACGTGGTGATCGCCAACATGCACATCGTGTGCGGCAAGAAACCGCCGACCATCCAGACTCGAAAGCGGACAGTTCGCAATCTCCGCTTGCACCTGGACTGCCTGGGAAAGATTCTTGAGAATCTGAGCCAGGCAGTCGTTCTGCTTGTAGTCGGCGACGACAACCTCACTTTCCAGGAGGCGCGGGAGGCTTACCAGCGCCAGCAGAACGACGAGAAGCTCTGGGAGGTCCATGCCACTCCGGCCGACCTCAAAGGCGACCACGTCGCGGTCTGCGGAGCAGTCGCCCGTTTCTGCTCCATTGCCGTTGGCGCGTCTTTTACGGATCGTGGCATGCGCAACGACGCACACGATGCGGTGGCGGTTGTGCTCACTCTCCCTGGTGCTATTCAGCCTGGGGAGAGCAAGAGGCGGAAGATTGTCGTCGAAAACGTCTCCGACGCCGACGTCAGCGTACAGGCGGACGCCGAGTCTTCTGTGCATTGGGATCGGTCGCCGAGTTCTACTCCTCCGCTTTCACCGACTTCACCGGGTGATCCCGACTACGTCGAGGATGTCGTTCAGAATCGCGCGAACGACTTGCACAGGGAGCTGAGGCAGCTTTGGGACGACAGGTACGACGAGGAGTACGATCCGAAAGTCCTCCATCATCTCAGTCTCTTGCTTTTCAAAAAGAGGAAGTCCACGGAGCCAGCGGACACTGATCCAGCTGGCGCTCCTCAGCCTGGCTCGGAATATGACACGGCCTTTGCGTCTCAGGAGGAGACTGGCCGAGCCATTCTCTCTGTCCTTAAGCTTCGACATGACTTTCTGCGGAGCAAGAACATCGACGACATGCGCTACGTTCTCACGGAGCCTGAGCGCCAGGAATTGGTCAGAGTAGCTCGCGACCAGTACGAGCAGTCGCGGCAGCAGCGTGCGCTTCAGGAACGGGATGTCGAAAAGGGAAAAGCGAGAGGCAAGTCTGCGCCACAAGGGGGCCATGCGGTTCCGCAGGGTCCTAACAAAGGGCCAGGCGGTAAGAAAGGTTCTCACGGTGCTTCTCAGCCTGCGGGAAAAGGTGGCCAGGCCAAGGGTGCAGGTCTGGGTAGCGTCGCCAAGTTTGTGAAAGACCAGAAGCGTAAGCGGTGGCATCGCCATTTGCAACGTGTGGCCGGTACCAAACAGATCTGGGAGGTGCTGGCCTTCTCAGGGCGCTTCGACGTTGATTGGCTAACGCAAGCGTTGCAAGCTGATCACAGTGAGGGCCGTGATGCAGCAGTTCCCGAGGAAGCTCTGCGGCAACAGCGGCGCCGGCTGCACCACCAGAAGGCCGAGGCCATCGCGCGCTACAACGAGGGGGAGCGGCTTTCCCGCCATCTGTCTGCCCAGGCTGGCCAGCCAAAGCCGAACTTCACGCGCAGGCAGCTGGACGTGTTGCAGATGTTTGAGAGCGGAGCGCTGCTTCAAATCCGCAACCAAGCGATTCTGGCGTTGGGGCACGGCCGTCTGTTCAGGGCCGATGGCGACTACCTGGACATCGGCGGCAGCACGGGCGGTGGCTCCAGGCGCATCATCGATTCTTGGCAGCCGCCGGACTGGCGTGACTTCCTCCAAGACGATCAGGACATCTGAGTTTTGCAAGTCTCCCTGCCCGCGGTGCTTCTCAGCCTGCGGTCTGCCGCTCTCCAGCTGCGGTCTCGAGCAGTAGTGTTCGAAAGCATGCGAGTTCCTGCGGTGCTTCTCAGCCTGCAGGTTTCGCAGCTTGCGCTCTGCAGTACAAGTGCTTTTCAGCATGCGACATCCTGCGGTGCTTCTCAGCCTGCAGGGTTCCCAACGTGCGGTTTGCAATGCATTCCTTTTCAGTATGCGAGTTCCTGCGGTGTTTCTCAGGCTGCAGGGCTCCGAGGCTCTTCGCTTCGATGCCAATGTTTTCAGACACCGTAGCTCCGTTCCGTAAACATCTTCCAAGAACCGCTCGCAACCTTTTGCAGCTGGCGGTCTGCAGACGTAGTCTGTCTCAGCATGCGAGCTCCCGCACGCTTCGCCGGCTTTTGCTGCGCGGACAATTTTCTCACACACGTCAGCGCCGTTTGTAGGCGTCAGAAAAACATGTAGACATTCACGAAGGGCTTAGTCTGTATATCGTCACATCATTACATACGCAGTCGTCGAACACATCGGTGTACATTCAGCGCTTTGTCCTTCTACAGCATTCTTTCCGTTGATAACAGTGTTCTGATGGGTTCGCTTCGTTCTAAAAGCGTTGATAGCAGTGTCTCGTTTGCGGACAACTCATTCTATATCAACTCACTGATACCGAGTTTCCTTTCACCATAAGTGAATGCATACCAGTGTATGTTGGTTACTACAAAAGTGGGTTCCTACAACCGACTTCATGATCGCTATCATCATCGCAGATTTCACTCATCCTCATCACCACGACTGGTTCACGTTGGCCTGCGGTGCTTCTCAGCCTGCAGTTCCTTTCGTTACACTGTAGTTGAAGCCGTTCATGGCAGTGACTCGTTTAAAGACAACTTTAGTATTGGGGGAAGTGTCGATAGCAGCGTTTCCTTTTACTTATACAAGCGTTGATAGCAGTGTCTCGTTTGTGGACAACTCATTATATATCAACTCATTCATACAGAGTTTCTTTTCGCCGCAAGTGAATGCGCAGCAGTGTATCTGCATTACTGGCCCCCACTCCATTACCACTATCATCATCAACGATTTCCTACACGCGTGTGCGCGGCGGTCGCCATGAGTGAATAGTTTGCAGAGACTTCTCGCATTGATAGCCATGGGTCACTTCAGAGTGAACTCATTTGTGATCTTCTTTTATTGGAAGTTGAATCGGTTGATGGCAGTGCCTCGTTTAAACTCCACTTTGGTATTGCTAGTAGTGTCAATGCCAGCGTTTCTTTTTAATTGTGCAAGCGTTGATAGCAGTGTCTCGTTTGTGGTTAGTTATAACAGCGTTGACAGCAGTGTCTCGTTTGCGGACACCTCATTGTACATCAACTCGCTGATGCCGGGTTTCCTATCAACACCATCATCATCATCCTTAACCTCCTCGTAGCCATTTTGCTTAGAGCTGTAGCCACATGTTTGCTCGAGTTTCACCTGGCCGTCCAGCCGCGGCGGTGCTCCTCAGCCTGCCTTGTCACAATGCCAGCACGCGGCAAGGCATCGCCCCCGCCACCCCCGGCCCCGTGCGATGGCCCGTGGGAGATTCTGCCGGATCCGCCCGCACCGACTCCTCAGCCAGGTGTCGACGTGGTCTTTGAGCAGGCTCACCTCGAAGACATCCGCCGTACACCAGGGATGGGCGGCAAGACCGCCTGCCAGTGGCAGCGCGCGCTGCGCGCCGAGTGCATTGTCAACAACTTGTCGTTCAAAGACGTAACAAACGACCCGTCCTACGACTGGAAGCAACTGCTTCGGTCTGCCGCTCCGGGTTTCGCTGAGCGCATAATCGGGCAGGGCATCGCCCAGGTTCTCTTTCGCATCATCGAGACAGAGCGCGACCCTAACTACTCCAACACGGATGGCCACGGCAGGCACTTCTTCGAGTTCCGTCGTGCAGACGGTTCAGCCATGCGCCTGCATTACCATAAGAACGGCCGACCCGATGAGCCCACCTATGTCGGTCCACCACGCGCCGTTGCTCAGCCTGCCGTGCCTGAGCCTGGCGCTGCTCAGCCTCATGTTCCTCGTGGCGGCGCTGCTCAGACTGCCGTGCCTGACGGTGGCGCTGCTCAGCCTGCCGAGACTGGCGGTGATGCCCCACTGCTCTTCACACAGGAGCACCTGCAAGAGGCAGCCTGCTCGCGCCAGATTGTGGGCCGCGACGAAGCCAGCGCCGCTCTCCAATCGCTGTTGCACTACCACCATGGCGAGACTGCCCCAGGTGCTGTTGACATCACCGATGGCTCAGCATTTGACTGGCTTCGATGGGTGGCACATATCGAAGGTGCGCGCGACGTCATCCGCAATGGCGTCCACAGGGTCTACGCTGTCCGCTGGAATCCGCACTGGGCTCCAGAGGCCGTCTTCTGCTACGGCAACAACACCTACAGCACACTGGTGCCCCGCAAATCGCGCTACACAGGCTCGTGGAGCCACGCGCGAATTGTGACTCACCGGAACGCCAATTGGGTGACCGAACCGTTGCTATCTGCGGCCCCTGTGGCAGCTACGCCGTGGCTGGTGTTGCGGGATCAAATAACCTGGGAGTGATCTCTGGCAAACGAGATGTGGTGCTTCTCAGCCTGCACTCATGTGACACGCAATGCCGTGCCCTGCAATCGCGTGGTGTTTCTCAGCCTGCACTCGCAGGTCCTTCGGAGGTCAATTGTTATGAGTTCGGCACGGTCTCGGTCAAGTACAGCGTGCTGTGGGGATCCCGAGATGGGGCCTGGCTCAAGGTGCTCAAGACGTACTGGAGTGTCCCAGAGCCGGAGTGCCAGCTGATCCTCGGGAGTTGGAACGGCATTTTCAGGCCGTGGCCGGACACGTTCTGGATCAGGACGGGGGGGTCCGAGCCCGAGATGGAGTGCTAGCGCTCTGCAGTACAAGTGCTTTTCAGCATGCGACATCCTGCGGTGCTTCTCAGCCTGCAGGGTTCGCAGCGTGCGGTTTGCAATGCATTCCTTTTCAGTATGCGAGTTCCTGCGGTGTTTCTCAGGTTGCAGGGCTCCGAGGCTCTTCGCTTCGATGCCAATGTTTTCAGACACCGTAGCTCCGTTCCGTAAACATCTTCCAAGAGCCGCTCGCAACCTTTTGCAGCTGGCGGTCTGCAGACGTAGTCTGTCTCAGCATGCGAGCTCCCGCACGCTTCGCCGGCTTTTGCTGCGCGGACAATTTTCTCACACACGTCAGCGCCGTTTGTAGGCGTCAGAAAAACATGTAGACATTCACGAAGGGCTCAGTCTGTATATCGTCACATCATTACATACGCAGTCGTCGAACACATCGGTGTACATTCAGCGCTTTGTCCTTCTAGCTGGGTCGCTTCGTGCTGAGGCTGAGGCTGATGCAGGCTGAGGCTGAGGCAGGCTGAGGCTGAGGCCGAGGCCGACGGCAGACTGAGGCTGAGGCTGAAGCAGGCTGAGGCTGAGGCAGAGGCAGGCTGAGGCTGAGGCTGAGGCTGAGGCAGGCTGATGCTGAGGCAGGCTGAGGCTGAGGCTGAGGCTGATGCAGGCTGAGGCTGAGGCAGGCTGAGGCTGAGGCCGAGGCCGAAGGCAGACTGATGCTGAGGCTGAAGCAGGCTGAGGCTGAGGCTGAGGCAGGCTGAGGCTGAGGCTGAGGCTGAGGCTGAGGCTGAGGCAGGCTGAGGCTGAGGCTGTGACTGCGACTGCCGTTGCCACTGCGACTGTCATCGCGAATGCGACTACGACTGCGAGAACAGCAGAATTCTACAACTGGATTCTCATCTGAATCTTAAGGGGAATGCTTTCAGATATGCTTCTACACATCGCTGTTAGGTTGCTTTGCCGGGATAATTACCTAACAGCGAAGACTGATAGGTTTCTAGTAGTGTCAAAAGAGGTCACAGATCACTCCACAGGGGGGTCCGGGCAGGTGTTGGGAGTTGCCGGGCGGGCCTGTGCCGAGCTCGTTTTTCACCAACAGTCACACACTTCGTGCTCTTCGAGTTCCCAGAACTCCATTCCCAGGCTCATTCTGAAAAACCGGATGCAACAGTCACACACTTCGTGCTCTTCGAGATCCCAGAACGCCATTCCCTCCCGGGCCACATTTAGGATGGGCCGGATGCACACAGTCACACACCTTCGTGCTCTTCGAGTCCCAGAACTCCATTCCCGGGCCACATTTTGGATACCCGGAGCCAACTGTAGGCCACTTCGTGCTTCCCAGAACTCCATTCCCGGGCCACATTTTGAATGCCCGGAGCCAACTGTAGGCCACTTCGTGCTCTTCGAGTTCCCAGAACTCCATTCCCGGGCCACATTTTGAATGCCCGTAGCCCACTGTAGGCAACTTCGTGCTCTTCGACTTCCCAGAACTTCCACTCCTGGGCCACATTTTCAGCAGGGGCAAGAGCACGACGAGGAGGAGGACGAGCAAGACCAGGAGGACGAGGACGAGCAGGAGCAGGACGAGGAGCAGGAGGAGCAGGAGAAGAAGGACGAGCAGGAGAAGGAGGAGGACGAGCAGGAGGAGGAAGACGACCAGGAGGAGGAGGACGACCAGGAAGAGGAGGAGGAGGAGGAGGGGAGGGGGAGGAGTACCAGGAGGAGGAGGAGGAGGAGGAGGAGGAGGAGGAGGAGGAGGAGGAAGAGGAGGAGGAGGAGGAGGAGGACGAGGACGAGGAGGAGGAGGAGGAGGGGGGGGGAGAGTACCAGGAGGAGGAGAACGAGGACCACCAGGAGGAGGAGGAGGAGGAGGAGGAGGAGGAGGAGGAGAGAACACCAGGAGGAGAAGGACGAGCAAGACGAGGAGGACGAGAACGAGGACGACCAGGAAGAGGAGGAGGAGGAGGAGGAGGAGGGGAGGGGGAGGACTACCAGGAGGAGGAGGAGGAGGAGGAGGAGGAAGAGGAGGAGGAGGACGAGGAGGAGGAGGAGGAGGAGGACGAGGAGGAGGAGGGGGGGGGAGAGCACCAGGAGGAGGAGAACGAGGACCACCAGGAGGAGGAGGAGGAGGAGGAGGAGGAGGAGGGGGAGGAGGAGAGAGCACCAGGAGGAGGAGGACGAGCAAGACGAGGAGGACGAGAACGAGGACGAGCAGGAGGAAGAGGAGGAGGAGGAGGAGGAGCAGGAGAAAGAGGAGGAGGAGGAGGAGGAGGCAGGCTGAGGCTGAGGCTGTGACTGCGACTGCCGTTGCCGCTGCGACTGTCAATCGCGAATGCGACTACGACTGCGAGAACAGCAGAATTCGACAACTGGATTTTCATCTGAATCTTAAGGGGAATGCTTTCAGATATGCTTCTACACATCGCTGTTAGGTTGCTTTGCCGGGATAATTTTTTGACCAGACCCGTTCGACCCGAGACTCACGGAGTAGGGGAACAGGTCCGGGTCGTGTCTTGGCGGGACTTGGGGCCTGCTGAGGTCGTCTTCGCCTCTTGATCGTTCTCGATCGTGGGCCCGATGGTCCTCGGAGGTCACCGACCTCATCTTTCATGCCGATGTCGCGCTTCGGTTGGCTTTTGCAGGCCCATGGGGCTCGAAATGGGCCCTGGGGCCCACAGACGAGGTGTCGTGAGTCACGGAGAACTTATGGCAAAGCGAGTATGTTGAAGGAGCCTGGGAACTTCCGTGGATGTCCGGGTATTTCCCTGAGCCTGCCGAAAGCCGCCGAAAACGATTAAAAACAAGTGGCTCCGAAAAATCACCGCCGCCTTCGTCCCCGTCGTAACTGCCGGCGTCGTCGTCGTCGTCGTCGTCGTCGTCGTCGTCGTCGTCGTCGTCGTCGTCGTCGTCGTCGTCGTCGTCGTCGTCGTCGTCTCCGTCGTTGCCGCAGGCGTCGTCGCCACCGTCGTTGCCGGCGGGGTCGTTGTCGTCGCCGTCGCCGTCGTCGTCTTTGTCGTCGTCGTTGCCGCCGCCACTGTCGTTTTCTCGTGGGAGTCCCTCGGGGGCCGTTTGGGAGCCTCTGGGGGTCTTTTTGGGGCTCCCAGAAAGCCTCTTGGGAACTCCCTTGGGCGTCTTGGGGGCCTCTTGGGGGCCTCTTTGGGGGCCTCTTGGCGCACTCTTAGGGCCCCCTGGGGCTCCTGGGGGCGGAAAGGCAGATCTTCTGAAGTTTTGGTCGCCCTCTTGGGCCCCTCTTGGTGCTGTCTTGGAGCCTCTTGGGCCGTCTGGGGAGCATATTGGGCCGTCTAGAGGCCGTTTTGGGCCGTCTTGGAGCCGTCTTGGGAGCCCCTTGGGCCGTCTTGGGGCAGTCGTTGAGGCCTCTTCAGCCGTCTTGGAGCGTCGTGAAGCCAAAAAGGCGAGAATGCCAAAAACATCAGAAAAACAAAATAGAAAATCAATGATTTTGGCATCTCGAGATCCTCTTGGGAGGCCTCTTGGAGGGCTCTTGGGCCGTCTTGGCGGCCTCTTTGGCCGTGTTGGGGCCATCTTCGGCGTCTTGGCGCCATCTTTGGGCGTCATAAGGCCCTCTGGGGCCGTCTTGGCGAGGCTGCTAGTACTGATACCAATTGTTATCGGGGCGAGGTGAAAAGACTCACGTGGGTCTTTTCAACTCGCATAACATAGCATTGCATAGCATTGCACTGCATTGCATTGCATAGCATTTCATAGCGCAGCATAGCATCGCATAACATACCAGAGCTTAGCATAGCATAGCGCAGCATAGCATATCATAGCATCGCACAGCATAGCATAGCGCAGCATAGCATCGCATAGCATAGCATAGCTTACCGTATCCAAGCACAGTTTACTACTACTGCTCTCCGGGGCTGTTTCCGGGGCGAGGTGAAAAGACTCACGTGGGTCGTTTCACCTCGCATAGCATGGCATAGCATAGCATAGCATAGCATAGCATAGCACAGCATAGTATAGCATAGCGCAGCATGGCATCGCATAACATAGCATAGCTTAGCATAGCATGGCGCAGCATAACATAGCATAGCATCGCATATCATAGCATAGCATGCTATCTTGAGGTATCTTGAGTCATCGAGGGCTATCTTGAGCGATCTTGGCGGTCACCTTGAGCTCTCTTGGGCCCTCTTGGCGCCATCTTGGGCCATCTTGGGCGCCCTGACGACCCGCGAAACGGCCTCTCCAGGTCCAGGGGTAGGGGGTAGGGGGAGGGGTAAACCCCTCCCCGAAGGGGAAGAAGGGGGTTGAGGACAGAGAGGGCTCTCTAAACCACTCACGCCCAGAGGGCTGGTGGGATTTGGAGAGGGAGAGATGGGCAGAGGGAGGGCTTGGGAGAGGGAGAGATGGGGAGAGGGATGCATTTGGAGAGAGATGCATTTGGAGAGGGAGGGATTAGGAGAGAAAGGGATTGGGAGCGGAAGGGATTGGGAGGGAGAGGGAGTGGGAGAGGGAGGGATTGGGAGAAGGAGGGATGGGGAGAGGGAGGGATTGGGAGAGGGAAGGGCTTGGGAGAGGGAAAGGATTGAGAGAGGGAGGGCTTGGGAGAGGGAGGGATTGGGAGGAGGCATGCATTGGGAGGAGGCATGCATTGGGAGAGGGAGGGATTAGTAGAGGGAGGGATTAGTAGAGGGAGGGATTGGGAGAGGGGTGCATGTGGAGATGGAGGTATTGGGAGAGGGAGGGGGTGGGAGAGGGAGGGCTGGGGGGAGAGAGGGATTGGGAAGGGGAGGGATTGGGAGGAGTGGGGAACAGTTTACTTCTCGACCGCGCGCACTCAAGCCACCAGTGGCTGTTTCTGCTTCTGCCGGGACCCCGCCCTGGGCCGAGGGCGCGAGCGGCGGCGGAAGCCATGGCGAAACGGTTGCCGACTTACCGTGAAAGACGTGGGGTGCCGACTGTCCGTATCAGTTGTGGGGTGCCGACTTCCCGTAAAGTCGCGGGCTGCCGACTTGCCGTAAAGTCGAGGTGCCGATTGGCACTTAGCGGGTATAACCCGTGCCCTCCGGGGCGTCCCCGAAAGGGGTTACTTCTGCAAAGTTGGTTGTCAAATGGTGGTGGTGGATGTTGTAGTGGTGATGGGCTTATTGGCAGCCTCCGCCGTCGCGATGAAGCGTCTGGTCAAGGTGGTCGCGACGTTTGTGGTACGGCTGCCGTCCGCCGTCGTGTTATTGGCGTTGCTGTTTCCCGTCGTGGTGGTGGGGCAGCGGGGTCGCACAGTCGCACGGGCGGTGCTGATGGCCACAAGCGTGGGCGTCGTGCCGTTGCCGCGTGGGCCTGCCACTGCTGGGGTGGAGGCGCCGTTCGCGGTAGCCTTTGCGGGGTTTGCCTTTGCTGTCGGGGTGGCAGTGCTGGTCGCCGTCGCGATGTTCGGAATGGTGTTTCTGCACGCCGCCGTCGTGATGGTAGCGGTACTGACAGCTGCCGTCGTTGTCCTGGTGCTGGTTGCTGCCTTTGCGGTGGCGTTGTGGGTCGTGGCCTGGGCGTTGGGTGCAATGGTGGCGTTGGGTGCGATCGGGGTAATGATGTTGTTGGCTGCTGCCGTCGAAGCGGCGGCGTCGGTCCCAGCTGCGGTTTGCTTAGTGCCATGGTTGTTGATAGCGTGCGCGGAGGCGGTTGCAGGTGCCGTTGTGAGCTATCTTCACTCACGAAACGTTTTCGTTGTCATTGGCAGGTGCGTTCGCGTGGCGAGCGTATGACGGGGCGGAACGCGCGCTCGGAGGAGCGGCGCGCGCGTGCGACCGGAAACGTTATACCCGCGGGGCACGAATTCCCCGACTCTCGTGGACACGTGCCCGTCTACGTCGACATAGCGAACCTCGAGAATTCTCTTGACGCTCGCACCGCCGCTTGCAGTAGCACGGCGCTGACCACCGCCGCTGTGCTCGACGCACCTCTCCCGGTTGTGTCGTTTCGGCGCTTCGGGTCTGGTCGCGGATACGTTGTCAGTCTGTGTTGTCGTAGAAGGGGGAAACGCTCGCAAATTTTGAGATTTCCGTTTCGGAGCGGTGGTTTTCGTTGTGGTTCTGTCGCCGGTCAGTGGCGCGGTGGGCCGTTCCGGCGCGGCGGGTCTCGTCGCGGTAACGTTGTCGGTCAGTGTCGGCGTAGAAGGGCGGAACGCTCGCAAATTTTGAAATTGCCGTTTCGGAGTGGTGGCTGTCGTCGCGGGTATGCTGCCGGTCAATGGCGCGGAGTCCTGTTTCGGCGCGGCGGTTCTCGTCGTGGTTACGTTGTCGGTCTGTGTTGTCGTAGAAGTTGGAAACGCTCGCCAAGTGTGGCATTGTCTATTCGGCGCGGTGGTTCTCGGCGCGGTGATGCTGCTGGTCAGTGGCGCGGTGTCAGGCGTTCACGTCGCGGTGTCGTCGGCGTCCGCTGTCGTAGAGGTGCGCGTAATGTTCGCTGCCGCCGCCGGGTTTCTTGCAATGCGCATCGAAAGCGCTGTTCTTCGAGAACTCTGGGCTGTGCTGGCGGAGGTGTTTGTGGTCATGTTATCAGCTGCTGTTTTTGGATTGGAGCTGCCCGCGATCGCCCTGCTCGGCGTCGTAGGTTTGTCGGAAGGCGTAAATGGAGCGGCGCTGTGAACTGCCGTCGTCTGTCCGGCTCTGCGCGCCATGGACGTCTTAGCGTCGCCAGGAAAGGAGGCAGCGCCTGTGACTGTCGGAGCCCCGCAGCGCGGACGGGCGATGCCCAGAAGCGAAGCACGTGCACGGCGGTGATGAAATCACCAAGTCGGAACAATTCGGCGCGAAGGCAGACAGCGCACGTCGTCGACGCTTCGTTCTTCGACGTGTTACGCACCATCGTTTTTGTTGGTCTCGGTCATGCTTCGAATCCGTCTGGGTTGCGGCGTATCGCGACGTGGGTGTCGGGCCGCGAAGCACGCCGCGTGGGGCGCGCCCGCGCAGCTCGCGCGCGGCTGTCGCCAGGGAGTGGCGCGATCAGAAAGGTGCGCTGGCATGGTGGGGGTAGCGACGAGTGTGACGAGGGCGTCGCGACATGCGCAAGGAGCTGTGGTGTGTCCTTCGAGACCATCGGTGATGGAATGCTCCTCATGGTTGTCGCGTGGACGGCGTGCGTGACGTGCGCACCGACGACCTCTGTGGCGACCCTGGCGGCAGACGACGCAACCGTGGGGCCTTGGGAGAACAAGTGCTTGCAAGATGCGGTAGCGCGTATGCAGCGCGGTCGTTGGCACCGCGAAGCTTTGCGTTTTTTTGCGACTGAGTGCGCCAATCATACATGGTCCGGTGTGGGCGGGGCGTGTCGGGTGGAAGAACAGAACGTGGACGCGGTCCAGCGGTGGTTGTGCCAGCACAAGGCTTTCGCATGGGTGTACGAGGCCGAACACGTCGCGGATTTTCTGGTGGAGGGATCCCTTTGGAGGTGGCGGTTGGGGGATGCGGATGGCCGCTGCGTCGGATCGGCCGTTTGGTTATCCGAAGGACATGTAGTTCGCGTCGCACATGGGCACGGTTCGTTGAAAGGGTCGGAGGGAGATCCGGTGCAGGCCCCGTGGCGACGTCACGCGGCTGGCGCCACTCGCGGCAGCAAAGACTTGGCGCCGGCGGCAAGCAGCCGCGCGAGCGCGAGTGCCGAGTCGACAGAGACGGGTTACAAATCCAGGCAGGCGGCGGCCGCTGCCGAGGCGCGTCGGGAAGCTGAGAGAGAACGCGGCGTCGGACCCGATGCGGCGGCTCAGCTTGAGCAGCAATCAGCAGCGTATGCCTCCTCGCGTCCGGACGAGAGCGCTGAAGTTTTGGGATGCCGACGTCGCAGGAAGCTGCGCCAAGACTTCAAGAGAAGACGCAACGTCGAGGAGGGCCCCGAGTTGGCGCCGGGTGCTGCGCGCGAGGCAAGAGAAATATCGGGGGCAGTGTCCGCGGACGCTGTGGCCGCGAAAGACCCGAACGAGAGCGCCATGACGCACCTCGCGCGCCCGCTCCCACCGGAGGTGGATCTAGGAGAGATGCTGCACGGGAAGCCAGCGAGGGAGATATGCGCGGAGGGCGCGTGGAATTGCGATCGTCTGCGTATCAGAGGGATGCCGAATATCGGGAACTCATGTTTCGCGAACGCCGTACTGCAAGTGTTGCTACGACTGGGGCCCATTCGGCAAGCAGTGCGTCGCCACAGGGACACGTGCACCGTGCGGTCGGCAACGCGGTGCGGCGTGTGTGCGTTGGCCGAGCAGGCAACCCTGATGAATTCAACCATGGCGGAGCTCCCGGCAACCGAGCGAGAACAGGTGCCGGCAGTGACAGCGACGCGATCTGGACTTTTTCAGCACGGGCGCCACAACGATTTCCGAGGTACTCGGCAGTGCGATGCGAGCGAGCTTTGGAGTGCCATGGTGGAGACAATATGTCGTGCGGAGTCCGCAGCGTTGAGTAGGATGGCAGCGCAACCGCCTCGGGGCTCGTTCGTAGACGAGTGCGTGCTCGGGTACGCAGTGTGTCAAAGACGGCATTGCACGGGATGCGGTTGGGTCTCGGACCTTTATAGACGAGAGCGGTTCATGACAATTCAGTTGTGGGAGCACGCGCAAGATGCAGAGCCCTTGTGCCTCGGGGCGTTGGTAGGCTTGCATGCGCGAGCCGCACAGTATGATTTGCCGTGCCCTCATCGTCCGGCGTTGCCGGAGGGCGAAGTGTGGGGCGTTTGCCACGGCCCGTCGCAAGCACACGACATCCCGGCAGTTTCGCCGCCGCCGTTTCTGACTGTAGTTCTCAGTAGAAGGATGGCTCAAGGGATGGACAGGGTGAATGCTCGCGCGAGGATCCCCCAAGAGATGGGATGGCTAGGCAATGACAGCATCAAGTACCGGTTCCAGGGTGCCATTTGTCACCTGGACCGTGAAAGCCATTATGTTGCGTACTTTGATTGCCCTGGGGTAGGTGTTGTCAGGTTCAACGACGGGCAGGCTTCTCGAGTGGGGTTTGCGGCGTTTTCTGGCAGTGAGAGAAACCAAGTGGACGTTGCCGTCGTAGTTTTGGCGCGGGTTGCGGCAGGTGGGACATTCTCATCAGCAGGAGGCGGAAGCGAGGTGCCATCCGTCGACAGCTCGACTGGGACAGAACGACGCGCGAACGCTCCGCGCACGAACGCTCAGGGTGAGGTAGCGCGAGTTGCGGAGGGCGCGAGTATGGAAGGGGCCACAAAAGGGAGTGGCAGTGGCGATGCGACGGTAAAGAGGATGCGCGTGGGTGGCCACGAGGGAGCGGACACGTCTCGGGGCAGCGCGGTGAATGATGAGGGTTGATTGGGGCGAGCCGACGGCAGCGAGAGAGAAGGCAGACTGCGAGATGGCCCACCCACGGGCAAACTGGGCGCGGGGGGTCGCTCTTGGAAAGACCTCGTGGCATCGAGCGAAAGGGAGGATTCGGCAGGGGTGGGCTCGGGTGCACCGGCGCCGCCGCCACCCGGTGCGGAGCGTGGGGCAGAAGACGCCGAGGCACGCAAACGGCGGCGGGCCGGAGCAAGCATGGGAGCCAGCGGTAATGCGAGGAAGGCTTTGGTTGCAGCGTGGAATGACAGGGGATGCAACGATGGGCCTGGGTGCGCTGGCAGATGTGCGAGACCCGCGGATGGATCGGCAGTCGATGGCGGTGAGGAAACAGGTGGGCAGCAAGGGAACGACAAGGCAAAAGCGCAAAGCGTCGGAGACGGGGCAGCACGGCAAAGGGAAGGCCCTTCGGGGGGCGAGGGGGACGGCGATGACAGCACGCCCGCGGCAGACGCCATGCAAAAGGCATTCTACAGTGTTGGTGTAGACGCGTCGTCGAAAGATCCTCGGCGGGCACGAGAACTCCTCGTGGCAGCTGCTGCGGCAAGTGTGCGGCGACGCCCAACGGTGCCTGCGGATCCAGACGATCCCACCCAACCGTGGTCGCGAGCACTGGCCGAGGACATGGCTGTCGAGTTGCCAGCCGTTCACTGTGCGTTTGTGGGGTGCATGTGGCAGTCGGAGAACGTAAAAGAGTTGTACGAGCACGTCCGCGAGGAGCACGGTGCCGTCGTTATGCCAATTGCCAACTTGATTCATCCTGAGGACGAGGACGAGGATCTCCGTGTCGAAGCAGCGTACCATGCGATCGTGGCACATGCCGTTCGGGGTGGTGCGCCGCTGTCGGCGTATTCTCTACACAGAAGGAGTTTGGCCAGGTACGCGGCAGCAACGAAGCAGCAGAGCATAGCGTCTCCGATCTGCTTCTTATGCGCGTGCACTTTTCCGTGGGTGGAAAGCCGGCGAGGGAACCAGATTTCCTGGGAACAGCCGTTCAAGGCATCCGAAGCGGACCCGAGTGTAGTGAGTCATTTTGGCGAGTGGGCCATGCCGGATGTGCAAGTGCGTTTCAGCGTCGACGCATACTTGCGGGACTACCGATTCGAACCAGGAAACGAAGCGTTGGACTTGGCAAGAGATGCGTGGTATCGAGAAGACTTCACCGATTGGCTCGTGGCAATGCCGACGTCCCGCGGTGAAGTGCACATGTTGTGTTGTCCCGAAGATCAAAAGTGCCACAAGGAGTGCCCGGAGAAGAGAGAGAGAACGGCATGTCCCGAATGCAGAGTGCCTCTTTGTGTGGAATGCAAGGCAGAGGTGGATGCGCCATATCGGTGGCGGGCCACTGCGATCCCGGCAGTCCCGCGCCGGAGTCTTGCGAATGACCTGATGGCGTTCTATGCGCCAGATCGCATGTACACAGAAGGCATGACAGTGATGGAAATGATTTGCTGCAGCCCTTGCATTACGTCCATGATATGCTTTTCGTTGGAGGTAAAGTTTCAGAACGACCAGGAAAGCAGCACGGCCAGGGAGAACCTGTTTGACAGCGCCGCCGGGTTCCACAACGGGCGTCTGGCAGCGCGAGGGAATGCCACGAGTTTCATGTTACCATGGCAGGGAATATTGCGAGAGCTCCGGCAGCTCGAGGAGGAAGGGCGCCAGGGAAGCGACTCGGCGGTGCCGATCGTGGGTGATCGGTTGGGGTCGGCGGTGCAGATCCTTCTGAAAATCAACGACGCCACGAGTAAGGATAACCTGCCGCGTTTCATACATCAAGCGAACGTGCGGCGCGAAGTGGTGAAGCGCCACATCAAGATGATGAAGCAGCGCGGACACCGGGCCTTCGTGAACGTCAACGTGGAGGCGATGGAGAGAAAGGCTGAGCAGTTACCGAAGGACGGCGCGCCGCCTGAGATTGTCCGGCTGCTGCCGCATGACACCACGTTGGACAAGCTCATGGTGCAGAAGAATGCGACGCCCTGCGATGGGGCGCGAGACTCTGTGGGAGCGGCTGCGCGCGACATGGACTTGCGTACGCCGAATGCCGCCGTGATGGATAAGTCGTCGGTGGACGAAGTGGACGCGAACAAGTTGAGGCAGGGTGCGTTTGAGCATGTGTCTGGCAGGTCGCCGACCGCCGAGCACGAAGGTCCAGAGCCAGGCGCAAACAGTGCCGCACAGGCAGGTGCATTGGCAATGGAAGCCAAAAGTCTCGCACTGCGTCTGGCAAGTACGTGGGCTGGCAGGTGTGACAGGCCGGAGTGCCCATGCGGTGGAGATAGAGACGAGAGTGCTCTGGCGAGGACGAGTAGAATGGGAGACAAGGCGGCCAACGCTGACATGAAGACACTGCAGTATCGGCTTTGGGAGATGATGGAAACGGACGCGTCTCGGATTCGGTACGTAGTGTATCCAGGCCGTGCGATGATGAATCAGTTTGTTCCGTGGTTTTTCGGTGTGGCATTTCCTTTCTGTTTCAAGTACGGGGTGGGGATGCCTGACATGCCTGAGTGGCAGGAAAATGCGCGACATCGACGTGGGCCCGCGGCGCCCCGCGTGGAGTTGGCTCTGTGGGCGCGCATCATGACGCGTCGGGTCGAGTCTCAGTTCCGGCGTGAATGGCGGTTTGGTTTTACGTTGTCGTCGGTCTTGTTTCAAAGTTCCGTGAATATGGCCCGGTCTGCCCGCTTGGCGGACTATAGAAAGGACGGAGAGACGGAATGCCAGTACTCGCAAGGAGAACTCGAGAAGGCAGCCGTGAGCATCGTTGACGCTTTGTATGGTACGTACAAAGATCCGTCAACTGGCAAGACCACGAACGTGCGCGGAGATTTCTCGAAGCTGAAATATGTGCAGTCGCTCGATCCGATAGCGAAACGGTTGGCTGCGGGAGCCAGCGCGGTCGCTCGCAAGATTGAAGGGACAAACGAGGTGCGGACGCTCATGAGGTACGACACCCATGCTGCTCGAGTCGCCCATGGGGTACCGCTATTTTTCACCATGTCCCCTGACGAGGGACACAACCTGGTAATGGTGCGGCTGTCGCGGTCGCGAAAGAAGGACCCCGTGAATCGTCGTGAAGCGCGGGCGCGTCACGGCCCAACGCATGGTGGGTTGTGGGAGCCGTCGCTGGCGCACAAGGACGAAATATTTGGAGATGCCGTGAGAAGAGATCGGAGCGAGCAGGCGGGCGAGGGCGGATCGGGCACAGAGGGGGCAGAGGGTGACGACGACGTGGACATGGCAGTGCCTCTGGAGATGTTGGCAGATGCCGCTCCCGCGTCGGACGAGAGAAGAGCTGTGCTGGCTCGGGACCCGCTGGCGGGCGTTGACGGGTTTCGGGTCATCGTGGGCCTTGTCTTCGAGTGCATGTTGGGTATGCGGTATTGTCCGAATTGCCCGGACTGCGAGCGCGCAGACTTGCTTGGCAGCAACGCGACGGCGGTGGGCGGGTGCTTGGGACGCGTTGACGGGGTGTACGGCAGCATTGAAGCTCAGAAGTCGGCTGGAAGTCTGCATCTGCACGTGCAAGTCTTCGTTCAGTGTTTGCACCAGCATGCCCCCTTGCACGCACTGCTACAGCTGCCGACAGATTTGCTGAAGGGCCTGGTAGAAGAGTATAAGAGGTACAAGAGAAACGCGAGTCGTCAAGAGTACGCTGACGTAGAAGGCTGGAGGGGCAGGAAAGCGGAAGTAGAGAAGGCATGGCCCACGTACCGCGAGACGACAGAGCTGGTCGCAGCGCCGGGGTACTTACACAGCGGCCAGACGAATGGGTTGGAAGAAACGGAAGTCGGCGGGAGGGAATCAGCGAGCCGGAGTGGGACAACCGAAGAGGGAGACAAGGGCAACGAGGAAGGGCGAACCTGGCTGCAAGAGCACCTCGGCGTCTGGGTGCAAAAGGGGCAGGAGTTTCGACAGAACCACGTGCACCAGTGGAGCAAGCGTTTGCAGCGCGTGGTACCGTTGGCACATTGTCAGAGGAAAGACGACATGACGCAGTGCAAAAGCTTTTTCCCGCGCACGACGTGGCTCATAGATCGCGCAGTGGTGTTGTGCCAAGGCTTTTTGAAAAACCGTGACATGCCGCGAGCAGGGAGGAGGAACATGACAGGGTGCTTGCACGGGCCCATGAACGAGGAGAACCTGAACGGCACGCTACCAGCGATGCTAAGCGGCGCGGTAGGATTGAATTTCAACAGCGACTTGCAGATCCCGTACAGGTTCCCAGTGACGGAAGCGACGCATGATAGTTGTGTGTGCGAAGAGCGGTGCTGGGAGACGGATCGACCCATAGACATGGTTCTGGCAGCGCAGCGAGCGCAGAATGCAGCAGCGGGGTATGCGGCGGACTATCAGTGCAAGCGGTGTGCCCCGTCGTTCAACGAGGTGAGGGAGATCAAAAAGGGCCACCACGCGCTGGCGGAGCAGACGAAAGACAGGACCGCGGCGTACCGAGCGAACAGGCACATGAAGAGGTTTCTCAGTGACATGTACGGGAGAGGTGCGGTGCGGTCAGCGCAGGAAAGTGCGAATCTGCGCGCGTACCGAGACCCCAGAGACGTGACTGGTGCCGAGAGTATCAAGACTGCGAAGACAGCCATGATCCCGGGAGCAGAAGCCGTGCGCATGGCGGGACGGCTCTGCGCTGACGGGGACGGCGTTACCGTAGCAGCGTCGGGGATTCTGGAAGCAGACAAACGAGAAGGGCCGAACAAGGTTCGAATTGTGTCTAAGAGTCCAGTGTACTTGTATGGCATGCGCCCGGTTGGCGCTCCTGGTGCGCCCGACTTGGCACACTTATCGTTGTATGAGTTCTTGCGATATTGGCGCATCGAGTTGGCAGCATTTCCCCGCAGCGGTGCAGAGCTGGCAGCCGCGGCCAGCAACGATTACCAGGCGGAGCAGACGGAGTCCGGGATTCAGAAGGTCCGCGAAGCAGACGAGCAGAGAGCGGATACTGACGAAAGCGGTGCGCTGCCCGGACCCCAGTTGAAAGCCGGAGTGGATTATGTGATCAAGGCAGGATGGGGGAGTTACTCGTGGGTCCCGTTTCCAGATGTTCCTGAGCTCGAAACATTGAGGCACACGTGGGTGCTGGTGCGAAACGAGCGCCCGAGAAACCTTAGCTTTCATGGGGCGCCGCAGCCGAAACACGGAGCGGGGCAGGAGGATAGCAACGGGCTGTTGTTGATGGTATATTTCCGGGCCTTCACACTTCGCGACGATGAAGAGTTCGCGGGGGCCGACTGTGGAGTACCACACCTGCGAGAGTTCCGCGGAGAGCAGGGGTCATGGGCGGAGGCGTCTGTGGAATGGTTGAGGAAAGGCATGCCATGTGAAGAAACAAGGAGGTACGTGCAGAACTACATGGGCGTGGTGGATATGCGACCAGTCACGGACGAAGATCTAGTCAAAGGCGAAGACGAGCTGTACAGCGATGAAGAACTGGATCCGCGAATTGTCGACGCGGCGACTATACGGAAGACGCACGCGGGAGGCACGTCCATGGAGAAAGAGGACGGGCGGACCAATGTAGACGCGGAGTGCGAAAAGGAGAAGAGCCGGGAGGCCATGGCCAGGGGCGACGCCGTTTGGGGCGAGATGACGAGTCGAAAGAACGGAAAGCGCAAAAAGCACGGAGAGGACGGCGTGTTGAGGTGGGATGACGCGGCAGTGAAAAGAGCGCAAGCGATGGCCGCGGCGTCGAGGGCGGCAGGAGGAGGCGGCGCCGGGGCAGCGGAAGGTGCTCCGGAAGTGGCCACGGCTAAAAAAGCGACGGCGTCGAGTGTGCGGGAGTGGAGATCCGGTCTTGCAAAGAGCGGACTGAATGAGAGACAACGGAGCGTCGTTGAGAAGGTGGCAGATCGAGTGTTGGCGCAAGAGTTCGCGAGTTCCGTGCAGGGAAGGAAAAGAGGCCAGAGCCCTTCTGATATGCAGCCACTCGCGTGGGCGTTGCACGGTGGCCCGGGGACGGGAAAGAGTTTCGTCATAGACAAGATCCGGAGGGAGCTTTTCGAAAAAGAGCTGGGGTGGACGCACGGCATAGATTTCCAGGTAGCAGCGTTGCAGGCTGCAAACGCGTCAGCTCTCGACGGGAATACGATTCACAGTGTATTTGGGCTCGGGGTGGCGAACGCGAAGGAGAAGAAGG